>VDFB02058242.1:619578995-619702330 GCA_007258455.2 Sequoia sempervirens
ATCTTCCTCAACTTATTCTACAAAAACTTCTTCTCCTGTCTTAGGCACAAAATTGGATGATAGTGCACCAAGCATGCCATATTTCTCAACCGTATCTTTGATTACTTCTATAGTTTCCTTATTTTATTTATCTGCTTCTTGTCCCTTTTCATTAAAGTCTTCACTCTTTTCTTCATCTAGAACATCTTTGTACATATCTTCTTCAGGGTTTCCAAATCATTTAAGGTCAAAGAAGACCCATTTTTCTCAAATAAATAATTTATGATCTTCTCATCTAACTCAATAACCTCTATTATCCTCTTCATCAGGGCTACCCACATTATCTTAGGTACATTATTTTTAACATCATCCAACTAACATCCAATGTGATAACATACTGAACAGTGGAAAAAATTAATTTTTTTTGTCCTCTTCACCTACTTGATCATAGTGCTCTACTGTAGGCTTTAGCATATATTCAAAATTTAACAAGGAATTGAGCATTTCCTCTAATCTGAAAGGGGAACTAGGTCTTATCAATGAGTCCTTTTGTCCTACCTAGTCTGGGGAGGCATCTTCAGACACATTTTACTTTCTTTGATTCTAGTTTGGTGTGCACATGAACACCAAAATCTTGTTCTTCATATTCATCAGAGGATGACACAATATGCAATATCTTAGAACCAACACTAGCTTCCTGAGAAGAAACTTCACCAGAGGACATGCTTCCTCTTCTCTTCCTTACTAACTTTACTATGAGATCCTCCTCCTCTTCCTCATGATCATTAGTGATGCTGATATTTTTATTACTTGCAACCTTTTCTTTCTTTCCTCTCTTACTAGATGCCACCAAAGGAGTCTCTTTCCTTTTCCTAGATCTTGTATTAGGTCTGAAAGGAGCTGAGCCTTTTCCTTTATCAAGAACACTAGGTTCAACTTCACTACAGGAGCTACAGAGGGTTTAGAAGGAGTAGTCCTACCGGATCTACTTGGTCCTGATGATTCTCCCTCCACCCGCTCTCTCTTAGCCCTTCCTTGTGCAATATCCTCATCAGTGAAGCCTACCTATTTAAGCTTCTTATCCACATTATTTCTTATTATCGGCTTCCTATGCTCCATATGTACCTCCATGGATTTCTTTACATAAGTCCCGATTCTAGGTTCGTTGACATCTTTAGGATTTTTCAACAATACCTGCACATATCCTTTTGTTTCATCTTCAGTAATATCATAAACCAATGGTTGAATCCATACAATCTAGGGTTCAACAACTTCAATCACACATTCATCAAAAGAGACATGAAAGCTGATATCATCCTTGTATTTCTCAACAAATTTTCTTAGAATTCTTTCTCTCTCACTCATATTGCTCTTGAACACAAAAAAGAATGCTATTAGAGCATTTTATTGAACCTTCAAATCGCCTAAACTATGCATATGGTCAAAAATATGATGTGCAACCAGTTTGGATGAGTCCCAAAATACCATACCATCCCTTCGAGGAAGTCTATTAAGGAAATAGAACAATAGACAAATAATCAGGGAGCCAAATTTAACTGTATACTTATTTTCTCTAGTCATTCTCAAGTTATCAAGCAACTTCTGTCAGAGAAGTTCACATAGATCGTAATCCATGCCATTAACTGCCATATCAAAACCAATATAAATAGCTATAGCAGATATAAAGTTCTCTCTATTAGTGAAGTAAATTTTATGTCCTATCATAATTGCAGCTCATACTTCATAGTAGGATTACTGATAGGCTTTGTAGTTAAATATCTTATATCATATGTGGCTCTTGTGAGTTCCACCACCACTTCATTCTTCACATCTTTCAACACAAGTACCGAACCGGTATCACAGAGTCTGGTAACAACCTTGATTGCTTCCTTAGTTATCATATTGGGTCTATTAGTCCACAAGAATTTATCATGTATTCTGCTAAGAGTTGGTTTTACATACTTACCATCAACATCATAATTGAAATTAGTAAAGTGATTCCATCTATCCAATTTCTTTGCAACAATATTTGAATATTTAGGTTTTACCAAGAAATTTTTTCCTATGAGCTCATTCTACCAAATGTCTATCAATTTACTATGATTGAATTCATTAGTCTTTACTCAAATGTACATTCTTGTATCTTTAGTTGGCATAACCCTGTGAGGAATAGATGAGAAGGCACCCATAAGGTCGTCTTTGAAAACCTTCATAGAATATTTTCTATAAGATGGTCTAGGTCTTTATAACACTTTAACAACTACATGGGTTGCCATTTCTCCACAAATCAAGCTAAAACAATTTCAAAATATGATTGACACAAACTCACAACAACACATATAATCAAAATAACTTTTTCTTCACGAAGAATCAAAACTAGGGTTTACACGGCTGGCACTCCAAATCACCTCAAGAAAGCTCCAAAATTCTCCCCAAATTATTCAAATGAATAAGTGATTAAATTCCCTTAATCGTCCACTTTATAAACCAACGATTTTCCCTAATTCACATTAAATATGACAAAATTCAAAATGTTGCTATAAACCCTTCTTCACTACACTGAAAAACCCTAATTTACTCTGCAAATGATCATGTCTGCACATTTTCTTCTGGTTCCTTTTGTATAACATCTACCGATTCATTCTTTACAACATATCCTCATGTCAAATACTAACATGCCAAATTTCTAGGGGGTTCGAACAATTTTCTGTTAAAGCTCCCCCTTAGACCATGCTAGGTCCAATTCCTAGAGGAATTGTCTGCATCAAATGTTTTAGGATCTTCTTTCTTCTTCCATATCCTAACCATTTCTTGCTTAATCTCATTCTTATCAATTTTATTCACTAGTTCATTCTTCTCTACCAGAGTAGACTGCTTTTCCTTTTTACTTCTTTAAACTCTTGAAATATGTCCCAGTTTATTACAATTGTAGCATAATTTTTTTTATAATTTGTTTGTCCTCCATTACCCCTCGATCTGCACTAATTTTCTTTATGTCCAAACTTGTTACATGTATAACAATAGCCATTAAAGGATTCATCCTACCTTCATTAAACCAATTCATCATCTTAGTTCCTCATTCACTAGCTCTATGTCTAACTTTCTTGCATGCAAAACATTGTCTAGAGATGGAACTAGCAAACTGATTCATTCTACTTCTGCACTCAGTTGCCCTATGACCAAGTGTATTACATGAAAAATAAACACCATTGAAGGATGGGTACCTTTGAGTATTTGGTTGTTTGATAGGTGGTCTCCTAGCAAAGTTTCTTGAATTTATTTTCTACTTTCCATTATTCTGAGTCTTCTAATTATCCTTATAGTTTTCACCTCCTTCCATTCCCAATCATCCTTTGTCTTTACTTGGTTTCTGCCCTAAAATCAACTCATCAAGCTTATCGGAGCTGGATTTGAAATTATTTTCATAGAGTTTTCATTTCTCTAGATCTTCTTTCAGGTTCACCACTTCTTGTTCAAGCCTAATGTATTCATCGAACTTGCTTTGCACCATAGTGTTCATACATTCTTCATTTTTTCTTTTCCTCCACTAGCACCTTCAATTCAGTAACCTCTTCATTAGCTTGCTTTAATTGCTCACTTACTTCTCTATGTATTTCTTTGAAATTCCTTAATTGGTCTTTCAATTTCCGGACACATTCAGTTGCTTCATCAAGATTTTCTTTCAAATCCCCGTTTTCACTTTTAACCTTGTCAAGATATTTAAGAACAACCCAGAGTTCTTCTTTGTCATCCATTTGTTCAATCTTCAAAATATTCCTCAAGCTGTTAGGCTTCTCCAGAGGAACCAAGATCTAATACCAATTGTTAAATATCCAAGATACTAAGAGGGGGGGGGTGAATCACTATCTTCTTAAACTTATTGAACAAACACCATCCAATTATTCCAATGCATATCACAGTTAAGTTGAGCAAGAACGTTAAAAAAACATGAAAACACACAACACATGAACACTAGGATTTTTACATGGAAAACCCAAAATAGGAAAAACCAAGGTGAGGGTTAGCTCACAATATAGTATAAATGATTATAAGATATTACAAAAGGGGTGGCTCACTGCTAGGACTCACTATCCAAAAAGGGAGGCTCACTGCCTACAAAAATACAATGAAAAAATGGCTTACAACCAGAAAATGAACTGATAATGTATACGTGTTGATTCAGTTCCTTTGAAGATTAGTAAACTGACTTAACACACTTCATCATTTTTTCACTTCTTCACATTCGCACCTCTTCACATTCACACCATGCTTATCTTTGAATTCACACAAACAATCTCAAAATGATCCAACATATATAGTTGATACATTCACAAGAATCAATTAGGTCAGCCTAATTAGATGCAACCATTATTCACCAAGAAATCAATTGTAGGCTCCAAGCATTTACAAAAACTTTCCAAAACAATTTTAGCATGCGACATCATGTTGGCATGGACCAAAGATAGGTCACTCATACATCAGCACAACAAAATTAATTCACCATAACACTAACTATCCATGAGGTCGGCTAGAGATAGACCTAATAGAAAAATGCAATAGAATAATACCAACACATCATACAAACACCTATGCACATGAGATTATGAAAATATAGGCTTCCAACATCCAAAAACCATTTCCCAAAACCACAAGAAAGGATGATCATTAGTTGAAAATTGCGGACCAAAATACCGGAGGATAGTAATTGCATATTGGTTCAGATACTGATCCAAAATACTAGAACAAGCTGGAACTTGATCTTGCAGTTCCAACTCATATATCATGGTGACATCAATGACAACAAAAAATCTACAAAATGAGATGTTCTTCTTCATTCTTCCAACAAAAAGCTGAATTTTGTGGCCGACCTTGATTATTTTATTGTATATTTAAATTAGGGGAATCTTAAGAATACTAAGACTGACTATATGGCTGACCTAATTATAAACCCTAATTTGGGCTGACCTAACTTGAAATTTCTATAAATGGAGGTCTCATCCTCATTTGTGAGGCTGGTAGCTGATAGTGAGTAGTGGGAAAGTAAATAGTTGATAGTTATTGAGAAGTTATATTCTAGAGAACTTGAATTGCTGCAAATTTTGGTGAAGTTAATACAATTGGAGAAATTGATCTTTGGTGTTCTTCTATGTGTTATTCATTTGTGCATGGTTCTTGTGACTCTTATCTATTTCATTTTGAGTAAGTTAGTTAATGATTAATCTTAAAACTAGTTGTAGTTCATTTATGTTCATGATAAAGTGTTTGAGGTGTTGAAGAATCTTCAGGTTCATACTTTTAGTAATCTAATGATTGTGGATTGCTATGTAAAGTTAGCCTAGGCATACTCTATTTTGCACTCAAGTTCAATTGTGAATGTTTGAATATTTACAATAAAAAAATAATTAGGTTCCTTTGGAGATTGCACTATCTTTGTGATACTATGGATTTGATCTTGGCTAAGAAAAGATTGGTTCTTGGGAAGATTGGTCAATCTTGAACACTCTATTGTTTGCATAACTGATCTTAGGTTTTAGATTAGATAATTCTTTAGATTAGATAATTCTCTCTCAAACCCTACTCCTTTTCCTATTTCTTTTAATCATTGTTAGAGAAAGATTCAAGCCATCACCATTATTTTTAAATTTGATGAACATAAGAGTTACAACATTTTGTTTGTAAAGCCCCTTGTGATTACCAACATTTTCACATTTATCACTAAGTTGTTTGTTGCATTATCAAGACCTGACATTAGAGACCTTGGGGTTATCTCATGAGGCTTGCAGATAGAGGTTTACCTTTCAAGAGAGATAGGATATTATATTATGTCTATGTTGTTGCAGTGCTAAAAACACCATAAAAACATACAACCCTCCATCCTTGTGTGTCTCAAAAATATTTTCACCCTTAGATATGTAGTTTCTTTTCACTTTTTCCTGGTCTAGAGGTGCATTACAATTTTCATCTAAAGAAATTTACTTTTTTGATTTACGATTTCACTTTTGTGACTAGAGAGTTGGGCATACTCCCTAAAGTAAACCACATTGTCAAGATCTATAGTAAAACATAGCTTATGATCCCCATTAGGTATACTAAATGCATGCCATGATCAGTATCATTAAGGTTCAATGAATATGTGGATAGGGTGAAGACGAAAGTGTCACTGGGATCCCAAAAGAATCAATCTAAGCTTTTCCTTTGGTTGAGGAATTAGTTAAGTCAAGCTCTTAGAAGGTCTCATCTAGTTCATAGTCACTAGATGTGCAAGAGTTTCATTCCCATTTCTTGGATTTAGTTTTGGAATTTTAGTCCTTAGATGTATCAATGTCCTTTGAAGCACTAGAGTCCTCACTCGAAAGCATCTTATTACTAGAAGCAATCACTTTTGGTGGTTTGTACCCTAACCCTCTATTCCTTGGAAACTTGGGAAGCATTAAGGGCTCTGTCATTCCATTTTTTTTATATAAACCAAGTCCACTGTGTCCATCATAACTATTACATATCATAATCTCAAAGCCTTTACCATAATTCTTTGTTGGGATTCGTTTAGGTTTAATGTATTCTTCCTCTTTGTATATCCATGTGGAAATATCTTCTTCATTGATAGTTTCTTTGTTTAATTCTCACCATTTTGTGAATTTTGTGGTGGGAGATGGTTAGATAATGACTTTGGACTCCTTTTTGATAGAAGAAGGCTTACCATAGGATTTTGAAGATGTTGGTATCTTGCTGATACAATAGGATGTCTTCATGTGGTATTCTCCAAACCCCTTGTCTTGGATCTAGATATTAGATTCAGGAGATGGGATGGTGGATGTGGATGCCTTGGTCAAAGTGGAAGGGCCAATGTAATGGGATGAAGTGGATGATGAACTTTCTCAATTGATGGGAATTTGTTGTTCAAATGCCAATCTTAAGTTGCTACAATACTAAAAGGGATCAAGATCACCAACTATTATAATTTCAATGCCATTATGTGGAAATTTCAAGAACTAGTTCTATGTGGAGAGGACGACCTTCATAGCATGAATCCATGGTCAACCAAGGAGGATATTGTAGGAAAGATCTATATCCAACAGTTGGAAAGTTATATTTAATATGGCCGGTCCAACTGTGATAGGTAATGAAATGAAACCCTTAGAAGAGCATTATACATCATCATAAAAATTTATTATAATCTTATTTGATGTATCCACACAAGCCTTAGAGAAACCTAAAGATGTGACAAGTTGTAGGGTGAAAATATTTAATCTTTCTCCACCATCTACTAGGACTCGTGTATTTTTATGCTTGTTGACAAAGACTTCAAGGTGTAAAGGATTGTTATGGTAAGGCTTTTGTGATGAGAATTCATGGTCAAAAAAGGTAACATGGTGGGTGTTAGCTAGGTACCCCATCATTTCCTAGAATTGATTGAAATTAAGGTCTATGGGTACATAAGTTTTTTGTAAGGCCTTATCCAAAATGGCTTTATGTTCAGGAGATATGCAAATTAGCTCGAGGATAGAGACTTGTGTGGGTGTCTTTCCTAAATGGTCTCAATGATTGTATTGGGTTTCCAACTGCTGTTTAGGAGGATCTCCTTATAGAGTTACCTTAGTCCTTTGAGTTGTAATGACACACTCTAGCTGGTTCTTGATGGTAGTTATAGCGGTGCTTTCATCTAAAGCTAAAATATTATGTATAGTATATTCGTGGGTAACACATATGTAATTGTCTTGGTCATTAGTATTGGTACCTAAACTAGAGGGATTTCCCATTTTTTTCTCTTGTGAAGTTTTTTTGAAGATAGTATGGTCATTATAAGAGATCGCTTGTGGATTTTCCACTTCTATGACACCATTCTCAATGAGGACTTGAATTATATTCTTAAGTTGACGAAAAGATGAGTTCTTGTGCCTTTTAATGTGGTGATAGTAAAAAAAAGCATTTTCATCCCACCAAGATGGTTTAAAAGGGCCTAAATCATAGTTCTTGGCCTCTGGAAGTTTCATGACATTAGATTACAAAATATTCCTCAAGATGGATTTGATGGGTTCCCCTAAGGGAGTGTATTTGTGTCTTGGTTGTTAATTTCTTAGAGTTCTGCATCCTTGGTTATTTTGAATAACATTTGTTGTTTAATCAAGGACATGTGGTGGGTTATTAGATACATTGTGTCCCTTAAGAGTGACTATAGGGATATCTTTGTTTATTTTCTTTGCATCTACATCCCCATCATTTATGAAATTCTTGTTTTGAGCCCAATATTTGCTTTTATCATTAAAGGGTTTTTTGGGCCCTTTGGTTCTTGTTAAAGATCTTGATTTCCCCTTTAGTAGTAAGTGTTTTATCTAGGGTAGTACCTTTCTCAACAAGGTCAAAAAATGTGGTACAATAATAGATTTGCAATTGGTATTGCAATTTCATGACTAAGTTTTTGATGAACATGTGTACCAACTATTTTTAGGTATTTCACAAGAACACTTGTTAGAAATGGTTCTCCATCTCTAGAAGAAATATATAAAGGTTTCCCCTTCTTGTTTTGTGTGATAAAATGTTACTATGGTTATATCATTTTCAATGTTGTACACTAAATGTGTCACAAAATTTTCAGTTAACTCATCCCATGTTTGTATTCTCATGGGTAGATGGGAAAAAAACTCAAGTGCTTGTCCTACGAGACTTTATGGAAATAATATCATTAAGTAGGTACGCTAAAATGCAATATCGATGCAAGAAGTGTGGAACTCCCTCACGTGTTTTGTTGGACTTCCTGTTTCCATATATTTTTTGAAATTTGGGATCACGTAGTTGTGAGGAAAGGGAGGCATATATATGCTTTTATCAAAAGGATATGAGCATAGTTCTTGCACAGAGAAAGCCTTCTTGGTTGATACTTGCATATTGGCAACTTGTTGTCATAGTGCATGGATTTGATGTTCCAAGACTTCTATGGAGGACAATGATGTGTCTATAGCATTAGCAATCACATTGTGATATGGATGACCCATGTTTGAGGCAATTTTTTGCAATCCAATATTTGGAGTGGATGAATTGAGGTTGGTACCATATGAGTGTGATGAAGATGGATTTTGGTTTTGGTTGTTAGGAGTGAAAAATGGAATTTAGTTAATGTGTGGAGTCTATGGGGGATTGATATTGCAATGGTTTTGAACTTTCTTGACCACACATGTTTTTGTTGCCATGTTGTTGAGAGGGACCCTTGGCTATTGTTTTGTGGAGTATTGCACAAATTGACACCTTGTTGAGTCATGTCAGTGTTTTGGTTTTTCCCCAAGTTTAAATTGAAATTTGGTGTAACATTTGTCTTTGAAGGTTTTTACTTAGGAGAGTTAATGTAAACCTTTCACATCATGGGTGGATTGGTGTTTGACGTGCTTTGACCCATGGTGTTCGTAAATGTTGGTGTGACTTGGTTTTAATATGTTGCAAAAGGATTAGTAGATATAGTCCCCATAGTATGAGATGATGATGCAAACATATAGAGAACATCAAAACCGATTACAAAAAGGCTCACTGCCTAAAATAAGGCTCACTACTTGAAATAAGGACTCACTATTTGGAACAATGAATCACTGTCAAATAGGGCTAATAACCTGAAGGGCTCACTGCCACAGAGATACAAAGAAGAAAAATTGTTACAGAGAGACTACAATCCCAATGCAACAAAGGATTCCACCACAATCACTCGATCTACTTGCATGAATGATAGAGTTCACCTTCTACTCACTGCATCTAAAAATTCAACATTAAGCTTCACATTGATCTTCCAACGCGCAACACACACACTTACTGAATAGAATCAATGTCGCACCAAACTAGAATTCCTCTTTTCTCTTATTTCTCTTCTTCTTCGCTCTTATATATTTTCTATCACTTAACTCATCTAGCATTTATACCATATTCAACTTTGAAACATATCCAAAGTTGGCCATCCAAATCCAAATTTAAATTAGGTCAGCGCCAAAACATCCTAGGGTGGAATTAGAATGAGGGTGACCCAAAAAAATTCTTCATAGGGACCCAAATAGATCCAACATGCTTCATCAACCTCGAAAGTAGTATTTCACACAAGGTTGGCCAAACCAGTGTAAAGCACATAGAACCATTAAGCAAAATCTTTCCAAATTCTGAAATTATCTTCAATAAAATTAGGGAAACTCAACTTTAGAACTGCAAGTCATACAAATTCGTCAAAGAGAAATCCAGACCAACAACATTTCTCTTGGACCTCAACTAGAAACACAGAAAACCATAGTTGACAATTGGTAAAAAAAACTTGCACTGTACAACAAATCAATGACCAAAAATATGGATATAGCATCTTCTAACAACCATGAATAACATGTATGAACCGCAAAAACATAGGAGTAAATCTAGACTAAAAGCTAGAGCAACCACTGAACACTTGCAATATATCTTCATTACAATTTTCTCAGTATCCTTGACATATACAACCAACAACAACTAGTTGATAACCAGTTGATTGGTTGACATCAATGACAATGCCTTCAATCTTTCCATTCTTGCAACAATCTTCCCCTTTGTTATTGATGGAAACATATGATGTGAAAAACCATCAAATACAACATACAATCTTTGAATACACTTTTTTGTTTCTCCCCCTTAGTAGATAATTTATTATATGGTTCCTTTCCTTTCACATGCTTCTTCTCCCATTCTTCCTTTCCTTTTTCACATGCTTCTTCTCCCCCTTTGACATCAATGGAAAAGGTAAATGAATATTTTACATTGATTTCTCCTTTGACATGTAAAACAAAATACTCATATTGACAACACTTGATACTACCTGCTCCCCATGAGAGGTAGCAACCAAAACATTAGCCCAGAAGAAAGATAGATCCATAGATCCACTGAAATAATTCATCTCCATATCCATCTAGTTTGAGAAAGGAAAGTAAATAACCCCTAACTTCTCCTAGAGATACTCAAAAATATCTTTAGGAAGAGCCTTCGTGAAAATACCAACAATCTGATCCTTTGTCGAAACATACTCAAGCTTTACTTCATTCTCCATGGCCTTGTCTCTCAAGAAATGATATCTGATAGATATATGATTCTTCCTCGAGTGCATCACTAGATTCTTTGAAATTTTAATTACACTTGTTGAAACAAAGACTTTTGTCACCTCTTGCACCTCTAGGGTTTTGTACCTAAAAGGAGAGAGACAATGATCAATTACTTCATTCAAGAACAAACCCTTGAGATTCCAATGCAAATAAGATTAAAATATATCAAAGGGGAATGTCCTAAAGGATGAAAATTGGTAAAAGAGATTAACTACTAATGAAAAACTTAGAAAATGCAATATGTTTGAAAACACACTGTGAAATGCAAAAAGACCTAGAAATATGAATATAAATGCAAGTAAAGTAGAACATAAAGATATGAAATAGAAAATGTGCACCTGGAAACTTGTAGAGGATGGAATGAAGACTGGAAATGCTGCTGATCCTGAAATTTTGACCTATTGGGACTCATACACCATTCTAGGCAAATCAATCCCAGATCTAGAAAACTACACCAAAGCTTCTTTTGGGAAAATGGATATCTGAATCTCTAGAAATGTCTAAAAAATAGGCACAGTGGGACTCATACACCACTAATGGTGTATGAGTCCACTTTGACTTTTCTGAAAACCCGAAAGTGGAATCTGAAGCTCTTGGTCTACTCTTTTTGCTCCTCCATGTGTCTAGATCTAAAACCCTGATTTCTAACACTGTAAGTGACTTGTTGTGGATATTTTGACCTTGCCAATAGGGAGATGAATTCAAAAAGTTTTCAACCTATTCTTCAATGATTTCCAATCCTTCAAAGTACTCAAATCTGCAATCACACAAGGAAAGAGAGAGAAATGTTGAATGTTAGGGAATAGGGGTTTGCCTTACTCAAACCCCATTTAGGTAATTAAACCAAATGAAGAAATAAGATGAATCATGAACATGAAATAAAGGAAATTTAGAACCTTTCTATGATAATAGATGTTGAATTTCTGCAACAATGGATGAATAATCTTCCCTTGAATGCCTTAGAATGTTATCTTGATGACTTAAAATGCTAAAACCATAGCTTGCTTGACTTGAGATGGATAATGAATGATGAATGAATAATTTGGAGAATGAATGGGGATATTGGGGGTGAAAATGAGAGGGAAAACCCTATACTTATACAGAAGTATGCAATAATTCCCAAAAATACCACATCACAGGTCGACCTTAGATCTTAGAAAATAACACCCTGCCAGAAATTTGAAATTCTTTTGATTTTTCTGCCAAAGGGGACTCATTTTTCCCTAGTGGTGAATGGGTCCCACTTAGGCATTTTAAGTGGGTGTCAAAAATTAAATGTATTAACTAATGTTTATCGGGATTATTTTAAAAAATACACTTAAGGCCTATAAGTGTAAAATGGGGCCAATTAAAGAATAAGAAAGGTATAATTGTTGATGAAAAGCTTAGAAAAGCATGAAATTTTGTTACAACACTTTACAACACTTTGAAATAAGGCTTGGTAAGTGATAAAAAAGGTTGTTGAGGTGAAATATATTAATAGGATCCTAGAATAGTGTGAAAGTGTTTTACAACACTTTTGTAAGGAATCATAAAATTCTTATTAATTCACAAGGGTCCAAGACGTACTATGAATGTGTTGAACACATTACAACATTAAATCAAGGCATAATTAAGTCCAATTTATCATTAATTATTCTTGAATCAAGCAAGGAGTACTTTTTTTCTATGCTGCATTTAGCCCCCACTTTAGTGATGAACCTACTTCAAACTCACACTAAAGTAGACATTCAAGAGGGATCCAATTGTACCAATGTGTATGGTTTAGGATAACAAAGATGAAGGAGGTAACCAAGCCACTAGGATCCAAGATCCTAACTCAAACTGACATAAGTGTAAAAGGAGACACCAAAGGTGAATGATTTGTATTAAAATGAGATACATGGTCATACAATGACAATAACTAGAAGGGAGAGAAGAACAAAAATAAGAAAAAATCAAAAGGTGGATCAAGCTTCGACTATTTTTTTGACACGTTTTGGATCAGATCTAAGTTGTTTGTCCAAAAATGCATACTCACTTTGAGGCAACGAAACTCATGGCTGTTCGCTAGGTGAGAAGTCCTAAAAGCTGAGAAACATACACTCATGGCCGGTATGCACTCACACACACAAAAGTGGCTATGGGGAAATTCATGCCTTGGAATGGGCTTCTCGCTCAACCATACCAAAGTTATACCTCCTAATAACTTTAATAAGGCACCACAAAAGAAAATGAATTTTTGAGCTTCATGAGACAAGAAAAACTTCATATGCTTGGAGCTCATGAACAAAGAAATGTTGTAAATGAAAAATAGTGTAATGGAATGGTCAAAGCAATTTTTCTTAGTTCTAATGTTTCTTCTTAGGGAAAATCATGCTTAATTTCTCCAAGAGAGGAAAGGTGCAAATGGTCTCATCTTGTTTCCAAGAGAGGACAAATGCAAGGTCTCATCCTGGGAAATATTGTACCTAATGTTTCCAAGAGAAGAAATCACAAGAACACAGAAAATTGCACAATGAAATATGAGTGTCGATGTATGCCCCCACTTAAAAGAAATTGCTAACACCATTATTGTGAGAAATTTCTTTAAATTAGAAGAAGACATGAGAGCTTATTTGGAAAGCCCTATGCCAAGTCATATGTTTCCGATAAGATACATCATGAATAAGGTAGTATGCCACATGTGAGCCAACTTAAGGCATGTCGTCCACGTTCCAAGCTTTCTCTTTATGTTCATGAAAGGTTAAAGGATAGCCAAAAGAGGACATACGAGGACAAGGCTACCTAACCCCTTGCCCCCACTTAGTGCGGGACAAGGGTGAGATGAAATGATGGATAAGATGCATGGTAGAGTGAAAATAAATATCAATTAGAGGAATTAGGTTCCCCCACATAAGGAAGAGAACCAAACTCCTTAAGATGTTGGATTTTACTACTCAAAGCCTTACATTAATTAGTAGAATGATTGTGAACTCTGTGATATGTGAAAAATGAATTTTTGTAAGAAATTTCTTTCAAGTTCTTGGAGGGAGAGATATCAAGTGATCTTGGAGGAGTCTCAAAAAGATACCCTCTTGATCAACGGTAGAAGAGGTTCCTTTATTTTTTGACAAAGATATCTCTTGCTTCATACAAGATGTCATATGTACGCAAGACTCATTAGATTGTGAGATTTTTTTCTCTCCTTTGTAGGAGGGTGTAAAATCTAATGAATTCAAATCATTAGTGTTTTGTGAGATGACATTGACATTAAGCGAAGATGTCTTTTTTTGCAAAGGATAGCAACCAAGGCCACTAGTGTCGATTAGTTCAGGGTGCACTACCATTAAGGTTAGTTTAGAGGAATATTTTGTAAGAGTGTTGATATTGAGTGAAGGTTTTTTTATTTCAATCAAAGGAAAATAAACAAGACCATGAGTTTTTTATTGTGTGGTGGGATCTATAGGGTTGTTGATACCTTATTCCCTAGAACCACATCCTTTGCCACTGTACCTAAGTTGTTTCATAAGTTGATAACCTTTTCCACAAATATTTTTCATTGCTTTTGGATCTGGTGGTTGTTGATAGTCAGTGTTGTCAAAGTTTGTTGTATAATTTTCTTCTTCTTATTTAGTGGCTTATGTGGATGCTTTGGAAGGGTCGTCTGAGTTTTGTGTTAAAATTACTGCTTGTGTGTGTCCCTTATTTGAATATTTATTTATGATCTTGTACTATCCAATGAATGTATAAGGAACCCCAATAATATTCTAATAGCTTTGTGACTTCTTCAATTTGTTTTTCTTTGTTGCTCTGTTGTATGGGTTCTACTTGTGTGGTTGGTGTTAATATGTTCAAGGGATTCTTGTTGTTTTTCTCAAGTTGTAAGACACTATAAGGCTTAGGATTAGTGTCAAGTGTGTACACTTTGTTGTTGTAGATGTATTTCATTTTATGATGAAGAGTAGAAGGCAATCCATTAATTGCATGAATCCATGGTCTATCTAAAAGGAGGTTATATGAAAGATCGTTAGGCATAACATGGATCAGTATTTCCAATGTGGACTTTCCAACTATAATAGGCAAAGTAATCACACCAAGTGGTTGTTTTCCTACATTGTTAAACCCATAGACAAATTAAGAATTGGGTTGAATGTGTTATTTATCAATGCCAAGCCTATCCAGAAGGATCACACTACACACATTAAGGGAAGAGCTAGTATCTACAAGAGTTCTCTTTATCCATTTTCTTTTGTATTCAGATATTATTATGAAAGCCTCATTTTGTTTTTGCACTTCCAAAGGGGGGGGTTCACTTTGGTGGAAAACAATGTCAACATTTATTCATTGTATTAGGGATGCTATGTCATTCGGTTGCACATTAGAAGGGATAAGAACTTGTTGTAAGGCTATTTGAATCATATTGTGGTAGTGAGGTGGTGCTTGAATAAGGTCCCATAATGATATCTTAGTAGGAGTATTATTTAGTTGTTCAACAAGATTGTACTCCTTTCCACTCTGTGGAGATAAACGAGGAGGTTCTGGTAAGCTGGGGTTAGGAAAAGGTAAGGGTGTCGGGGTTGGTTGTTGCGGTTGTGGATTGTTTCTAGTGTTGTGTATATGAGCAACGATATTATGACTCGACTGCTACAACACAATATTCTTAGATGGGTAGAGGATGAATTTGGTTTTATTTTGAGTTTGAGGTTTTTGTGATGGTGGGTAAAGGATGAGTTGAGGTTGAATAATATTAACATCCCTTAGCAAGTGAGAGTCTAATGTTGCCTCTTCATCTTCTTCTAAGGATACTATATCATTATTGTTAATGTCATCCTTGTCTTGTATCATGATATCCTCCCTAGGAGAAGGGATTTTAGGAGGACTACAAACCAAATGTTTATTGTCAATCAAAGGTTGGTTCTTCTAAAATGACTTCATTGCAAGTAGGGTAATGATAAATGGTTGAATTGTCTTGCTTAATAAGGGTTTCTCTAGGTGAAGGGGGACAACTAAGATTCTCATGACTTTCATTGATTGTGTTTTCTAACATCAAAGTATCTTCTTCACAACTATGAGAGATACTAGGAGAAGGAAAAATGTTATTTTCATTATTACCTATGGTTATGTTGTCTTGTTCATTAATGTATTGTCCACTAAGAGAGGTAAGAGGAGAGAAACAACTAGGATTTTCTAAACTCTCATTGATTGTCTCTTCTAACACCAAAATATCTTTTTCACCAATAGGAGGGATATTAGGAGAACAAATATGATCATTAGGAATGTCCAAGGTTGTATTCTCTTTCACTAAAACACTCTCATAGGGAGTGTTGATGGTGTTTTCTGCACAACAACTCAGACAAAACACAATATTCTATCTCTCTTGAAAGGTAATCTTCAATAATAAATCACTGAAAATCACCCCAAGGTCTCTCGGGTGTTAGGTCATAACAATGAATAAAACAACTCAGATAAAATGTGAAATGCTGGTAATCACAATCAGACCTTACTACAAGCAAACTGTATCCTTTCAATTTATCAGATCTGACAATATGGTGATCTTGAATCCTAAATCTAACTGAATAATAAAGAAATAGCAAAAGATAGGGATGCAAAGAAGTGATAAGATCTAAACTACTCCTAGAATGAATAATGTAAACAATAGATATTTGGAATGGACCTATCTCAAATAACCAGTTCCTGGTCGACCCACAATGCAATCTTACAAGAACGGTGCAATCTTCTGAGGTATTTAAATTTTCAAATCATAGACTTGCATCTACAATCGAACTTAAGAACATCAAATATATATGGTCCAGGTTGACTGCACCAACCTACTACAATCAGATAGTTACTGGGAGTATAGACCAGAGATAGCTACAAACATTCCAAATATGAAATCATAAACATCATTTATCTAACTGAAACTAATCTATTTCAGAATATTAAACCCTAAATCTTCAAGCAATTTAAAAGATAGAACAAAGGAACCATGCAAGATGAAATAACACAAAGGATTTCACCAGGAAAACCACAATGTCTTCAATTGTATTAATCACCAAATGCTGCAACAACTCAACCGTTCTGATATAATATTTGATTCAAGAAAAGACTAAGAAATTCTAACTATAGCTCCTGCTTGTCTCTATTACTGCTTAGCTAACCAATGTCCAACCCTTACAATGAGGCAAGAATGCCAATTTATAGAGAACCCCCCAAACATGTTGGCCTAGCCAAACATTTTACAAAATAACAAAACCGCCAAAACAGGTCGGCCCAGGAAAACAAACTAAGGCACACATTTAATGCCATCATCCAAGTCGGCCAAGGCACAGTCCCCAAGGAAGTCTGGTCCAATGCATGCCCTATGATAATAGGGAAGCAAAAATCTCGAACTTGAGCATTAACTGCCACTCCCTTTGCCCTTCTCCTGCATTGACGTCCCTTGGACACTCGAGAATATTCTATCCAACTCAGCAATAGGTGGCGATGGTAAGACCCTGAGTCGACATTTAATAGAATCTATCCCTTCCTTGGCCCGCTCAACAATTCTGTTCCAGTCCTGCCTATTGGCCATGTACCTGTCTATCACCACCAATTATGTAGCTACATCATCAAGTAAATGGCTAGTGACAGCTCCATCAGAATCTGGGGCATAAACCTCATGCCACCATTCCCTCAGTTGATCTAAGCTCAAATATTTGGGAGCTATTTTCTTCCTCCTTGTCATCACCTCAAAGAAGGCAATGCATCCGTTATAAACTGCTGTAAGATCGCCATCAATGGAATTCCTTCATTTTTGCATCTTCTTTAGACCCCCTTGTCTGACCAGCAATGCCTCAAAACACTCCCACGGTTCATCCAGCCTAGAGGAAGGAAGGATTCCATCCTTAGCTAACTGCTCCTTTCCATGTCCTAGGATAGTCCTTGATTTCTGTAACAGGAGGTCCATGTCATTCTTATCTTGAGACAAGATGTGCTCCAATAGTTCTTTTGCCCGGACTGCATCCTTGCCCACAGAAAAAATCGCCTTAATAGCATTATCTCCGTTCATCTGGACATCCATCAGCCAATCGGCAGCAGCTTAGGCGGAGGCCTTCATCTTTTCAATCCTGAAGATTGTCTCCTTAGGCAGAAAACTCAGAGTCTGAGAAGAGGACGGATGGAGAGACTGTAGAGGCTTCATTACCTCTTCTAAACATTTCCTCAATCTTTCATTTTCTCTCTTCAACTCTTGCTTGGATTGGGTCTCCTTTTTTAGCCTGTCAACAATTATGGCACTCGACCCTTCAAACTCCTCAATGTCTTGCTCTAGGGAGGCTGGCCCAAGGTTAATAGTTTGGACATTGTAGTCCTGGCCTATAACATCATCTCTTGTCTTATCTACTGTAGGGGTGGCGATGTGAACTACCCTGTTGTGTGCTTCATCCCTTTCCACCCGGGAAATCATCTTAGCAGCCTTCTTCTTCTTTCCTTTGCCGATCTGGGACAGCATTTCATCCCAATCTAACGGAGTGTCCTCAACAATTACCTATTTCTTCTGGGCAATCTCCTTCTCCAACCAGTCCGGAGCTACAGGGTCCATCCGGATTCCTTCTGTTCTCATTTCTCCCGGATCCTCTGTCACTTTCACTTCCTCTGCAGTTGTCACCTTGACCTCCTCCTCAGTTGTTGCTTTGTCATCCTCTTTCTCCGGACTCTGCTCGCCTTGATCAGCCTCCCCAAGTCCCAATTCCGGAAGCACTGGTGATGGAGTCCTATCAGGTATGTTTTCCTCCGGCCCAGGTGATCCGCGGCCTTCATCACTCTCCAGAGAATCCTCGTACTGTACCAGTGGAGAAGTGTGCCTTTCCTCTGTTTCTTCCTCAAGCTCGGCCGCTTCACTGTACAGTGTTCCCTCCTTGAACTGCTCGGCTTCCCCGCTAATTCCCTGTTCCTCCGGATTCTCCGGTTCTGGTGCACTTGGCGGAGGAGAAACATGCTTGTCCTGCTCGTCAACTGGTTGCGTTGGAGGAGAGTCCTTCTGCTGTGCCACATCCTTGGGAGAAGGAGTTCTTGATTTTCTAGTATATACCTTGGTTTTCTCCCCTCTAGAGCTCTCCACATCTACAATTGGAGGTTCATCCTCCGAAGCAGTCTTGTCCTTCCTCTTGGCTGTCCTTGTAGTTCTTGCCTTCTTGGGCAGTGGAGGAGCATCCTCCTCTTCAGCCTTCTCTGTTTCTTCCTCATCCGAGGACTTGCTGATTGTCAAGGTCTTCCACCTGCGTTTGCCAATTGGTTTCCTCTTCGTTGCAGGCTCAGCCCCCTTAGGACCTCTGACTTTAATCTTGAATGGTGAGGTCTTTGCTGATTTCCCTTTGGGGTCCTCTTCCCCAGACTCCTCAGAAGTTGACATGGGGTTGAGATTCCCCATCAAGTCAAAGGTGCAAGCCACTTTAGCATTCTCTAACTCCCAGACTTTATGCTTGACCCAAGAAAAGGTGAATCTCAACACAGGAGCCATCAAGTCCTCCAACTCTGTCACTTCGGGCTCACTCCAATCAATGTCCGCAACTGACCTATCCTTTACGGGCTCGTAAACATGGTCCTGAACCAATTTTCCATCATCATCAAGCTGATCCAGAATCAGCTTAACATTGTATTATCTAATGACCTCCACAGGCAGCCGGGATTACCTTTTCTTCCTTACATCAAGGTCATCCTTGATGTTGACCCAGTAGTCTTCTAAGTCCTCTTTATGCTTGTACTCCCGGGTCACCCTCTTTTGGGCCTCTCCTGTGATATCAAAGTTCATTCTCTTCGAATGGAAAGAGAATCTGTAAGCTGCCAACTCCTCACCTGTAGTGTGAGCTGATTGAATAGATGGGCACACTTCTCCTACACCAATCCCAAGAGGGAAGTCTCCTCTGAATCCTGTCTTATGCTTTTCTCTCTTCACAACTGCATCAAACTCACAAATCTGTCGCACAACCTCCAACAGCACAATGTGGGCAGTGGGATACCTGGGCAACCTGTAAGGGGCAACTGGGCATCCATCAACCCGGAGGTAGGTGAATGTAGGGAACTAGATGAACCATGCTCCGTAGTTCTTGATTAGTCCCCTAGCTCCATCGGATAATCTGATATGTTCTGCATTTTGAAGTGTCCGGGTAATGTGCATTGTGAATGCATCATTTGCCTTTCTATAATCATTATGTCCCAAATGCAGCTCCGGATAAATCTCATAGATTATGTTCTGCCCAATGGTTCCACTCAGAGTCAAACCCTTGTAGGGATAGGAAATGGCCAGCACATACATAATGTAAGAAGACATATTGAACTTCTTTGCTTCCAAGACATTTCTCAGTTGTTTGTCAATCTCTGCACTAATGAGTCCTGCCCAGTGATAGTTTGTCCCCTGGCTCATCTTGGTGATCACATGGACCATCCAATTCTCCAATACCCCTGCAGTTCTCAGTCCAGCCACCCTGCTCAACAGTGTGATGGCATCATACACATCCGACCTGAATTTCACCCTGTGCAGCTATTTGGGCAACTTGGAGTGGTGAGATTTTGGCTTCTCCAGCCATGAATTGATGATCTGCTGAGCCTTGTTTGGCTCATTCTCGTAATAGGTCCTGGCAGTGTCAATGTTCAAAGCACAGACTGAAGGAAGATCCGGCATGCTGAATGTTCATGCAATGGAGGCCGGACTGAAGTTGGCCAAGACTCGTCCCTCAGTGCTGATCACCATCTGGGTATCAAAATTGTACTGTCTTGCACATTCCAAAATCAACTCATAGCATTGAACCGCTGGAGGGAACCTGACCACATGCACTAATCCAGAGTTCATCATTCCCAGTCTCAAAGCTGACTGATCCTTCTCAGCCATTCTTTGTTTGAACTCCTCATAGCGCCAGGCACCAACATTCATGTCAGATACCTCAGCCCACACAGAGGACACCTTGCTTTCCGGGAGCTGATTCTTCATGTTTAGTCTCAACCGTTCTGTCTCAGAAATCGAGGATGCCCCTGCACCACCCTTGGACTTCCCAGTAGCAGCTTTACTTGATTCGGCCTACACATCCAAAAATTGTCGTTAGAATCCAATCATTACTCATATTCTAGTTCAAAGGGTTAGCACAAATCATGTAAATCCATCAAAATCCATTGCTAACTACTAATCCATCGAAATCCGGAGAAATTAGACGCCCCGGGAAAATCACGCAATCTGGGAAAATACCGTCGGGGTAGAATTTCAGAGAAATCCAACCCAGACAGATTCCTACTGCCAAAGCATCGTTAGTCAAATAAATCATTAATACGCATGAAAAATCAAAGAATAATCGTCAAATGCACTTATTGGCACCAAGAAATAAACATTAGACACTTATTCCATCAATCCTATCATCAAAATATCAAAAGAACAGAGCCAGACAGGAAATCCAGAAAAATCCAGATGGAACGGATTTTCGCGGACAGCTTAAATGTACCAGGAATAACCCCAGCCCGCGGAATAAGCCCAAACCGGGAAAATCCGGGAGCGGGGAAATTCCGTGATGACCTCCGAAACCCAAAAAATGACGAATGCGAATGAAAACTCGAATGATCACGGGATCACCCCTATCCGATCTTGAATGATCTCAAAACTGACGATAAGCAACAAGACTCAGGACGCAAAGGATTTAGACCCCTCGAAAGCACACAAAGGATGAATCTCCATATCAAGATAAGGATGCCCTAATCCAAATGACCAAACCACCCATCATTAAAACCAGAACAAGCTTTAAGGTTTTAAAATATAGGTTAAGGATTTACCTAAAGCCTTCTAATTTGAATAAGACCGGGGAAAGCCAACATGATACGAGGCAAAAGCCACTCAAGCACAATAAAAACCCCGTTCTAGGCCAAACACCAAAGGAAACCCTAATTTCGCACAATAACACATTTTGCGCCTGAAACAATCAAGCAATCCGACCCAGAATCCCGTCAAAAGGATAGATACGCCATCCCATGGACAAATGGAGTTCGCAAGGCAAAGAAAATGGGGTTTCATAATAAAATGGGACGGACCCCGACTCTATAAATATAAAATCAAAATCAAATCAAAGGCTGACCCAATTCCAGCGATACCCAAGGCAAGAAACCCTCAATCATCATGCAAGCAAACGGAAGGGCAATGAATACATACCATGGATCAAAGCAAGCGGAATTCGGGCTCAGAAAGTTGACCACACGGCAAACACGTCCAAGCAATGAAAATACTGGCACAAGAACTCAAGCAATCCTTGCGCAAACAAACCAAGATCAATTCCCAAGGCTCAAATGAAAAATCTAAATCGCCAGAGCAATTAACAAGGCAACAATGAAGTCAGAATGAAATTGAAAACGCCCTAAGTTCGACCTTATACCTGCCTGAGAAAAGGTACCTCAACCATTAATGCACGACATGACATCTCTGACAAATCCGGAAACCCGAGCCCCAAGTGGAATTTCAGAAAATCCTAGAATGCGCGGAAACATGGATTCCGCGGAACTGCAGAAACCGGGAAAATCAGGAAGATCGGGTTTTTGGCAGAATCTGGGAAAATCTGACAGGGCCGAAAAATCCCGAAGTCAGGTAGAAACCCGGAATTGGAGAATCCTGCCAGAAACGGACAAGGAACCAGGGCCCGGAAAAATCCGCCAGCGATGGAAAATCCTGGATCCAGGTGAAAACCCGGACTTGGCCAAAAACTCACTTTAAATCAATTCCAACCTCAAGGAAGGGTCCAAGCAAGCAATACCAACATGTCAAGACCCCAAAATGATAAATCCAATAGAACCAAAGGTCAAAGACACCAAAAAGAGGGTCCCTACTCCAAGTGGGGCGTGTGTGCAAAAAACTACACAACAGGGAGTGGAGAGGAAATTTTTCTTAGCATGTCTAGATATGTAAGACACTAACATTGTTTGAAGAAAAATGAAAAGCACTTGTAACCATTTCATGCAATGTTTCAACAATGTAAACAATGTGTATCCAAAGATGAAAAACATTTTTATCCAATATATGCAAAGATTTAAGAATGCAAACAATGTATATCCAGGAATGGAAAACACTTTTATCAAACTTATGCAAAGTTTTATGAATAGAAATATTGTGTATGCAAAAGTGAAAAGTACTTTTATCCATGTGATGCAAAATTTTAGAAATTTAAGCATTTTCAGATCTAATGACACTTGTAATTGAAATGATTTCAAAAATGATTACCCTAAAATGATGTTTTTGACCTAGATGCATAAAAAAAACATTCTTGAAACTTTATAGACTTATAGTATAAGGTACTAGGAGGCTTAGGAAGCATAGAAATGAGGTTTCTGATGCTATAATAGTTAGTTAAAAATCTAGACTAGGACTGATTCGCCCAGAATGGCGAATGAGTCTCAGTAAGGATTTTTTTCAAAAAATTTAGAAAATTTCAATTGGTTTTGATGCTTTTTATGTTGTATGACTTGAATACTAAATGAAAATGCAGTTTCTAGATGTTTTTCAATGATTTGAGATGCAAAAATGTAAACTATATGTACTTTCACTAATGCAAAATTTTAAAACCCTAGAATGCAAATTAACTAATGCAGAATGCAATGCAATGTTAATGCAAAATTATTCTAGGATGATGATGGAATCCAAAATCAGAATTATGTTGTTCTTCACACCGAGTTCACCAAAATGAAATGAAGATTTTTGTCACCTCTTGCGCCTCTAGAGTTTTGCACCTAAAAGGAGAGAGACAAATATCAATCACTTCATTCAAGAACAAAACCTTGTGATTACAATGCAAATTAGATTGAAATCTATCAAAGGGGAATGTCCTAAAGGCTGAAAACTAATAAAAGAGATTAAATACTAATGAAAAACTTAGAAAATGCAATAGTTTTGAAAACAAATTGTGAAATGCAAAAAGACCTAGAAAGATGAATATAAATGCAAGTAAAGTAGAAGAAAAAGCTATGAAATAGAAAATGTGAACCTAGAAACTTGTAGAGGATGGAATGAAGACTGTAAATGCTACTGATCCAAAATTTTTAACCTACTAGGACTCATACACCATTCTAGGTGAATTAGTCTTAGATCTGGAAAACTACACCGGAGCCTGTTTTGGGCAAATGGGTATCTGAATCTACAAAAATATTTGAAAAATAGGTACAGTGGGAATCATATGCCACTAATGGTGTATGATTCCACTTTTAATTTTTTGAAAACTTGAAAGTGGAATCTGAAGCTCTTAGTCTCCTCTTTCTGCTCCTCCAGTTGTCTAGATCTGAAACCTTGATTTATGACACTATAAGTGAATTTTTGTGGATATTTTGACCTTGCCAATAGGGAGATGACTTCAACAAGTTTGTAGCCTATTCTTCAATGATTTCCAAGCCTTCAAAGTACTTGGATCTACAATCACACAAGGAAAGATAGAGAAATGTTAAATTTTAGGGAATAGGGGTTTGCCTTAGTCAAACCCCATTTAGGTAATTAAACCAAATGAAGAAATAAGATGAAGCATGAACATGAAATAAAGGATTTAGAACCTTTCCATGATGATAGATGTTGAATTGTTGCAACAATGGATGAAGAATCTTCCCTTGAATGCCTTAGAATGTTATCTTGATGACTTAAAATGCTAAAACCCTAGCTTGCTTGACTTGAGATGGATAATGAATGATGAATCAATAATTGGGGTAATTAATAGGGAGATTTGGGGTGAAAATGAGAGGAAAAACCCTATACTTATATAGAATTATGCAATAATTCCCAAAAATACAACATCATAGGCTGACCTTAGATCTTAGAAAATAATATCCTACCAAAAAGTTGAAATTATTTTGATTTTTGTGCCAAAGGGGACTCATTCACCCCTAGTGGAAAATGGGTCCCACTTAGGCATTTTAGGTGGGTGTCAAAAATTAAATGTATTAAATGATGTTTATCGGGATTATTTTCAAAAATACACTTAAGGCATGTAAGTGTAAAATGGGGCCAATTAAAGCATAAGAAAGGTATAATTTTTGATTAAAAGCCTAGAAAAGTGTGAAAGTGTGTTGCAACACTTTGAAATAAGTCTTGGTAAGTGATAAGTAGAGGTTGTTTAGGTGAAGTATATTAATAGGATACTATAAAAGTGTGAAAGTGTGTTACAACACTTTACAACACTTTTGTAGGGAATCATAAAATTCTTATTAATTCACAAGGGTCCAAGACCTACTGTGAACGTGTTGACCACATTAGAACATTAAATCAAGGCATCATTAAGTCCAATTTATCATTAATTATTCCTAAATCAAGCAAGGAGTAATTTTTTTCTATGCTACACTTGTATTATCATAGAAAATAGAACTGGGATCATCATATACCACTCTAATATCTTTGAATGTCTATTTCATCCATATAACTTGTGTATAGAAAGATGAAACAATTATATACTCAACTTCAACAATAGTCAAGGAGACTGAATCCTGAGTTTTACTCGACCATGCCACCAATCTGCATCCAAGAAAGAATGCACCACCACTAGTACTTTTTCTATCATCTACACATCTATCCCAATCAAAAAATTTATAGGAACTAAGTGTAAATTCAATATCTTTAAGATACGAAAATCCATAATCTAAAGTGCCATTCAAATACCTAAAAATTATTTTAACAACAACATGAGTTTCCTTAGGGTCTTGTTGAAATCTAGCCACAAGATAGACAACATACATGATATCAGGTCTAGTAGCAGTGAAATACAATAGTCCACCAATCATAGATCTATACTTGATTTAATTATCCTTAGGTGAATCATCATATTTACCCAATTTGCATCTAGTCACCATAGGAGTATTTACCCGTTTGGAACCATCCATCCCGAATTTCTTCAACATCTCTCTCACATACTTAGACCGTAAAATAAAAATTCCTTCCTTTTTTTGATTAATTTGTAGCCCAAGAAATAAATTCGTCTCCCCAAACATAGACATTTCAAATTTTTTTTGCATCTCTCCCATAAACTTCTTGCACATATTTTCATTTCCTCCAAAGATAATGTCATCAAAATACACTACTACAATCAAGATTCTGTCATTTTCAATCTTAAACTACAAATTACTATTTGACGTACCTTTGTTAAAACCTTGATGAATCAAATACCTGTCTAACCTCGCATACCAAACTCTAGGAGCTTGCTTCAACCCATGTAAATCTTTCTTCAATCTGTACACCATATCCAGTTGATTTGTTAACTAAAATCCTTTTCGTTGTTCCATATGAACTTCTTCTTCTAGCTCACCATTCAAAAATGCTGACTTGACATCCATCTGATAGACCTTAAAGTATTTATGAGAAGAAAATACCAAGAAAATCCTTATAGCTTCCATTCCTAAAAATCTATGCCTTGTGAGTACCCTTTACACACAAGCCTCATTTTCTTCTAGAAATTTCTCCATTCTCATTCAACTTATCTCTGAATAACCACTTTGATCTAATGATGTTTTTATATACTAGTCTTGGGACCAATTCCAAAGTTTGATTCTTCTCAATCGACATAAGTTCTTTCATTTATTCCTTCTAATGTTCATCTTTGCAAGCTTCACTTACAATCTGGTTCAATCTCAAAAACTAAACATAGATTCACTTCAATAGTAGCTTTGCTTCTAGTCAACAATCCTTTTGTCTTGTCTCCAATAATCTGACTTTCTGAATGATTCTTTTGTACATATTTCAGTGTCTTATGGGACATCACCAGAGCATCTTCTTTCATTTCATTCTGTTCATCCTGCTTCCCTTTCTCATCTTTTTCTTGTTCTTCCACAATCTCTTCTATTCTTACACAATCAAGATCATAAGATACATATCCATCAATGTCAATAGAATTCTTCATTTTCTTATCAACCTTGACATTAGAACTCTCTACAATATTTCTCAATCTTTTATTGAAACATTTGTATGCCTTACTATTAGTAGAATGTCCAAGAAATATTCCTTCATCACTTCTTTCATCAAAATTACCCAAAGTTTCATCTCTTCTGATATAACATTTTCTTCTGAATACCTTGAAATATTTAACAGTAGGAATTGTTCCATGTCATAGCTCATAGGGAGTCTATGTACTGTTTTCTCTTGCTTGAACTCGATTGAATACATAAACAACAGTATGAATAGCTTCTTTCTGGTAAACTTTCGATAAACCAGCCTGAGTAATCATTGATGTAGTAGCCTCTTGAACTATTCTATTTTTCGTTTCAACAACTCCATTTTATTGAGGAGTTCTCAGAACAGATAACTATCTTTTTATTCCATGCACTTCACAAAATATTTTAAACTCATGGGAGGTGAATTCTCCACCTCTTTCAAACCTTAACATTTCATCTTCAAGTTCACTTTATTTTCAACCATAGCTTTGAATGCCTTGAATCTATCTAATGCATCTGATATCTCTCTAAGAAATGCAACCCATGTATGTCTAAAATAATCATCAATTAAAAGCATGAAGTACCTTTCACCAAGTAGACTTCTTACTCTTTTAGGACCACAAAGATCCATGTGAATTAAATCTAGTAGTCTAGTAGTGGACTATTCCTTTGATTTGTAATGATTTCTTACTTGATTTCCAAACTAACAATTATTGCAAATAGCATTAACAGGCTTTGTAATTCTTGGTAAATCTCACATGAATTGAACAACACTAATCCTTTCAAAGTTCCAAAAATTCATGTGAAACATTCTCCTATTCCATAACCAATTTTAATTAATATGAGTCATAAAACATCGTCTATCAACACCATTAAGTTGATAGATATTCCCTTCATATTTATTTCCTGTAGCAATCAATGTTCTAGATCCTTTTCGGATCTCACATCTCTCATCCTTATACACAAGATCATATCCTTTTCTGCACATCTAACTAACACTCAATAGATTATACCTTAAACCCTTCACATAGTAAAGATTTTCAATATGATGCTTGCCATCAAAACTTACTAAACCTATCCCACATATTTTAGCACTAGTATCATCTCCAAACATAACCAAGCCTCCATCATATTTTACAAGCTTAAAAAAATTACTTTTATCACTAGTCAAGTGATGTGTACCACCACTATCAACTACCCAATGATTCTTCTCTTGTTTAGCATGTAGAGTAGAGATAACCGTACCTTTATTTTTCTCCTTTGAAGGGATTTCTTTTACTCATTTTAAAGAATTAGTAGAAGTAGGTTCATCCTTAATTTCCAAGAAAAAGCATTCATTGTCATCAAAATCTTCATATTCTAAATCCTCATTAGATATAATAGAATTCTCATTCACATAGTAAGCTTTGTTAATCTTCTTTCCTTTCTTTTCCTTCTCATATCTTTGTTTATTTCTTTTAACTCTTTTTGGACACTTTGCAGCATAATGACCTATTTCTCCACAACTAAAGCACTTAAAGGGAAACTTACCTTCATACTTACCAGAGCCTTTCCTTAGTATTCTTACAAAGTTATCTTCTATCTCATAAAAAAATTCATCATCCGGATCTTCAACTTTTGTAGCTTTAAAAGCAGCCTCTAATTTGCACCCATTCCTTAGAATCGACTTCCTCATCTCATAAGATTCCAAAAATCCTAATAGCAGATCCTTAGTACAGGTCTTATAATCTATAGAATGCTTAATAGCACTCACCTTCTCCTTGTGAGCATCAGGAAGAGTTTTGAGAATATTCTTTACAATCCTAGTTTCATCTATAGTAGCCCCAAGTCCTCGCATTTTAGACACTATCTCATTTAATCTTTGTACATAAGCTTTAACATTCTCATCTTCAGTAATATGTAGAAGATCGAACTGTGTTTCCAAGTTTTGTAATTTTTCCTCTTTGACTCTTACATCACCATCATGCACTCTTTCCAAAGCATCCTAGACTTCCTTAGGCTTCTTCAAATTCTGAACCTTAATCAAGTTAGAATGTACTAGAATATTCTTCAAGATGTACTTCACCTTATTGTTTGCTTCATGTGCTTTGATCTCTTCAAGTGTAATCAAACCATTAACATGAGGAATGCAAGGATTTTTCTAAGCTTTCTCCACATCATATTTTCAATACTTTAGATATTCTTCCATCAATACTTTCTAGATGCCATAATTAGTTCCATCTAACCTTGGATAATCGTAAACTATTTTTCCAGTCATCCTAGACCTTCCTCAAGCAGTTAAGCTCTTGACCAAGGAACCTTGCTCTGATACCAATTGTTGAATAAGACAACTAAGAGGGGGGTGAATTAGTTTTCATAGAATTAAACCTTTAATTCAATCATCGAAACTAATACTTAATATTTTTTAAATGATTAATAATGAAATGCTAATGTAGAAACTCAAATCCAACACATAAACACAATAACACCAGATTTACGTGGAAAGACCAATGAGGGAAAAACTATAGTGAGGATTAACTCACACTATAGAGAATATCAAAACTGATTACAAAAGGCTCATTGCCTAAAATAAGGACTCACTATCCAACAGGGCTAACAAGCTGAAGGATCACTGCTGCACAGATACAAAGAATAAAAAGAAGACTTGTTACAGAGAGACTACAACCCCAATGCAACAAAGGATTCCACCACAATCACTCGATCTACTTGCATGAATGATAGAGTTCACCATCTGCTCACTGCATTTGGAAACTCAACATTAAGCTTCACAATGATCTTCCAAACTCACGACACACATACTTACCAAATATAATCAAAGTCACACTAAAATGCATTTCCTCTTTTTGTTATTGCTCCTCTTTTTTTCTCTTGTATATTTCGTATCACTTAACTCATCTTGCATTTATACCGTCTTCAACTTTGAAACATATCCAAAGTTAGCCATCCAAACCCAAATTCAAATTAGGTTGAAGAAAAAACATCCTAGGGTGGAATTAGAATGAGGGTGACCCAAACAAACACTTCATAGGGACCCAAATAGCTCCAACACGCTTCATCAACCTTGAAAGTAGTATTTCAAACAAGGCCGGCCAAAACAATGTAAAACACATAGAACCATTAAGCATGAACTTTCCAAATACCAAAATTATCTTCAATACAATAAGGGAAACTCAAATTTAGAACCGCAAGTCATAAGACTTCATGAAAGAGAAATTTGTACCAACAAAATTTCTCCCAGACCTCAACTAGAAACCTCAAAAACCAAAGTTCACAACTGGTGAACACAACTTGCACTATAGAACAAATCAATAAGAAAAAATATGGATATAACATATTCTAACAACCATGAATAACATGTTTGAACCACACAAACATAGGAGTAAATTTGGACCAAAACCCAAAGCAACCAAGGTATGTGTAGGATCATCATGGAAAAAACAAGCCCTTAAGTGGCAAAAAATTAAGAAAAATCAGAGTTAGACAACTTGACATAAAAACTTGAATAAGCTATCTATATTATTTCAAAAATATGTAAGAATAGAATCTATAAAAAATTGAATCTAGTTTCTAAAATACTAGGTTTATTTAAAAAAAAAAATCTATTTAGAAAATTTGAAATTTCAATGCAGAGTACTTAATTTTTAGGGAAAAAATAAGAAGTAGGTGTCTCACCCACCCTAAACCACAATAAAATGATAATATTTATTTATAATATTTTAGATATAAGTAGAGGACTCATGTCCCAATGTGATGCATATTTTTTTGTAATTTTTTTCAGTAAATAATTAATTATGAATTTTTTATTACAACTTTTTTAAAAATATAAATCTTGTATGTCTGACCACCTTAACTTGGTCAAAACTTTCATGAAATTCAATTTTTTTTTTTAAACCTATAGTATGTGAAGCATAGAATGTGATACCATTTGAAAGCTATAGATTTTTCAATTAGCCTATCAATCAGGACTTTAGTCATAATTCAAATAGAAATGAATAATAATCAGACATCCAAATTTGGACACTTAATTTATCCAAATTTATCACTTTTCATCTAAACATCCTCTTATCCAAGTTAATTAAGTAATATTACTATTATTTAATTAATATCCTTAATTCTACCAAATCGGTAAAGTATGTAATTTAATAATTCATACTTTATCTTCCACCTTATTCCTCTCTAAATTAAATAAATACGCTAATTTATTTAATTTAGTCATTTTCTCCTTTTGATTTAAAATCAATTTAAAATTCCTCACTTTCTCTCTCCTTGTCACATCCTCCATAACCTTGCCCTAATCTGAATTAATTTAATTAATTCATGATTATGATGTGCATCCTCTTAATCAGAGATTAATGTCACATCCTCCTACATTTACCACTTGCCTCTAATCTTCCATTAATTAGCCTAATCAAATGTTTGCACAACCTTAACCAAGGTCATTAGCCTTTTTTAGCACCACTTTTTGGTCAATTCTTCCATTTTTCTTTTTGGATATTGACTCTCCTTCCCATGAGAATTTTTAATTCTCATTTATTTATCCCATGTCTCTCTCATTCCCATGTGAATTTTTAATTCACATTTTTGTCTTTACAAGGCTTCTAGAACCTTGGACTTGTCACAATCTCCACATGTGACCAAGTCCCACCTTTTTGGAGCCCACCTTTTATCCTCTAGATCCTCCTAAGAATGTGAATTTTTAATTCACATTTATATCCCCAACCACCTTTCCTTTTCCCATGTAGATTTTTGAGGAATTCCAAAATTCCTCAAATATCTTTTTCACTCCCACTTGGGGACAAGAAATCCCTTTTTGTGGAAATCTCCTCACTCCCCAAGGTGCATGTTCTTTTTCCACCTTATGTACCTCCTTGACAACTCATTTCCATCTCATATCCCCTTGGCCACTTCACCCTCCACATGTCAAGATGTGAGGGCTTGTGGATTTTCAACCCACCATAACCCTTCATCTTGGCCTTGTTGGATCAATCTTGACCATTGAATTCTCTAGAGAATTCAAATTCTTCTATAAATCCCCCCTCCTCAAGGGCATTTTTCAACACTTTGAATTTTTATAACTACATGCTGCCAATTTTCATTCTCAATCATCTACTATCATCTAGCCATCTCATTTAGTCATTTTGCATATCTAATCTTGCATGTTAGTCACTCAATCCACCATCTAAGGAGCACACAAATCATTCCAATCAAGGGCCAATCAAGGAGAAATCAATAGCAAGGAAGGTGAAATCGTTTGTGTCTTATTTTATCCATTTTCCTTATTGTTTACCATTCCTTTGGCTAATCTTGAGGTGTCCTTGGTATTTTACCATTCATATTTTTAAGTTGTTTTGCACGTTTAGAATAGGATAAATTCCAAGGTATACATTTCTGGCACGCCCGGTGGGACCCACATACGGGTCTTGCATTTAATCTCCCCTTTTGGTTAAGAATTTTGTAGGAAAAACTTGCAGAAAGGTGGCAGTGCCCTCTGCTTTACCGCAGAAAGGTGGTAGCGCTCCCATTTTACCACAGAAAGGCGGCAGCGCCCTCTGCCTCACCACAGAAAGGTGGCAGCGCCCCGTATTTGAAAATTTATTCTCTCCTAATGCGTTTGTTGTTTTTAGGAATACATTTAGAGGGATTTTCTAACACTTTTCTTGTAGTGGGAGGGGCACAACTTTCTTTTTTTTTAAAAAATTTGATAAAGTTTACCGCAGAAAGGTGGCAGCGCCCTCTTGGCCACTACAAAAGGGTGGTAGCGCCCCACATCTAAAAGTTTTATTCCTTCTAACACATTTGCTGTGATTAGGGATATATTTAGAGGGCTTTTATAACACTTTTCTTGTAGTGTGAGGGGCACAACTTTCCTTTTTTTTCTTAAAAATCTGACAAAGTTTACTGCAGAAAGGCGGCAGCGCCCTCTTGGCCACTACAAAAAGGCGGTAGCGCCCCACATCTAAAAGTTTTATTCCTTCTAACACATTTGCTGTGATTAGGAATATATTTAGAAGGTTTTTCTAAAACTTTTCTTGCAGTGGGAGGGGCACAACTTTCCTTTTTTTTCTTAAAAATCTGACAAAGTTTACTGCAGAAAGGCGGCAGCGCCCTCTTGGCCACTACAAAAAGGCGGTAGCGCCCCACATCTGAAAGTTTTATTCCTTCTAACACATTTGCTGTGATTAGGGATATATTTAGAAAGTTTTTCTAACACTTTTCTTGCAGTGGGAGGGGCACAACTTTCCTTTTTTCTTAAAAATCTGACAAAGTTTACCGCAGAAAGGCGGCAGCACCCTCTTGGCCACTACAGAAAGGTGGCAACGCCCCATATCTGAAAGTTTTATTCCTTCTAACACATTTGCTGTGATTAGGGATATATTTAAAAGGTTTTTCTAACACTTTTCTTGCAGTGGGAGGGGCACAACTTTCTTTTTTTTTTCTTAAAAATCTGACAAAATTTACCGCAGAAAGGCAACAGCGCCCTCTGCCTTACCGCAGAATGGCGGCAGCGCCCTGATTTAACTGTAGAAAGGTGGCAGCGCCCCAAAATAACATAGTTTGGAAGGTAAAATAGTCATTTTAGCTTCGTTTTTGCTTCTGTTTTTTGCTATTTTTAAGTAGTAACCCCCTAACGTTGTTTTGGCAAGGATATTGGTGTTTTTTGCTAACTTTTTGCAGCATATTGTGGTGTAATTTGACCAAGGGTGAAGAAGAAGACAACTAACATTTGTTTGCAGGGTCATCTACTTGATCAAATTTTTAAAAATTATCTTTGTTGTTTTTGAACATAGTCTAATTAGAGGGATTAAACTTCATTGCTTGCTATGATTACTTGTTCTTATGTCACCCAAGGGGCATTAATTCATTTTCACTTTCCCCTTGCACTTCGTGTGAGCCTGGGGAGTAGTTGGAAACGGTTAGTGTCTTCTTTTTAGTGGGACCTGCTTGAGAATTTCATCACCCCAAGGGACGATTCCAATCACGCGTACCAGCGGGGTATATAAACGGGGGAGAACGAAAGTTGTACCCCAATCCAGTTGCGTCGTAATTGGCGAAGCGTCAAAGCTAGGGTGATACCTAGATAGATGTGAAGAGTTGGTCTGAGCCTTTCAGTATCTCGCTGGGGTTCTCAACTCACTCTTGTGACAGACTGGTGTTCACGGTTGTGTCTCACGTACCAAAAGTATATCGAAGACTCCCTAGAATCCTTGTGCATCCTAGATTAAGACTTTGCCTTGCCATACTCGTAATATTAATCATAGGATTGTGCTTGCTTGAGGTGTTCTCTTGTGAAAAATATGTTAAATTTTTGATACTTTGGACTTATTTTATCATTTTGCATCCTTGCCATAGCCATTCCCATCAAAACCAAACATTGCCTTACTGCAGAAAGGCGGCAGCGCCCCTGATTTACCACAGAAAGGCGGCAGCGCTCTTGATTTACTACAGAAAGGTAGCAGCGCCCCCGATTTTACTGCAGAAAGGCGGCAACGCCCCTGATTTACCGCAGAAAGGTGACAGCGCCCCTGATTTTACCGCAGAAAGGTGGCAGCACCCCTGATTTTACTGCAGAAAGGTGGTAGCACCCCTGATTTACTGCAGAAAGGTGGCAGCCCCCTGATTTCAATGCAGAAAGGCGGCAGCGCCCCTGATTTACTACAGAAAGTTGTCTACGCCCCTGATTTTGTTATCTACACCCCTAATTTTACTACAGAAAGCTGACTATGGCCCTGATTTGCTGCAGAAAGCTGACTACGCCCCTGATTTACTGTAGAATGCTGATTACGCCCCTTTAACTTCCCGGGGCCATCATTTACAAACTGTACATCGAATCAACTTCGTCTAAAAATTAAAGTTGCTTAGTTTTATAAGCTCTATCTAGTGGTACCTTCTATTTCCTCCTATCAAGAATTTGACCATCTCAGGGCGGCCACGCCCCGCATCGTAGGGTGGACACGCCCCTAACTTCCTGAGGCTATCATTTACAAACCGTATGTCAAATCAACTTCGTTCAAAAACCAAAGTTGCTTATTTTTTTCAAGCTCTATCTAGTGGTTCCTTCCATTTCCACCTATCAAGAATTTGACCATCCTAGGGTGGCCACACCCCGCATTGCAGGGTGGACACACCCCTAACTTCCCGGGGCTGTCATTTACAAACCGTATGTCGAATCAACTTCGTTCAAAAATAAAAGTTGCTTATTTTTTTAAGCTATATCTAGTAGTACCTTCTATTTCCACCTATAAAGAATTTGAACATCCTAGGGTGGCCACGCCCCGCATTGCAGGGTGGACATGCCCCTAACTTTCCCGGGACTGTCATTTACAAATCATACGTCGAATCAACTTCGTTTAAAAACCAAAATTGCTCAATTTTTTGAGCTCTATCTAGTGGTACTTTTTATTTCTTCATATCTAATCAGATACATATAATCATCTTCATCTAATCACAATTATCCAATCAACATCATCTAATCATTTGATCATATCCAATCAAACCGATCTAGTACTTTAATCAAATTCATCAAATCATCTACCTGATCCAATCATCTGTCTACCGAATCCCATCCAATCATCATAATCTGAGCTTTTGTCCAATCCTGATCTTAGCTTGACCAAAATCCCAATTTGAGCTTTAATCTGTTCCCATCCAAAATCTTTTATCCATCCTCTTTATCCTGTCATCATCATGAACCCTCATCCTCCATCAATAGTGGTCAAGGGAAACCCTAATTACGTAGATGACGATAATGAAAGTCTTGTTGATCAAGAAGAATATGGCATAAATCCTCTTGATGCTATCATCACTAGTAAGCTTTCTCCACCCACTTTCCACAATCCAATCACCCCTTCCAGTTATCATGCTCCTTATTCTACCTTTGACAAGGGATATCCAGTACCTTCCCCTTCCCCATCTACATCATCCTCTTATTCAACATCCACATCCTCTTATCCTCATCTTCCATAACAATATTCCTATTACAATTCCCCATACATGACCCCCTAACCTAATCCTTTTTCCTAGTCTGTCCATACAAATCTTACATCCACACCCTTTTACCTTAATCCTACATCCACATATCCTAATCATAATCCACCATCCCAATACCCTTATTATAATCCATCCCCCACATCCTTTTGTCCCACTACACCACCTATATCCTCTTGTCTTAATCCACAATCCATGTCCCCCTATCTTAATTCACCACTCCAATATCCTTACCATAACCGTCCATCCAATCCTAGTCCTCCATCTACTCCTAGTCCTCCATCCAATCCCATTCATCCATCTACTCCTAGTCCTCCATCCAATCCTAATCCCCCATCTACTCATGGTCCTACATTCAATCCCATTCCTTCATCTAACCCTAGTCCACCAATCCATAATCCCTCATCCATTTCTACCACCCTAGCCAAGCCAACCATATGCAAGTCTCTCATTTTAGAAGTTCTCCAAGGACTCATTACAAAGAAGCCATCCCCAACTCCACATCTTGAAGTCATGGAACCATGCCATCTAGATCCATCATCCACGGTCACTAGTGATGAGACCCTTCTCCATACCACACCTATTATTGACGTTACCACCCCTAGTACTGCTCAAACCATTGAAACCATTGAACCCACTAAATCCATTGCACCCCCACCTCCTACCCAAGAATCACCGAATCCATCGAAGACACCCAATTCCAATCCACTCCCTCTACTCCTAGATCCACCCAAATCCAATCCACTCCTCCCACTCCTAGTAGCACCAAAACCCATTCCAATGAACCTCATGAATCTTCCATCCCCCCATCTTCCCCACTTGAAGAGTCCCAACAAGACTCCATTACCATGCCATGATGAGTCACGCCAAGAGTCTAATCCAAGGTATGCAACATATCTCCTTCTCCGATCAAGATCCTACCATCCCATCTAGTCCACCTCAAGATCATAGTCCCCCATCCATTCCATCCCATGATCCCCTTGTCATTCAAGCTTCCACTGCTCCATCTCCATCTCCATCGCATGAGCCTACTACCACAAATCCAGATCCTATCATGGCCCCTACCCCCTCTCTTGATGTTGCTATCCCATCATCTTCTCATGATCCCCCATCATCGCCTAAAACTACTATCCCTACACCGCTTGCATATCCCCTTGGTACTCTCACATTCCTCCATGGTGGTCTCCTCGCAGAAGAAAAACAAAGCATATACACAGACCCTCCTCTTCCACCTAATAATGAACTCGCATCTTTCTTCCAGAATAACAAAAATCCTATCCTAGATCGAATGTTCAAGAGAATGAACTATCAAGGAAAGGTTTGGGCCTTCATGAGCAAGGTATTATAGAGCCCATCCAAGCTAAAGAAAATTTGTATCCGCAAGGTCTTGGATGTACTACTCATAACTCACAATCCAAAAATGTTGGTACAACCTCTAGACGTTCTCAACGAGCCTTTTCCAAAAGAAATATAGGCTCTTCCCATCGCTCCACCAAATCATATGTTGCCATCCCTCCTCCTCTATCATATCGCCTCAAAACAACAGTCCATCTTCCTCCTTCATCTGCTCCATCCATTTTGGGTCCTTACATCCCTCCATCTACCATCTCCAATCCTCCATCTACCATGCCCTTGTTTCCTCCAAGTCCTATGTCTATTTTGGGCCCTTATATCCCACAATCACCTCCTCCATCTTGTCCTATCCATCCTTTCATCCATTCATCACCTAGCCATCTCATCCATCATAAACATCCTAATCAGGATCAACAAAGGCACTTACCTAAAAATCCTCCATCTACACATAATCCCCATACTCCTACCTCCATCACTCCACATCATCCATCTCCTCACACCCATCCCATTGCTACTAAAAGCACTTTGGTTGTTAAAGAAAAAAATGCATAAATCCAAACATCCACATGAATCTAAGGCTCCTCACGTCCCCTCCAAAAGACATGGTGAAGAGAAGAAAAATTTAAATCTAAATCCAATCCGTAGGCCACAAAGGCCCACCAAAGCAAAATCAAAACCATGTGGATCCCAAAGAAAAAGATGAAATGCCATCACATGAAAAATCAGTAAGAACATCCAAAGTCGCTAATCCAAAAGCTCATCATACACCCCTTTCATCTCCTAAGTCTGTTTTGAGTCCTTATGTCCCGAAATTCACCATTCCATCTCCTCCATTATCCCCACATTCTCCATCCCTTAATCCTATTATCTTTCCACATCCACCACCACATGTGCCAATGTTGGTCCTGAACACATCTCCCCATCACATATCCACTCCATCATTCTATCCATACCCTTTCCAGCATCCCATCCATTATCCCATGTATCAACCCCATCAAATCCCTCTAATTCACCCTCATGCGTAATCCATTTAGCCTAATAAGGTTATACCAACATCCAACAGTCACTTCAAACATGGGATCATAACACCTTGATCTTTATCACATGTCTTCTAAATCTTCTTATCCATTTCCTTATCCTTACCCATCTCCTTTTGCATGACATCCAAAAATCCAAAAAAGTCAAAAGAGTCAAAACAGTCAAAAAAGTCAAAAAAAAAAAACAACAAAATAGTAAAGAGAAATAATTCGTCCAATGGTGAAAACTTGGCAAACAAGCGCCTTGGATAAGTACCATGATGAAAACCTGGAAAACAAGCGTCATGCATAAATCCCCATCTGCACTTGGGGGCAACTTCCTGATATGCATTCCCCCCATCTGCTATGCTTCCAGCTATGCACCCATCTTCCTGTTATCCGTCCTCTTCATAAATCCCCCCATCCCACTTATCTTCCGCATCCTACCATCATATCCCCTTTATCTCCCATTCCCTCCATCCTTCTTGTTATCTTGATCAAAATAGGGGCACCTATCTATGCATGCTTTGGACACCTATTGGTATACATTCCCTTCATCCATGCTCTATCATATTCCTTAGCCACCCATCCTATCCTCATCTAGTTATCTCCTTTATTTTCCCATCCACTTGTCTTTTATCCCTCGTGCCTCCTCATATATGACATATCTAGAGTGGGGGCATCTGCTTCCTTTGTGACATAATCCTTGGATACATCATCTATCCTAGCATCCCTTTCATCTCCCAATCGTTCTGTCCCTATCCATTTATCACAACATACCTTCCATCTCCCCATCCTTATCTTCATTTCCCAATCCTTATATTTCCATCCCTCCAAACAACCCCTTCCATCCCCCATCCCTATATCTCTATCCATTCTTTCATCTTTATCCTCATCCCATCTCACAATCCCTTGTCATTGGTATCTGGCTATAGGCCTCCCCCTATGCAACCCAATGTCATTTATCTCATCGTCATCACCCTTGCTTCTTTTGCACATTTTTCCAATCCCCTATCACTTTTCATTACTCATCTATCTATCATATCATCCTCACAAGTCATTTTACTGCCTTGGATAACTATCCCATCCCTGAGCTTTATGTGATCGTCATCATCCTATCCAATCCAACAGGTCTATCCTATCTTGTCATATTGGTCCCATCTTTTTATCCACTTATCCTATCATCTTATCATCATTTATCCATTGTTTTCCTTTGGTCTTGTCGAACTATGTTGCCCCTGCGCTTTCACGTAGGAAAGGTCGATCACTTGATCAGCCCCCGGGGCTCCTTTATCGTCTCTCATCGATCGTCATTATCCACTTTACTCCTTTTGTCCATCCTATCTTTACCATCCATCAAGGTCTCCATCTTGGTCAGTCGTCAGCCTTTTATCGAACTACGAGGGCTCTGCACTTTCACATAGGCAAGGCTAATCTTTGATCGACCCCCGAGCCCCTAGGTCTTTAGGGTGTGTCAATCTCATGTCTTATCTCCCTTGTGTCATGTCGTCAAGCTATTCCCTTATCTAGCCAGTTCTTCACAAATGAGATCCACTTATATCAGGAGATCCAATCGATTTTGCCCATCTCGTGTCATATCGATCTTTTAGTTTAGTATCCATCATCTCTGGTCTCAATAGGATGCATCCTTCCTAACAGACCTCATCAATCCCATCCATCCTCTTGATCCTATGGCAAATGACATTTGAAATTGATTGCGATCTTTTGATACTTTTGGATTTTGTTTATCATTTGAGCTCCCTATCATCACTTGTCAAGGCCACCATAATCCATCATATTATGGTGTGTTTTGATTGGTCAACATAGGGGCATATCTTGCTTTTTTGTTTCATCGTGTCTTCTTGGTTGTCCCACGTAGTACCCACCAAGATCCCCAAGGTCTTGTGTTATGCTGTGGCATCCTTTTGTGCTTGTGGTTATCTCAATACCTGGCCTGACCAAGGTCTTTGTGACTTTGGGGTGTTGGGGTAGCCTTCTTGTCTGTTGTGTTATGCATTAGACACTAATTCGCCTTAGTTCCACATACCCTGGCACTTGGTGTCTTATGCTATAGCAAAAATCAGTGCTCCGAAGATGGTAAATTGCATTAGGATTGCATTTCATTTTCCATTTCATCATCTTGCATTTATCCCACATCCCTTCATCCTTCTTCACCAATCCCCCCATTCCTCCATCTTTTTTCCTATCTCTTCATCCTTTCTCTTACATCTTGCATTCTTCTTTTCTTCCCCCGCCCGTTGGGTTGGTTTCGCCCACTGCTGGTGTGGCTCCGCCCCGGCCGCAGCGGGGTGGTAGCGCCCGGTCATAGCTAGCGGTTTTACCGGGCTGGTCTACCGTCAGTAGCACGGCTCGCCGTATCATAGCGGTCAGCCAAGTAGCGCCTGGGCCACAGGGGTGGCTCTGTCACAGCGGTAGCGCCTGGTCGAGGTGAGGCTCACTGCCGCATGCCCGCCTCGGCTGGGCGCTACCGGCCCTGTGAGGGCTACAGCACCCTCCGCCAACCTTTGACCCCCCCAAATGCACATTTTTACTCTCTTTTTCAAACAATTCGATTCCGACCCAGTTCCTTTATTTTTCCTTACGAACAAAACCCATGTCTTGAAAATTTTAAAATTGATTTTTGATTTTTACACCGACACTTCCGTAGGCCATAACTTTTGACTTGGGTGTCCGTTTGAGCTGAAATTTGACGAGTAGTTGCGTTCCGTAATAACGAGTGGATTTCCAACTAGTTTTTGAAAGTTGTTGGAACTCGTTTTGACTCATTTTTGTGGCCTCAAAGTTTCATCTTGACCCTCAAAATCCCAATTTAGTGTTTTTTTCCAGCATTTTGAAAAATTGTTTTCGCTCATAACTCAAAATGCATATCTTGAATTTGGGATGTTAGTTGGCAATTCATCCTATCTCAATATTGGGTATTTCTTGGAAAAAAATTGGACTCCCAAAAGTCTATCCATGAGGTTTCCTAAAATGGCAAAATTTGACAATTTTTGAAAATTGCTAAATTGGGAAAAATCTGATTATCAACACCTTACGCCCCTTTAAACCCCGGAACTCGGTGTAGAATCAATCCAATAATTTCCTTCAATCATTCTAGTCTTCAATCCAATCCTCATCTGAGCTTTAATCTTATCCCAATTTGAGCTTAACCAAACCCCTAATCTGAGCTTTCGTCCATCTGTAGTCCAAATCTTTGAATATGAAACCAAATCTTAAGATCCTTCTCTCCATATCACATATCAATCTTCTCCTCACCTGTTCAATATCACCCACATCACCTAATCAAATCCTTGGTCTTGGCCCCAGTCTCGTTACCAGCCTTGACTCATCATCATCGTCCATTATTATCATTCCCTATCCCTTTGGTGTTGTTTTGGGATGTATCCTTCCCTCATCAACAACACTTTCATCATCATCGGGAGCTATTCTTCCCTATCCTTTAGTGGTGTTTTTGGATGTATCCTTCCCTCATCAATACCACTTAGTGGGATGTATCCTTCCCTATCCTCGTGTTGTTTCGGGATCCTTCATTCCCTCATTGATAACACTCCATCCATCATCAACCCATTTTGGCTTGTACCTTGACTGAGGCAACATCACCTTTTGTAATCCATTTGTGCTTCATCCATCTCCCATCGCTTCTCCTTCTCTTGTTCCCATCACCTTGCATCATCTTCCTCATCTCCCCTTGCACCACATCATCTATTTCGAGAGCACACACGTGTTTTCTTCAACCCGCATGTCCTCTCGAGGGGGCATCCTTCATCCCTAACTCTCATCTTAACCCCCATTGTCTTCCTTCCTAGTCATCCCTTTGATGAATGGGGCATCTTTTCCAACCTAACCATCTCCTTCTGGGTTCTATATTTTAATATTCTTTGAAATGATGCTACTTCGTAACACCATCTCAAAGAGGGGAAAAATGTAGACATCCAAATTTGGACACTTAATTTATCCAAATTTATCACTTTTCATCTAAACATCCTCTTATCCAAGTTAATTAAGTAATATTACTATTATTTAATTAATATCCTTAATTCTACCAAATCGGTAAAGTATGTAATTTAATAATTCATACTTTATCTTCCACCTTATTCCTCTCTAAATTAAATAAATACGCTAATTTATTTAATTTAGTCATTTTCTCCTTTTGATTTAAAATCAATTTAAAATTCCTCACTTTCTCTCTCCTTGTCACATCCTCCATAACCTTGCCCTAATCTGAATTAATTTAATTAATTCATGATTATGATGTGCATCCTCTTAATCAGAGATTAATGTCACATCCTCCTACATTTACCACTTGCCTCTAATCTTCCATTAATTAGCCTAATCAAATGTTTGCACAACCTTAACCAAGGTCATTAGCCTTTTTTAGCACCACTTTTTGGTCAATTCTTCCATTTTTCTTTTTTGGATATTGACTCTCCTTCCCATGAGAATTTTTAATTCTCATTTATTTATCCCATGTCTCTCTCATTCCCATGTGAATTTTTAATTCACATTTTTGTCTTTACAAGGCTTCTAGAACCTTGGACTTGTCACAATCTCCACATGTGACCAAGTCCCACCTTTTTGGAGCCCACCTTTTATCCTCTAGATCCTCCTAAGAATGTGAATTTTTAATTCACATTTATATCCCCAACCACCTTTCCTTTTCCCATGTATATTTTTGAGGAATTCCAAAATTCCTCAAATGTCTTTTTCACTCCCACTTGGGGACAAGAAATCCCTTTTTGTGGAAATCTCCTCACTCCCCAAGGTGCATGTTCTTTTTCCACCTCATGTACCTCCTTGACAACTCATTTCCATCTCATATCCCCTTGGCCACTTCACCCTCCACATGTCAAGATGTGAGGGCTTGTGGGTTTTCAACCCACCATAGCCCTTCATCTTGGCCTTGTTGGATCAATCTTGACCATTGAATTCTCTAGAGAATTCAAATTCTCCTATAAATCCCCCCTCTTCAAGGGCTTTTTTCAACACTTTGAATTTTCATAACTACATGCTGCCAATTTTCATTCTCAATCATCTACTATCATCTAGCCATCTCATTTAGTCATTTTGCATATCTAATCTTGCATGTTAGTCACTCAATCCACCATCTAAGGAGCACACAAATCATTCCAATCAAGGGCCAATCAAGGAGAAATCAACAACAAAGAAGGTGAAATTGTTTGTGTCTTATTTTGTCCATTTTCCTTATTGTTTACCATTCCTTTGGCTAATCTTGAGGTGTCCTTGGTATTCTACCATTCACATTTTTAAGTTGTTTTGCACGTTTAGAATAGGATAAATTCCAAGGTATACAATAACTATTTATTAAATTCAAAGTAAAGCATAATTTATATTGGTGGAAAGCTAAGAATCTCCTTTAAAAACCCTTTTCATTTCATCAATTTTGGGTAAACAAAAAGTTGTTAGCCACATACCCTACACATACCCATCATATCGCCACTTTTTGGCCCATCATGATCTTGCACATACCCACCACTGAACACCTACAACATATCTTCATTACAATTTTCTCAATATCCTAGACATATACAACCAACAACAACTAGTTGATAACTAGTTGACCAATTGACATCAATGAAAACACCTTCAATATTTCCATTCTTGCAACACTATTGGTCTCAAATTAGATATTTTCAAGTGGCTTTTCATTTTGGTAAATTGTAAAATATGATATAAAACACAACACACTCTGAAAAATAAATTTTGGTTGTTCATTTGTCCAAATTTTATGTGAATAGTGTATGCTCATAGGCCAAATTCAACCCAATTTCCACTGGTCTTCTCACAAATTGAAAAAACTTCAAACACTTCTTAATCTTAAGGTCAAGGCCAATGGTAACAATATTGAGCCCACAACTTCGAGTCTCCTTCGAATCAAGTGTATGAACAACTAAATGGCTATCTATACTCTTGTCTTTGTGAGAGAGTAAAAGTAGGGGCCTCCAGGACTGGAAGGATGACCTAATCACCCTCTCCCTGGAAAGATATGTCTAGCTTATGATAAGCTAGGGATTTTGTCTCATCTCAAGGGAGCCATATGGTGAGTAGCTTCAGAGCACAATATATGTTGTACTGAGAATGACACCAACAAATAAATCAATAGGGTGGGCCTCTAAAATAAGGTTTCTAGTCATTGCTCAAGGATTTAACACCTTGCTAATGCCCAACACACCACTTAACACTTTAACAAACCCTACTCAGGTAATATATAAGTAACTACCTCACATAAATGTGGCTAGCTTTCCCTTTTGAATTGGCACTATTGATATGGTACTCGCTAGTTAGATCTTGGATTTCACCTTAATATTTTCATATAGTGGCCCAAGGTGTTGTACCCCTTTGGATTGATCACTTCTCCAAAGGTAGAACATTCTAAAAATATTACACAAAAGTGATGCAAATAATTTTTTTGATCTCCAAGATCATATAATAATGCAAGGAAAGAGCATACACATGTATTTGATCACACAAGCAATGTTCATTAACATTAGAAATTGAAATGTGTGATGTGAAAATGAGAGTGTTGAAGAGTTCTTTTGATTCCCAAGATCATATGGAAATATGAGGAGAGAGCATACACACCTCTAAGAAAAAACAAGATCACCAAGTAATGCAAAAGCTTGTTCTTTTTAAGACCAAACTGAATGTGTGATTTTGAGAACACACTTGTTATTTTTAGATCCAAATCCAAATGTTCCTACTTTAAAAATCAAAGAGACATAAGACCTTGCAAGAACATGGATTAGTAGTATTGATAACAATGTCTTCTCCCAACAAATTCCACAGGATGCAAACCAAATATTAATAGTTCATCAAAACCCTCTACCCTAATCAATGAAAATTGAAGAAACTAAAAAGTTATAGATTTATACCCTTTTTACTAGAAATAGAAAGTTGCATCATTTTATGTCAATTCGAACAAGTTGGCGATTGCAACGAACTATCTAATAAAATGCAACACACTATTGTACAAATGCATTGCACTACTTCATAGATGTGACACACAATTTGAAATCTAAAGAGTCAACTAAATTTAAAAAAATTTCACAAAATACCGAGATAGAAATGAAGCAAGTAATCTACCTAGATGTGAGAATTAAAACTAAAAATAGAAACATTAATAGAAAACCATAAAAATAGATCTATTCTTGACAATTTACCCTAGAATAAACAAACAAGGCTCTATATGCCATAGACGTGACATGAAAATCTATAAACATGTCTTACCATACAACAAATGCACTATTTCATACTATGATTACATCTTGTTGTCATGTGAATGTGTGGTGCTATCATGTGAATGGATTGTTTTTCCTTTCAAATGCATTTCAGACGAAAAAAACTCAAAACTTCTCGCAAATTTATTCAAATCTAGTTAGTTCACATCAGGTTCTACATTAATAAGGTAAATCTAGGTAAAAGGCATGAATCAATAGTATCAACCTCCAAATACATAAAACTGAAGCCCTAAAGACCCTAATCCTATAATGAATCACAACTAAACATAGAAATATAAACAATAATAAAGAAATCTTACCATAACTATTATGCCATGGTTGAATCACCTTCATTTCTCTTCTCTATTTTGCTTTATATGCCAGCTTGCCCTCTGGAAACAAATATTTTGGCATCCAAGGTCTTTCTTGCAGTTCTAGGGTTTTTCACCTAAAAGGAGAAAGATGGGCCAAAATGCAATGTAAACACTCAAAATTAATGTAATATTGATGCAATAAGTGTATATGAGATGACCCAAATGCAAAAAAATAATGAAATCTATTGATTATTAATGAAAAACTATTGAAATGCAAGTTGTTTGAAAACACATTGTGAAATGTAAAAAGACCTAGAAACAAAAGTAAAATGTAACGAAGATGAATAAAATTGAATGTGTGTACCTGAGAACTTGCTGGAGACTGGAAATGACTTCTCAAATGCTGCTGATCCTAAAAATTTGGCCTACTAGGACTCATTCTCCATTATGGGTGAATTAGTCTTGGATCTGGGAAACTGTTTTAGAGCCCGTTTCGAACAAATGGGTATCCAAAAATGAAAAAAACACTTTTCAAGCCTAGAAGTTGGACTCATTCACCAATAATGGTGAATGAGTCCACTTCTAAATTTTTGAGAATTCAAAAGTGGAAACATAAGCCCTTAGTCTGCACTTTGATTTGTTATAGGTGTCTGCTTATGAAACTCTGATTTTCGGGCCTGAAAGTGACTTTTAGTGGATATTTTGGCTTTTCAAGAAAGGAGAGGTCTTCAACAAATCTTCAACCTAGTCTTCAATGATTTTCAAATCATCAAAGTATCTAAATATGTAAACACACAAGGAAAGAGAAAGAAATGTTGAATGTTAGGGCATGGGGGTTGCCTTGGTCAAACCCCTTTTTAGGTAACCAAACCAAAATGAAGAAATGATGTAATGAAGCATGAAACAATGGAGTTAAAGAATTTCCATGATGTTTGATCTTGATTTTTTTTAGTAAAAGATGAAGAATTTTCCTTGGAATTTCCTTGAAGGCTATCTTGATGACTTAGAGTGCAAAAACCCTAGCTTTCTTGACTTGAGAGAGAAGATAAATGATGAATAAGTTATGAATGAATTAAGTTATGATCAATTAGGGTTTCAAAGCTTGTATTTATAGGAAATCTACCTAATTCACTCATTAATTTGATCCCTAAGACTAACATGAAATAAATAAACTTAAAACCTAATTTTTCTCGCTTAAACCCTAAAAATGGCTCAAATGGGACTCATTCACCATCAAGGGTGAATGGGTACCATCTGGATGGGACTGATTCACCCCTAATGGTGAATGGGTACCATAGGGGCCATTCTACTAGCTGGACTGCTAAGAAGTAAGGAATCAGGCTTATATAGTGACTTTGTCGGTTGTTTGATTAAATGATGCCTCCGGATGCACAATATGGGGTTATAAGGGCCTATTAATTATGATATAAAGGTCAATTAGGACTTGAGACACAAAATTCAATGTGAAAGTGTGATTTAATACACTTTACAACACTAAAATAGGGTCCACACTGCTTAGAGATTAATGTGATAATGCCATTAAATACATTTTGTAAGGGTAAAAGTAGGTTCATTAGACTTAGATACTTAATAAGATTCTATAAAAGTGTGAAAGTCATTTACAACACTTTGCAACACTTTACAACACCTTTACAAGACATCAATAAATGCATTTTATTCATTTTACAAGGGTCCAAGACCTAGTGTGGATGTGAAAAACACATCACAACACTAGACCAACGTGAAATTAAGTCCAATTTTTCATTAATTATTCCCATATCAAGCAAGCAAAAAGGGATACTTTTTCCGTGTCCATAGTTAGCTCCCACTTTAGTGAGAGGATGAACTTGCTTTGAATTCACACTAAAGTAGACATTCAAGAGGGGTCCAATTGTACCAATGCAGATGGTCTAGGATAACAAAGATCAAGGAGGCAATCAAGTCCCCAGGATCCAGGATCCTAAGTCAAACCAACATAAGTGAAAAAGGAAATGCACAAGGTGAATGATTTACAACAAGACAAGATACATGATCTTGTAATGGAAAGAACTAGAAGGAAGAGAAAAATGAAAATGAAAAGGTGAATCAAGATTTGAGAATTTTTCCAACACGTTGTGGATCATATCTAGGTCATTTGTTCAGAAAGAAAATGCATATTCACTCCGGGGTGACAAAATTCATTATTGTTCACTGGGTGAGAAGGCCCAAAAGGTGAGAAACATACATTCACGATTGGTATGTACTCACAAACACATAGGTGGCTATGGGGAAGAGTCATGCCTTATAATGGGCTTCTTGCTCAATCATACCAAAGTTATACCTCTTGATAACTTTGATAATGGGCCACAATGAAAATGATCTTTGAGCTTTATGAGGTAACAAAACTTCATATGCTTGACACTCATGGACATTGTCAATGTGAGATAGTGCAAGGAATGTTTAAAGGGATTTTTCTTAATTCATGCAAGGTCTCATCTTAGGGAACATTGTGCTTAACATCTCCAAGAGAGGATGTGTCAAATACATATCACACTCTTGGAGGGAATCAAGCCCAATGAATCCACCAAGGAAAGGACACATTGCAAGAAGAAATAAATCATGCAAAAAAATGTAAGTGTTGGTGTATGCCCCCACTTTAAAGTGGTTGCGAACACTAGTATTGTGAGCAATTGCTTTAAAGTAGAAGAAGAGGACATGAGAGCTTACTTGGAAAGCCTTATGCCAAGGAATATGTTTCCAATAAGATATGACATGAAAAAGGTAGTATGTCACATGTGAGCCAACTTAAGGCATGTTTTCCACATCCCAAGCTTGCTCTGAAATGTTAATGAAAGGTTAACAACTAGCCAAAAGAGACAACAACAAGTGACATATGAGGACAAGCCTATCAAACCCCTTGCCCCCACTTAGTTCAGGGAAAGGGTGAGCCAAAATGATTAGTGAAATGCAAGTGAGAGTGAAAATTAGTATCAATTAGAGGAATTAGGTGCCCCCACATAAGGAAGAACACCGAAATCCTTAAAATGTTGGATTTTACTACTCAAAGCCTTACATTCATTAGTAGAATGACTGTGAACTTGATGATATGTGCAAAAGGAAGTCTTGTAATAGAATTTCTTTCAAGTTCTTGGAGGAAGGGTGTTCAAGTGATCTTGGAGAATTCTTGACAAGATACCCTCTTGATCAATAATAGAAGGTGGTCCTATGGTTTGCTTGAAAGATCATCTTGCTTAGTATGATTTGTCATACCTATGCAAGAATATTTAGATTTCAAGATTTTTTTCTCTCCTTTATAAAAGGATGTAAAATACAACAAATTCAAATCATTAGTGTTTTATGAGATGACATTGACATTAAGTGAAGAGTTCATTGTTTATTTCATGCATTGTAAAGGATGAGTTTCAAGACCACTAGTGTCAATGAGTTTAGGATGTACAACCATTAAGGTTAGTTTAGGAGAATTTTCTCTATCAAAGTACAATAACCAATACCATATGTTGTTTGTTGTGTGATAGGATCTATAGGGTTGCAAATACCTTGTTCATTAGCACCACATCCTTTTCCATTATAGCCAAGTTGTTTCATAAGTTCATAACCTCATCCATAAAGCTTTTTCATTGCTTTTGGATTAGGTGGTTTTTCATGATTAAGCTCATTAAAGTTTGTTGTGTTTTGGTCTAGAGTGGTTGAGGTGGATGCTTTCAAAGAGTTGTTCGAGTTTTGTGTTGTCATGATTTATTTTTAATTTCTTGTATTTGAATCTTTGTTTATGATCTTGTACTTTGCCATGAATGTTGGTGTGAAGTTTAAGGATCCCCAATCATCGTCTAATAGCTTCGTGTTTTGTTTTTTGTTTAGCTGTTCTATGGGTTCCACATGCGTAGTTGATGTTGATGTGTTTAATGGATTTTCTTTGTGTTTCTCAAGCTATAAGACACTATAAGGCTCAGGATCAACATCAAGGGTGTATACATTGTTTTTGTAAATATATTTCATTTATTGATGAAGAGTGGAAGGCATACCATTCATTGCATGAATCCATGGTTTGCCTAAGATAATATTACATGAAATTTCATGAGGCATAACATGGATTGGTGTATTCAATGTGGCCATTCCAACTGTAAGAGCTATAATGATCACCGTGAGCGGTTTCTTTTCAACATTTTCAAATCCCTTAATAGATAAAGAATCAAGTTGAATGTTTGATTGATCGATTCCAAGCCTATCTAGAAGGCTCACACTACATGCATTAAGGGAAAAACCAATATCTACAAGAGTTCTCTTTATCCCTATGGTATTTTATTAAGATATGATCATGAACGCATCATTTTTTTCTTGTACATCCAAAGAGGGGAGTTCACTTTGGTGAAAAAAAAATTCAGCATTGTGTCTTTGAATCATGGTTGTGATATCAGTTGATTGCACATTAGAAGGGATAGGAACTTTTTGTAAGGTTGTTTGAAGCATAGTGTGATAGGTAGGTGAATTCTAAAGAGGGTCCCAAAGGGATATCTTTGTGGGAGTGCTCTTAAGTTGCTCCATAAGATCATACTCCCTTAATCAAGGAGCACTAGGAAGTATAGAATTAGGAAAAGGTAAATAGGTTGGAGTTGGTTGTGGTGGTGATAGATTGTTTTGAGTGTTATATGTATGAGAAATGGTATTATTATTTAGTTGCTGTGAAACATTATTCTTAGGCGGGTAAAGGACAAGTTTGGGTTTGTTGTGAGCTGGTTGTTTGTGTGATGATGGGTAAAGGATGAGTTGAGGTTGAATAATATTAACATCCCTTATCGAATGAGAGTCTAACATGGGCTCTTCATCTTCTTCTAAGGGCATAATATCATTATTGTCAATGCTATCCTTGTCTTGTATCATGATATTCTCCCTAGATGGAGAGTTTTTAGGAGAATAAAAAATCACATGTTCTTGAAAAGTAAGGCTTGGTTCTTCCAAAATAACTTCATCGCAAATAAGGGAGTTATTAATGGTTGAATTTTTTTAATTATTGATAGTGAGGAGATTAGAATATGACTCTATTTGATTGTCATACTTTTCTAAGGTCTCATTTGTTTGTCCCATATTATCTACCCTAATAGGAGAGCTTGTAATATTTTCACCAATAGCTTCATCACAAGCAGGGGAGGCATCAATAGAAGGACCACTATTATTTTCAAATGGATTATTCCAAATGGTAGGAGAATTAGGGAAGGGAGGATCAAGGTTCCCATGAGTCTTAATACATGCATCTTCTAACACCAACCTATCCTCTTTTCATCGAGGGGAGGCATTAGGAGAAGGGAAATTTTGATTGTTATGGTTATGGAGACTAGGTAAGGTGATGTCTAGAAATGTCTCTATGATCTCATCTTCTTGTTTTCTAATATCTTCCAAGGGGGAATAAGGAGAGGGGAAATAAAGACCCTCAATGCTTGTATCTTCTTTCACCAAGATACCTTCATCATTAATAGGAGAGGTATTGGGAGAAGAACAAGTATGATTGTTATGATTGTCTACACTACCATCCTCACAAATGGGTAACATAATATTAAGGATTGTGTCAATGGTTTGATCATAACGATCACTAAAAATTTTCTTAATGACCTCATTGTTGTAATCAAAATTGAACTTATAAGAAGGGATGTTGTACTTATGCAATCCATTTTTCACCAAATCAAAGCCACATCTTTTGAAAGAAAACATGATATCATGGAAAAGTACATAAAGTGCAATGCAATGAACTAAAATGAAATGCAATTTTCAGATATGAAACAAAGGAATTTTATGATTACACTATGCAAAAATTTGAAAGAAAACACAAATTAGAAATTAAGAAATGCATGAAATGAGCTAATTTAAGCTAAAAATAAGGAAATGCATGTTACATCTAAACATAGCCAACTGATATAGGTAGGTAATGGTGTGTCGTAGAAAAATGGATCTTTGGTCATTTTCATAGTCATTTAGGTCTTTTTCCTGTGATGCTTGGCCTATTTTTCTTAGATTTAATGTTGTAATGTAACTTATATATTCACATTAGGTCTTGAATATTTAAATTATTAAGACTTTATGATGTCTTGTAAAGGTTTTCTGAAGTGTTGTAACATATTTCTACACTTTTCTAGACTCTTCTTATTATAATTCATCTAAATATTCCATTTTTATCCATTCAAGTCTTATTTTAAAGTGTTGTAAAGTCTTGTAACAAACTGTCAAGCTTTTCTAGACTTTTCATCACTAAATACACCTTTCTTATGCTTTATTTGGCCCCTTAATGCACTTACATGTCATAATTAAGTGTTTTTTTTAATATAAACCTAAAAAATATCATTAAAGACAACATAGTTCCCAACACCCATTCACTTGACTTGAGTGGGACCCATTCACCATGGGTGGTGAATGAGTCCCTCTTGGTACAAAATCCAAAATAATTTCAAATTTCTTTTGGGTTTTTATTCATTAATACCTAAGTTCGGCTTACGATGTTGTATTTTCAGGAAATTAGGGCATAAGTGTGTATAAATAAGTGTTTTTTAATCAATTTTAACCCCCATTCACCTATTCATTCAAGTTTTCATTCTTACAAACAATCTCATTTGAGCATCATAGAATCATTCAATCAAGCAATTATATAGGATCTTGGAGCAGCCATTGATGTATCTTCAGACTTCAACAACAAGGGTTTGGTAAGTTTATGACACTTGCATGTTGTTTGTTCATCATTCCTTTCTTATTTCATTTCATTATCAAGGTTTTGACTACCAAACCTGGGTTTGAACAAGGAAATACCCTATACTCTAACCCTTAACCTTTTCCCCCTCTTTGCATGTGTGTTTGTAGGTCTTGTAGGAAATTTTTTCAAAGAGATAGGTGTTGAAAAGTGGTAAAAAATTCATCAAAGCTATTTAAGTAAACTAAGACCTAATTCAAGATTGGAGACATCATTCAACCCATTTTCTATAGATTTGAATCTGTCAACTCGAGAAGTAGACAAGTATAGATCTGGATCCATAGAGTTGACTTCAGAATTTGTAGATTTTTATAGGTGGAGTAATTTTCCATATGTGGAGAATCAGTCCCACTACCAGGCTAGAAAAAGTGTTTTATGAGGTTTTCAGTTCCTGGCACCCCGAAACCTATTTCAACAAAATTTACCAGAAGTAGGACTAATTCGCCATCCATGGCGAATGAGTCCCAATAATCATCAACAATAATTTATAAAGCATTCCAGAACCTTCCAACATTAGAATTCTATCCCCAAGTGCACTCCATTTAGTCTCATTAAGTTTTGTTTTCATTTTTTTTGTTTCTAGTTCATTTCTACATATCACACTGTGTTTTCAAACACTTCATATTTCTTAGGTTTTTCATAAATAATCAAATCCATTTTATCAGTTTATTGCATTTAGGTCATTACATTTAGGAATATTTTCATTTTACTTGCATTAATTTGAGTGAACCACCTAGATTTTTGGGGTCTATCTCTCTCCTTTAGGTGAAAAACCCTAATTGATTGAGCAAAGAGTCATAGCACCCCTACAACCTAAAAATCTATGGTTTATTTTGGTGAACCTGCATTTTGAACATTATATTTATGATTTACATCCACATTTACATCCTAGGTCTCATTGCATTAGCTTTTGTATTGTTTTACATCATAGGATTTTTAAAATTGCATTAGTGAATATCTCATATATATTTCATTTTTGCACTTCAAAACATTAAAAATACTAAAATTCTACATTTGCATCCTAGTTCTGCATCATAAAAGCATAAAAATCATTTAAAATTTTCTAAAAAATCACAAAAAATTCACCCCTGGACTCATTCGCCACCCTAGCTGAATTAGTCCAGTTGCACTTTATGCATAGCAATTTCTATCATTTTCACAGTGTTTTCTACATTTCTATTTTTTGTTTGCTGCATTCTTGTTTCATTTTATAAAATTTATTTTATTTGCATCTACCCCACCTTTTGTGGTATTTTTATGAGTGTTTGGTGCCCTATTGATAATACTTTAGTGAGAGAAAGTTCCCAACTCATGGCTTCCCACGATAACACATTCATTGTGGAACTTGGGTTTTCCATAGCTCCTACTCCTGGTATTGACAATGGTGCATTAGGCATGGATACTACCACTAGTACACATTATCCTTCCCATACAATGCATGTTGACACACAAATTAATTCCCTTCCACAAGAAAAAGTAGTTAACATTCATGAGGACTTAGCACATCTCCAACATAAATTGTGTCTTGAAAACATTTCAACCATTGCCATTCCCGCTATAGACAACATCCATCAAATTCTTGATAGTGATGAAGGCTTAAATGTTATGAAACAAAGTGTTGAGATATATCAAAAATATGCTTCTTCCACCTCTAGCACATCTCAACTAGCCAAAACTGTGGTTCATCAAGGAGGATATCATATTCCTCCTCATTCAACCATTGCATCCATACCCACCTATACCACCCCTCAAGTTACAACAACCATGCAATAGGTTAGTCATGTGACTCCTTTTGCTGTTCCAATTAGCATTCCTAGTTCTTTTGTGGCATCAAATTTTCCATCCTCCACCACCTTCACGCCTATTAGTGTCCCCTTCACTTGTCCTAACACTACATATAATCCATAACCATTCTCTCTTCCACCTCATACCACTTACACTGATCCTCTGATAATGTAACTCTTTCACACTATTTCTTCCATGCAACAACAAATATCTACCATAAACCAAAGCCAAAATGCACCAGCCACCTATTATATCTATAGCAATCTATTATATTTGGAAATATTAAGAACACCGATGCCACAAGGAATTGAGATGGCTAGGTTTGAGAAGTATAGAGGCAAAGGAGACCCTACTAATCATGTCAATGCCTATACTGCCTTATGTAGTGATTTTGTCCTTAACGATAAACTGTTAGCTAAACTGTTTCCTAGGACTTTAAAGGATACTTCCTTGGAGTGGTTTTCATCTTTACCCAATCATTCAATTCATTCATTTAATGAACTTTTTGATGCCTTTATAAGTCATTTCCAGGTCCATATGACTCCCAGAAAGACAATGGCTAATTTAATGAGGTGTAAACAACATGTGGATGAAAAAGTAACTGATTTAATTTCACACTATCAGTCATTGTATGCTCAAGTATATGTCAAGGTTCTTGATTCACATCTCCAAAAGATGTATATTGAAAATTTGTAAACTCACATTCAAGATAAATTGACCACGATGAAGTTTCCTTCTTTCATGCATTTATGCACAACCCTTTGTGACTATCACAACTCAGTTACTAGTCATGATGCAAAATCTACTTCTAGCTGAGTTAAGAAGTTTGAACAAAGCAACCAAAACAACTCAAAAAACTTTAGAAAAAAAAACAAAGGCTTCTTATAATTCAATCCCCCTCCTCCACAACCAACTCAACCCATTAATAACCAAGTGGCAACGATTAAAATAGAGGTGCCCTTTACCTATGGGGACTTGAAAAGATAGTTTACCCCTTTACTTGATACTCTCCATAACACAATGAATCAACTGCTACAACAACAGATGATCACTTTTCCTACAGTTAAACCCCTTGATCCTACCAAGCCTTTACCTCCCACCTTTAAAACTAATGTTTATTGTCATTTTCATTTCCAAAATGGACATATGACATAGAACAATGCAAGTGTTTCAAAATCCTAGTGCAAGACCTCATTGATTTTGGTCGTCTATCCATTGTGGGTGTTAATGATTAGGGCAATAAGTCCATTACCCCTCCCAATCAGAATTTGCAATTTTTTACCAACCCCATGCCTAAACACAATTTCTCCTTTGTCAAATCCAGTGAACCTTCAAACACTGATGTGATGAATGTCAATACAAATGATGAACAACATGATATTACTCCAAATGTTACGCATGTTAATCCTATGGATGAAATGGTGGGTATGATAGATGTTATCCCTCATAAGGGACCAACTAAAAAATCTATTGATATTACTTTTTCTTCTCATGATATACTTAAAAAACTTCCCGATGGTCCTCTTTACATAGCCAACCACATCTATGATAAGCCCACCAATGGGATATTAATAGATCCCACCTATGGAGAGAACGTGATCATGGAAGAGTTTTTAGTATTACATGATCTTTATCAAGATGATTATGACAAACCAACAAAATGGATTAAAAAAATACTAGTTTTGTGTGCCCTACGATTGAATCGATCATACTCCCATTATAAATAGGACCTAAAACATAGGATGTAACATTCTCTATCATTCCATAGTCGGATCAGTTTTTTCTGCGGCTAGGTCATCCTTGGCTTCACTCGATGAAATTTGTCCCTTCAGTCATTCACAAATGTTTGAAGTTTCTGCTTGACAAGGATATATTTATTGTACATGATAGTGGCTTTATTCCATTATCTTCTAAAGGTAATTTTTCCTTGGAATCCTTCTGGCTTGAACCTATGGAACCCATCACCCCTTGCAGAGACTTCTTTTTCATTTCCTATCAAAAGTTCAAAGCCAAATGAATAGCTGAATTATCTCTTCACCACATGTCCCCGTCCACTTCCAATATTCCTATCTTAGATGAGACAATTCTTCAATCTGAATCCAAACCTAAACAAACATTACAACCTATAGAGAAACCAGCAATAAACACTTCACCTTCATCGTCTAAATTCCCAAGAGATAATGAAACCAACCCCGTCATGCCTCCTCATAATGAACATGTTTATAAAGAAAAATAGAAGGTGATTGACCCATCTCCTTGGGTTCCTTCCATTCCTACCCCTTGGGAAGAAAAGGATACTATAGTGGATCAATCCAATCTTACACCTAAACAACTTCAAAATATAATTAAAAGAAACCAAGGTGCTAGAGAGCGTAGGTGTCATCGTTGTCTCCTTGCTCGTCAGTTACATGCAGAAAAAAAACAAAGAAAATAAAAATCCACATTTGATAGAAGCAATACCTAACCACCCTCCTTCTCCTGACCCACCACAAGATAGTACAATACAACCATCATAACAAAATGATTCAATACAACAAGCAAAACTCCTGATACACCCTTCCTTGGAAATTGTCATTTGTCCTCCTGTTGTGATTAATCTAGATGATGATGATGATAAGATCTGTAAAATAGATGAAGAGGTGAATAATGATCTAAATACTTTATTTTCCTCTTCCATTAGCTTAAGTGACAAATCTCCTACAACAAGTGTAGAACCTGGTACTTCCCCTAGTTCAACACTTGCAATTGTCCCTTTGGACAGTCAACCGCCCTCACAATACACTTAACATTATTTGGAGGCAGATGAATTTTTAGATGGTTGAATTGCATTTTCCTTACTATCCTTTTTATATTTTCCTTTTTACTTTCCTTTTTCTTTAATCTCATGTGTGTAATGTGATCCCCCGTAATGTGTGTTTAATTTGTTCTCTCTCTATTTGTGCACTTCCTCTATTTGTACCTTCATTTTTCTATATGTTGTACATTTCTTTCTCTTTTTCTCTTTTGTTTTGTGTTCTCATTTTGGGGATGATGGAAAGCATTGAGATGTCCTATGTCTCTTTCATGTTGACCCAAAAGGTCCCTTTGTATTTTCTTATGTTTTTCTTTTAGGGATGACACAAGGCATTGAGACCGAAATATCTCCTTTATGTTGACCCAAAAGTCTTTCTTTTTCATTTTTCCTTTTTCTTTTTTCTTTTGTTTTTTGGTTTTACTTTTGGGGATTATGCAAAGCATTGATACACCCTATGTCTCTTCCATGTTGACCCAAAGGGTTCTTTTTCTTTTGTTTTCACTCTTTTTGTTTCATTCTTCTAGTTCTATGTATTTAGGGAATGATGACAGTTCTGAGCTCTTTAATAAAAAAATTGCAGCACTGAACATACTAACCCCAAATTGATAGATCCCTTATGTGTTTGGTGTTTTCCTCTTTGGGATAAACCCATCTCTTTTCTTTTTCTCTTACATGATGCAACCTTACTTGAAAAAATATGACTTGGAATAAGGGGCTTTTCAAGTTGGCTCTCATGTCTTGTTTCTTTATTTATTTATTTTCCATTTGCTACTTTAAAGTAATTGCTCACAAAATGGTGTGTAGAAATTCCTTTAAAGTGGGGGCATACATTAGCATAATTCATTTGAATTTTTCTTGGTTCTTAGTGCAACCTTCTTGTTTCATATGATTTGTTTGTTGCTTTGTGGATGACATTGGGTGTGATGTCCATCATAAGTGTAACCTCTCTTAGCATATTACATTCCTCTTAGTGGCCTAATTTGATGCACTGCATACCCTATGTTGTGAATATTCTATTATTTGATTGGTCCTCTCTTAGAGACATTAGACACAATGTTCCCTAAGTGATAGACCCTGCACGAGCTAAACAAGACTCCTTTGAGCATCTTTTGCATTTTACATTTTTTGTATTTTTTATTTTGCGTTTATATGGCCACCTTACATAACACAGCTTGCATGCCTGTGGTGCCATCCTATTTTTTCATGAGTTCTAAACATGCAAAGATTTTCTTGTCTCATGGAGCACGAATCAAAATTTTTCCTTTGTGGCACCTTATTAAAGTTATCAAGAGGTATAACTTTGGTATAGTTGAGCGGGAAGCCTATTCTAAGGAACGACTTTCCCCATAGCCACCTGCATGTTTGTGAGTGCATAATAGCTATGAGTGTATGTTTCTAACATTTTGGTCCTTCTCACTCGGTGGACAACCATGAGTTCCATCACCCTAGAGTGAGTATGCATTTTTCTTTTCAGACAAACAAACTAGATTTGATCCACAACTAGCTGGACAAAAGATTAAAGCTTGATCCAATTTTTCCTCTTTATCTTCCTTTTCTCTTTCATATGTTTGTTAATTTGTTCTTATGTGTATTTTACCATGGGATCTTCATCCTGGGGGCTTGATCATCCCTCTTGATTGTTGTTTCCTCATCTTGCTAGCATAAGTGCAGTTGGATCCATCTTGATATGCATGGCTTCTTTAGTGTGAGTTTGAAGCAAGTTCATCCTCTCACTAAAGTGGGGGCTAAATGTACCATAGAAAAATGGATCTTTGGATGTTTTCATGGTTATTTGGGTCTTTTTCCTGTGATGCTTGGCCTATTTTGCTAATATTTAATGTTGTAATGTAACTTATATATTCACATTAGGTCTTGAATATTTAAATTATTAAGACTTTATGATGTCTTGTAAAAGTGTTGTGAAGTGTTGTAACATATTTCTACACTTTTCTAGACTCTTCTTATTATAATTAATCTAAATATTCCCTTTTTATCCCTTACCAAGTCGTATTTTAAAGTGTTGTAAAGTCTTCTAACAAACTTTCACTCTTTTCTAGACTTGTCATCATTAAATACACCTTTCTTATGCTTTATTTGGCCCCTTTATGCACTTACATGTCATAATTAAGTGTATTTTTGAATATAAACCTAAAAAATATCATTAAAGACTTGAATTAATTTTTGAAATCCATTCACTTGCCTTGAGTGGGACCCATTCGCCATGGGTGCGAATGATTCCCTCTTGGCACAAAATTCAAAATAATTTCAAATTTCTTTTGGGTTTTTATTCATTAAGACCTAAGGTCATCCTGTAATGTTGTATTTTTAGGAAATTAGGGCATAAGTGTGTACAAATAAGTGTTTTTCTATCCATTTTTACCCCCATTCACCTATTCATTCAAGTGTTCATTCTTACAAACAATCTCATTTGAGCATCATAGCATCATTCAATCAAGCAATTATCAAGCATCTTGGAGCAACCATTAAAAATATCTTTTGACTTCAATAATAATGGTTTGGTGAGTTTATGAAACTTGCATGTTTTTTGTTCATCATTCTTTTCTTATTTCATTTCATTATCAAGGGCTTGATTACCAAATTGGGGTTTGACCAAGGAAAACCCCTATACTCTAATCCTTAACCTTTTCCCCCTCTTTCCATGTGTGTTTGTAGGTCTTGTAGGAAGACTTTTCAAAGAAATAGGTGTTGAAAAGTGGTCAAGAAGTAATCAAAGTTATTAAATCAACTAAGACCTAATTCAATATTGGAGACATCATTCAACCCATTTTTTGCAAATTAGAATCCATCAACTCAACAAGCAGACAAGTACCGATCTAGATCCATAGAGTTGACTTTAGAATTTGTAGATTTCTATAGGTGGAATAATTCATCATTTGTGGTGAATCAATCCCATTGCTAGGATGGAGAAATTTTTTTATGAGGTTTTCAGTTCCCGGCACCCCGAAACCTGTTTCAACAAAATTTACCAGTAGGACTAATTCACCATCTGTGGCGAATGAGTCCTAGTTGTCATCAACAATAATTTTTGAAGCATTCCAAAACCTTCCAACATCAACATTCTATCGCCAGGTGCACTCCATTTAGTCCAATTAAGTTTTGTTTTCATTTATTTATGTTTCTAGTTCATTTTTGCATATCACATTGTGTTTTCAAACACTTCATATTTCTTAGGTTTTACATAAATAATCAATCCATTTTATTAGTTTGTTGCATTTAGGTAATTGAAATTAGGCATATTTTCATTGTACAAGTTTGCATTAATTTGAGTGAACTACCTAGATTTTTGGGGTCTATCTCTCTCCTTTAGATGAAAAACCCTAATTGAGCAAGATAGTCATAGCACCCCTACAACATAAAAATCTATGGTTCAAATGAAAGCAAAGAAAAACCTAAAAATAGGGTTTTCAACTCTGTAAAAGATAGTTTTAGGGGTGAAAAGGGACTAATTCACCCAAGGTGGTGAATGAGTTCAAGTAGGGATTTTTTAAAGAAATTTTTAGAAATTTTTTGAGTAATTTTGATACTTTTTGTGTTGTATGATGCAAACCTAAGATGCAAAAGCAGAATTTTAGAAATTTTTAATGATTTGAGATGCAAAAATGCAACCTATATGCACTTTCACTAATGCAAAATTTTGAAACCCTAGCATGAAAATTAGCTAATGCAAACCCTAATGCAAATTCAATGCAAGCTAGATCTAGGATGATGGAATCCAAATCAGAAAAGAAAAGTATTCTAAAGGTGGGTTCACCAAAATGTAAACAAGGATTTTGGCTACTACAAGACTCTCTTGCACTTCTAGGGTTTTGCACCTAAAAGGAGAGAGGCAGGCCAACATGAAAAATGTCTACACTCAAGATTAATGCAATGTGAATGAAATATTCCTACATGAGATGATCCAAATGCATAAAAATAATGAAAGCTATTGATTATTAATGCAAAACTATTGAAATGCAAGTTGTTTGAAAACACATTGTGAAATGAAAAAAGACCTAGAAATGAAAGTAAATTGTAATGGAGATGAATGAAACTGAATGTGTGTACTTGAGAACTTTTTGGAGACTAGAAATGACTTATGAAATGCTATTGATCCTAAAAATTTGGCCTATTGGGACTCATTCGCCATTCTGGGTGAATTAGTCCCAGATTTGGGAAAATATTTTAGAGCCTGTTTCAGACAAATGGGTATCGAAAACTGTAGAAAACACTTTTTAGGCCTAGTAGTGGACTCATTCACCACTAATGGCGAAGGATTCCACTTCTGAATTTTTGAGAATTCAAAAGTGGATATAGAAGCCCTCGGTCTGCACTTTGATTCTTTACAAGTCTCCGCTTATGAAAGTCTAATTTTTGGGCCTAAAAGTGACATTTAGTGGATATTTTGGCTTTGCAAGAAAGGAAAGGTCTTCAAAAAATATTCAACCTAATATTTAATAATTTTCAAACCCTCAAAGTATCTAAATCTACAAACACAAAAGGAAAGAGAAAGAAATGGTGAATGTTAGGGCATGGAGGTTTTCCTTGGTCAAACCCCTTTTTAGGTATTCAAACCAAAATTAAGAAATGATGCAATGAATCATGAAACAATGGAGTTAGATACTTTCCATGATGTTTGATCTTGATTTTCTACAACAAAAGATGAAGAATTTTCCCTGGAATGTCCTTGAAAGCTATCTTGACGACTTAGAATGCAAAAACCCTAGCTTGCTTGACTTGAGAGAGAAGATAAATGATGAATGAGTTATGAATGAATTAAGTTATGTTTAATTAGGGTTTAACAACTTGTATTTATAGGCAATCCACCTAATTCACCAGTTAATTTGATCCATAAGGCCGACATGAAAAAAACTTAAAACCTATTTTTTCTCACTTAAACCCTAAAAATGGCTCAAATGGGAATCATTCACCATGAAGGGTGAATGGGTCCCACTTAAATGGGACTGATTCACCCCTAATTGAAAATGGGTCCTACAGGGGCCATTCTGCTAGCTGGATTGTTGGGAAGTAAGGAAATCAAGTTTATATGGTGACTTTGTCGGATATTTGATTAAGTGATGCCTCATGATGCAAAATATGTGGTCATAAGGGCCTATTAATGATGATATAGCAGTCAATTAGGGCTAGAGACACAAAATTCAATGTGAAAGTGTGATTAAATACAATTTACAACACTAAAATAGGGTCCACACAGCTTAGAGAGGCACAACATCTAATGTGAATGTGTAAAACACATTAAAATACTAGATTAGAGTTAAGTTTAATTTAAAAGCCTTCTAGATTAATGTGATAATTCCATTAAATACATTTATAAGGGTAAAAATAGGTTCATTAGACTTAGATGCTTAATAAGAGTCTAGAAAGTGTGAAAGTCATTTACAACACTTTACAACACCTTTAGAAGACATCAATAAATGCATTTTATTCAATTTACAAGGGTCCAATACCTAGTGTGGATATGAAAAACACCTCACAACACTAAACCAAGGTGAAATTAAGTCCAATTTTTTGTTAATTATTCCCATATCAAGCAAGCAAAAAGGGATACTTTTTCCATTTCCACACCCTCATATTTGTAGTATGTAAGAATAAGCCTATTGATAATGACAACAAAATATCAAAGATAGTTACTGTACTTAGCCTTGAAATGAAAGTGATAGGTCTCTTTTATAGAAAACCAAATTTGAATGACGGGGCAAGATTAAATGATGAAGATCAATGGATGAGATTGCTTTGAGAGGGAAGGAAATAAGGTTAGGGAAAAAATAGGGTTTAGTTAAAGATCAATAGTAAAGATTAAAAGGTAATAAAGTATTATCAAAGGTGGAGGTTAATTGAGATAAGATATAAGATATGACATAGAAAAGGAGGTGGCTGGAGTAAATTAAATATTATAAAATTATTTAATTTAGGAGGGAAAGTGAATAACTAAATAATTAAAAAAATTATTTAATTATAGAAGAAAAAGGAAAAGTTAACTTTTAATAAAAATAACTATTTAATTAAAAGCAGAGGTAAAGGAAAAATTAGTAAATAATTAAAATAATTATTTAATAGTGGAGGGAAAAGTGGGAAATAATTAAATAAATAGGATTTATGTAACTATGGAAGAAAAAGCTTATGAATAATTAAATAATTTAAATAATTATTTGATTATAGAGGAACAATGAAATGAATAATTAAATAAATAAGAATTTATTTAATTATAGAGTGAAATGATTAATTAGTGGCATTATTAAATATGCATAATTCATTTAATTAATCAATGAAGAATAAGAGGGAAAATGAATTAATTAAATCATTAAAATTATGTAATTAGTAGAAGAATATGATTTTAGGCAATAATTAAATAATTAATATTATTTAATTATGTAGGGAAGAAAATGAATTGATGAGGAAAAATAGTGTTCGTAGACCTAGGACATTTTTTAGTATCTATAAAGGGTCGAATTCAAATAGAGATGACAAGATGAGTTGATCATCTTTCTTCTCTAACCCGCTTTCTTTTAGTTGTAAGTGAAGCGATTTGAACTTTGTGAAGTACTCCTATAATGTTATGAAATCATTTGGACTTAGACTTATCAATTCATTTTCTGATTCATGTGACCCTTGATTTAATCAAATTTTCCAAAGAATTTCTCAAGAGTTTTCCACACTTCTTGTGGGGTTGTTAGGGTCTCGACATGCAATAGAACCTCTCGAGAGAAGCATAAGCATAGAAAACCAAAATCCTGATCATATTTGTTGAACCACTTCTCTTTATCTTTAACCACATTTGGCTCATTTTCACTGCCCATAGCTACTCTAAACAACCCTTTATTTTTGAGTGAAAATTGAACTTGCATCTTCCATTCATGATAGTTAAAGGGTGTGAGAGGGTTAATTTTTTGATTTGGCTCCATGTTCAGTTTTTATTTGTAAGTTTTGGATTCTTGAAAGAAATTTGAAGTTATTTTAAGCACAACTTATTGACACCCCCTTTTTAATATTTTGATTTCCCCCTTCTTTTAACACTTTATTTTAGTGCATATATTTTCTTACAAAAATGGAGGTGAAAAAATGGCTTTATATCTTAACGTGAAATCACCACTATTGGATAGACCATAAAAATAAGCACATTAAAAAAATAGGACACCATTTAGAGCTATGAAATCAAATTTACACACAAAATTTTCACTAACATACATTTCGAACTAAATATTTTAGAGAGGATATAGAGATAAAAATAAAAAATAAGCATAAGCCCCCTTGGGTTGGAAAATACCCAGAGCTAAATATCCATGTGAATAAGGGATAAAAGTAGAAATGCCTTCCCCTCCCCCTTGCTGACATATTGCTGAGGTCAGCAATTTGGCACAAATGAACAATGGTACCCTCCTTTATGCCATTGTGGATGCTCATCCTTCATGCCAAAGTTGATGACAATCCCATGTAAGAGGAATCCTCTCCCAATTTCTTTGCAACCTCCCCATTCTAATGTGACCTCCCAAAGTTATCGCGACCTCCCAAGGTTAAATCATAACTTGCCAAGGTTGAATCGTGGCCTGGAGAAGTTAAATTGTGGCCTATAAAATTGAAACGCCACCTCTCTCTTTCCTCTCTTTGAATAATCATGACTCTCTTAGCTATAAATCAGGCCCCTCTATTAGCTTAGCTTCAAATCATGCCTCTCTATAGGATTGAATTGACCTACAACAAATCATGCCTCTTTTGGGTTTAGAAATGAATGAATGAATGAGGCGAATCAACCTACCAATGGAGAAAATAATGCCTCCTCTAAACAAAGATTTAAAGGGTCTAGAAAATAGAGTTAAAACACCCCAGAAGTATAGATTTAAAATGCCCAACAAGCAAAGATTTAAAAATTTGATTCCATGAACAAACACAAAGATTCATGTCTGGAGTGGGCTTGATTTAATGAAAAGACTACAACATACAGCTTGGAACTACCTCCCCCTAAAGCTCCGATATCATATTATAACAAAAAAAAAATGAAGTTGAATAAGAAGCACATAAATATATTAAATCAGAAAGATGCGCAAAAGTAGTTAAGACAAACATGCCCGATCTCCATGAAATGAGGATGATTCCTCATATATGGAGTGGTGGCGAGCTCCATACCACAAAAGCAACATGAGGTGTCAAAAGTGAGTCAACACCTCTATAAAACTCCTGACTAACTTTGACAACTCACATGTGCAAGTTTCATGGACACCTAATTAGGCTTAAAGCCTAAGTGCATCCAATATATACACTAACAATCCATAGGGTCAATTAGTTAACTAGTTAAACCTAAGAAGAGAGATGCAATTATGATGAAGACGACTTTTTTTAAACCAAAAAAAAGAGAAAACAAGCTATTGATAAATGCAAGTGATAAAAAATGCAAGGTCACAATAGATTGTGGGATTATGAAAAATTTAGTCTCAACCAAAATAGTTGACTATTTAGGGTTAAAAAAGAACAACTTGCACTTAAATTCATATAATGTGTTAAAGCTACAAAAGAACACCAAATAATGGTTGCTCAACAATTCCTAGTAATTTTTTGCAATTGTACTTATGGGGATGAGGTGTAATGTGACATTGTACTCATGGTTATGTGTCATTATCTAAAGAATATTGGGGTAATTTTAAAAGAGGGAAATCAATGATGTGAGAACTAAAATGTACATTTTGGAATAGAATATTTTAAAACATATTATTACATCATTGAAAACTAAAGAAAAAGAGGTGGATAATGCCTCAAGGATGCAAATATTTAGTAGAAAACAGTTTTTAGAGCTAAAGCATGAAAATTACATTTTGGAGTAGTCCATAAGGTGTTACAAGTAGGGAAAATTGTTGGAAGTGTTGATATACCTTCGAAAGTTAAGAAGCTACTAGAAGAATTTGATGATATTCTATCCAAGAATTTGTTAAAAGGACTATTTCACAATCACTTCCTATTGGAATTATTAAAACATAATAATAATTATAAGTAGTTACAAAAGTATTTATTACTTAATTAATGATATAAAAATAATAATTAAAAATTAAAAATAAAGATAATAATAACTAATTAATTAATTAAAAATAAATAAAGGATAGATTGAAAAAAAATAAAAATCTTTTAAAACGTAATCAATTATCAAAATAAAATGATACTATTTAAATATTTTCTTGATTATTCAAATTAAATAGATAAAATGAAATAAAATAGAGTTCGGAAAAAAAAAAAGGAACATAGAGGCTTTGTTTATTGTTTTCATAAGGATGCTCAACAAATTTCAAATGTTCAAAAGTTGGCATATGGAACCAAGAGCATTGGAAATTCTTAGAGGTTCTGCTTGCAATGATCATTTGCACTTTTAGTGAAGAAATGTTTCTATTGGGTAGATGTATTGCAAGTATGAAGAATTTGTTGCAAGGTGTTTTCATTGATGACAACTGGTCAATTGGTTATCAATTGGTTGTTGTTGTCATTTATGTCATGAATGTGGATTATTGATTGTATATATCAAGGATATTGAGAAAATTGTATTAAAGGAAGTTTGTAGGTGTTCAGTGGCTGCTCCAAGTTTTTGTCTAGGATTTTCTTCTATGTGTGGAGGGTTCAGATATGTTGATCATGGTTTTTGGAAGATACTATATCCATATTTTTTGGTTTCTGATTCATTGTATAGTGCAAGTTATGTTCACCAATTGTGAATTGTGGTTAGGAGAAATGTTGTTGGTCTAGATTTCTCTTTGGTTAAGTCTTATGACTTACGCTTCTAGAGTTAAGTTGTTATGATCATGTTGAAGATAATTTCAACATTTGGAAGGATAGTGCTTTATTGTTCTACGTGTTCTACACTAGTTTGGTCAACCTTGTGTTAAACACTACCTCCAAAATTGATGAGGTGTGTTGGGACCTATTTGGGTCACCCTAATTCTAATTCCACCCTAGGATGTTTTGGTGCCAACCTAATTTGAATTTAATGATGGATGATGGACTTTGGATATGTTTCAAAGTTGAAGATGGTATAAATACAAGATGAGTTAGTGATGAAAGAAGGACAAGAGATAAGTGCAAAGAAATAGAGAAGATATATGAGAAGTAGGTGTGGATGAAGTGAGTGTGGAAAATCAGTGCAAAGCCTAAATGTTGAGTTTTTGGATGCAGTGAGCTGAAGGTGGACTCTATCAGTCATGCATGTATACAAGTGGTTGAGAAAATTGTGGTGGATTTCTCTATTACATTGAGATTGTATTCTCTCTATAACATATCTCTTCTATCTTCTTTGTATCTCTATGGTAGTGAGCCCTCCAGGTGGTTAGCCCTATTGGACAATGAGTCTTGATTTGGATAGTGAGTCCTTGTTTTGGTAGTGAGCCTTTTTCTTAGGGAGTGAGCCTTTTGTAATCGGTTTTGATATTCTCTATAGTGTGAGTCAATCCTCACCATGGTTTTTCCCTCATTGGGTTTTCTGCATAAATATGGTATTAGTGTTTTTGTGTGATGGTTCTTAGTTTCTGCACTTGCACTTAACGATTAATCATTTTAGTAGAGTTAATAATTTTGATTGATTTGTGTTCCAGTGAGTGTCATAAAATTTTAATTTTCTATAATTGATTCACCCTCCCTCTCAATTTTCTTGTTCAAAAATTGGTATCAATGATTGGTTCCTTGGATAAGAGTTTAACTGTTTAAGGAAGGTACAAGATGGTTGGGAAAATCACTCATGATTATTCGAGGTTCGATGGGACTAATTATTTTATTCGAAAACATTGATGGAAGATTATCTAGAGTATTGTGGATATGATGTGGAGAAAGCTTACAAGAATCCTTACACTCCTCTTGCTAATGGTCTGAGTACAACTGATGAGATTAGGGAACATAAAGCAAACAATAAGGAAAAGTACATTTTGAAGAATAGTCTTGTACATTCTGAGTTGATTATAGTTTGAAATTTGAAGACTACTAAGGAAGTATGGGATGCTCTAGAAAAGGCACATGAAGGTGATGAAAGGGTCAAAGAGGCAAAATTTCAGAATTTGGAGACACAGTTTGAGCTCCTAAATATGTCTAAAGATGAGAATGTTAAAGCTTATGTACAAAGATTGGATGAGGTAGTCACTAGAATGCGATGACTTGGTGCTATAATAGATGAATCTAGAATTGTAAAGAAGATTCTTAGAACTATCCTTGATGATTACATCAGAAAGCTATGTGCTATTGAAGAATATATAAATTATGATACTTACACAAAATATTAGTTGTTGGGAACTCTGACATATTATGAGATGAGAAATCTAAATTTGAGAAATGTATCCAAATTGGATATTGCTTTTAAGGCTACAAAAGTTGAATATTCAGATGAAAATATTGATGAAGAAGAAGCTAAATTTGTGAGAAAGATGAAGAAAGGCTCCAACAAGTATGAATTTAAGTTACCCTTTAAATGCTTTAATTGTGGAGGAATAGGTCATTTTGCTACAAGGTGTTTGAAAAGAGCTAAGAGGAATAAATAAAGATATGAGAAAGAAAGGAAAGGTAAGAAGATCAATAGACAATATTATGTGAATGAGGATGCTAGTATATCTGATGAGGAATCTGAATATGGGGATCCTAATGAAAATGAATGCTTGTTCTTGGATATAAAAGATGAACCTACTTCTGCTAATTTTGAAAAATAGGTGACGGAATGTCCTCTGGAGAAGGAGGAAAATGAAGGTATTGTAATCTCTACCCTACATGCTAAATAGGAAAATAATTATTGGGTTGTTGATAGTGGTTGTTCACATCACATGACTAGTGATGAGAGTAAGTTTGTTAAACTTGAAAATTATGATGGTGGCTTAGTTATGTTTGGAGATGATATTGGTGGTAAAATTTCTGGGATAGGTTCAATAAGTTTTGATGGCAAGAATAACACTGATGATATCTATTATGTTAAGGATTTAAGGAATAATATTTTGAGTGTTGGAAAGATGTGTAGTAAAGGATATAAACTTGTATTTGAGGATGAAAGATGTGTGATTAGGAAAGGATCTGAAACAATGATTGCTATAGGAAAAAAATCTAAAGGGAACATCTATCAACTTAAGGTTGTTGATGGACAATGCTTTATGACTCAGATTAATTATAGTTGGTTGTGGTATCAGAGAATGTGTCATATGAATTTTGATAACTTGGAAAGGATTAGTACAGTTCAGGCTGTGAGAGATTTACGATGGATTACAAAGGTCGTATTAATGCTATTTGCAAGAATTGTCAGTTTGGGAAGAAAACAAGAAATCATTATAGATCAAAGGAACAATCTACTACTAGACTACTGGATTTAATTCATACATATCCATATGGTCCTACAAGAGAAAGAAGTCTACAAGGTGAAAGGTAATTTATGCTTTTGATTGATGAGTATTCTAGATATACATGGGTTACATTTCTTAGAGAGAAATCAAATGCACTAGATAGATTCAAGACATTCAAAGCAATGGTTGAAAATGAAGTAAATTTGAGGATAAAATGCTTAAGGTTTGATAGAGGTGATGAATTCACTTCCTATGAGTTTAATATATTTTGTGAAGTGCATGGAATAAAAATAAAATTATCTACTCCGATAACTCCTCAGCAAAATAGAGTTGTTGAAAGGAAGAATAGAATAGTTCAAGAGGCTACTAGATCAATGATTACTGAGGTAGGTTTATTGGAATTTTACTGGAGAGAAGCTATTCACACTATTATTTATGTATTTAATTGAGTTCAAGCAAGAGAAAATAGTACAAAGACCCTCTATGAGATATGGTGTGGAAGAATTCTTAGTATTAAATATTTCAAGGTATATGGAAGCAAATGTTATATTAGAAGGGATGAAGAAAACTTAGGAAAGTTTGATGCAAGAAGTGATGAAGGATTTTTTCTTGTATATTCTACTAGAAGAAAAGGTTATAGATGTTTCAACAAAAGAATAAGGAAGATAGTAGAAAGCTCAAATGTCAAAGTTGATGAAACAATGAAGAATTCAATTGATGTTGATGGATATGTATTTGATGAACTTGATTGTGTAAGAATTGAAGAAATTATCGAAGAATAGGAAAAGGATGAGAATAAGAAGCAAAATGAAGAAGAATAAAAAGAAGAAGAACCTCCGATTGTGTCACCTAAGACACCCAGATATGTGCAGAAGAATCATTCAGAAAATAAAATCATTGGAGACAAGACAAAAGGAGTATTGAAAAGAAGTAGAGCTGTTGCTAGTGAAGTAAATCTATGTTTACTTTCTCAAATTAAACCAAAGACTGTAAGTGAAGCATGTAAAGATGAGCATTGGATGGAAGTTATGAAGGAATAACTTATGCAAATTAAGAAGAATCAAACTAGGAATTGGTCCCAAGAGTGACAGACAAAAATATTATTGGATCATAGTGGGTATTTAGAAATAAGTTGAATGAGAATGGAGAAGTGGTAAAAAACAAAGCAAGACTTATGTGTAAGGGTTACTCACAAGTAGAAGGTATAGATTTTCAGGATACTTTTTCTTCGGTGGCAAGAATGGAAGATATCATAATGTTCTTAGAATTTTCTACTCATAAAGATTTCAAAGTCTATCAGATGGATGTCAAGTTAGCATTTTCGAATGGTCAACTAGAAGAAGAAGTATACATGGAACAATTGTAAGGATTTGAGTTGTTAGATCAACCGGATATGGTCTGTAGATTAAAGAAAGATTTATATGGTTTGAAGCAAGTTCCTAGAGCTTGGTATGCAATATTATACAAGTATTTAATTCAACAAGGTTTCAACAAAGGTACAACACATAGTAACCTGTACTTTAAAGTTGAAAATGACAAAATCTTGATTGTGGTTGTATATGTTGATGACATTATTTTTGGAGGAAATGAAACTATGTGTAAAATTTTTGTAGAAGAGATGCAAAAAGAATTTGAAATGTTTATGTATGGAGAGATGAATTTATTTCCTGGGCTACAAATTAATCAAATAGAGAAAGGAATATTTATTTCACAATCTAAGTATGTGAGAGAGATGCTAAAGAAGTTGGGGATGGATGGCTCCAAACCAGTATGCACTCCTATGGTGACTAATTGAAAATTAGGTAAAGATGATGATTCACCTAAGGTTGATCAGAGCAAATATAGATCTATGATTGGTGGGCTATTGTATTTAACTTCTTCTAGACTAGATATTATGCATGTTGTCTATCTTGTGGATAGATTTCAAGAAGATCCTAAAGAAACACATGTTGCTATTGTTAAAAGAAAAATCAAATATTTGAATGGCACTATGGACTATGGCCTATGGTATCCTAGAGATAGTAATTTTACACTAAGTGCTGATACAAATGCAAATTGGGTTGGATGTGTAAATGACAGGAAAAGTACAAGTGGTGGTGCATTCTTTCTTGGTTGTAGATTGGTGGCATGGTTGAGTAAAAAGCAATATTCAATTTCTTTATCTACTATTGAAGTCGAGTATATTGCTATTGCATCTTGCTATACACAAGTTATATGGATGAAACAAACATTGAAAGATATCACAGTTGTGTATGATGATCTTATTTCTATCTTATGTGATAACACAAGTGCAATAAAAATTTCAAAGAATTTGGTGAGCACTCGAGGACAAATGGGTATGTGCAGGATCATCATGGAAAAAATAGGCCCTCAAGTGGCAAAAAATTAGAAAAATCAGAGTTAGGCAACTTGACATAAAAATTTGAATAAGTTATCTATATTATTTCAAAAATATGTAAGAATAGAATTTGTAGAAAATTGAATGTAGTTTCTAAACTACTAGGTTTATTTAAAAAAAAATCTATTTGGTGAAAATTTGAAATTTCAATGTAGTAGTACTTAAATTTTAGGGAAAAAATAAGAAGTAAGTGTTTGTCTTACCACCCTAACTACAATAAAATGATAATATTTTTTTATAATATTTTAGACATAAGTAGAGGACTCATGTCTAGATGTGATGGATATTTTTTTGTAATTTTTTTCCAACTAAATAATTAATTATGAATTTTTTATTACAACTTTTAAAAAATATAAAAACATCATATTCCTGACCACCTTAACTTGGTCAAAACTTCATGAAATTCAATTTTTCTTTTTTTAATCCTATAGTATGCAAACCATAAAGTGTGATGCATGTTTTGGATTCAAAAAATGTGATATTGTTTGAAAGTTGTAGATGTTTTTCAATCAGACTATCAATCAAGACTTTAGTCGTAATTCAAATAGAAAATGAATAATAATTATTTATTAAATTCAAATTAAAGCATAATTTATATTGGTGGAAAGTTGAGAATATCCTTTAAAAACCCTTTTCATTTCATCAATTTTGGGTAAAAGAAAAGTCGTCAGCAACATACCCTACAAATACCCATCATATTGCAACTTTTTGGCCCATCATGATCCTACACATACCCAAATCATATATCTATAAGATATCATTTCTTGAGAGAGAAGGTTGTGGAGAATGAAGTAAATCTTGAGTATGTCCCTACGAAGGATCAGATTTCTGATATATTCATGAAGGCTCTTCCCAAAAATACTTTTGAGTATCTCTGGGAAAAGCTAGGGGTTATTTCTCCTCCTTTATTGAACTAGACCTATATGGAGATGTATCAATCCAATGGATCTATGGATCTATCTTTCTTTTGGACTGATGTTTTGCTGGCTACCTCTCTGGGGGGTAGGTAGTGTTGTGTGTTGTCATTGTATGAGTATTTTGTTTCTAATGTCAAAGGAAAATCAATATAAAACATCTTTTTCCTCTGCCATTGATGTCAAAGGGGGAGGTGAGAGAGATGTGGAAAAAGGAGAATAAGAGGGTGATGAAGAGTATCATGTGAAAAATATTATCTACCAATGGGGAGAAGCAAAAGGAAAAATCATAAGTATGTTAAATGCTAGTATGTTGTTTTTGATGGTTTTTTACATCATGTGTTTCCATCAATGACAAAGGCGGAGATTGTTGCAAGTATGAAGAAGTTGTTGCAAGGTGTTGTCATTGATGTCAACTGGTCAATTGGTTATCAACTAGTTGTTGTCATTTATGTCATGAATTTAGGTTATTGACTGTATATGTTAAGGATATTGAGAAAATTGTATTGAAGGAAGTTTGCAAATGTTCAATGGTTGCTTCAGGTTTTGGTCCAGGATTTGCCTCTACAAGTTTGCAATTCAAATATTTTGATCATGGTTGTTCAAAGCTGGTATATCTATATTTTTGGTTTTTGATTCATTGTATAATGCAAGTTACATTCACCAGCTCTGAACTGTGATTTTATGTGTATCTGGCTAAAGTTTGAGAGAAATGTTGTTGGTTCGGATTTCTCTTTGGTTAAGTCTTATGACTTGTAGTACTATAGTTAATTTTTTATGATCATGTTGAAGATAATTTTAGCAGATGGAAGGATCATTCTTAATTTTTCTATGCTTTCTACATTGGTTTGGATGACCTTTTGTTAAACACTACCTTCGAAATTGATGAATCATGTTGGGACATATTTGGGTCCTCATCAAGCATGTGTTTGGGTCGCCCTCATTCTAATTCCACCCTAGAATGTTTTGGTGTTGACCTAATTTGAATTTAATGATGGATGGATGACTTTGGATATGTTTCAAAGTTGAAGATGGTATAAATATAGGATGAGTTAGTGGTGAAAGAAGGACAAGAGATAAGTGCAAATAAATAGAGAAGATAGATGTGAAGAAAGTGTGAATCAAGAGGATGAATGTAATATAAGTGTGGTAGATCAGTGAGAAGCCTAAATGTTGGTTTTTCGGATGTAGTGAGCTAAAGGTGGATTCTATCATTCATGCATGTTTGCAAGTTGTTGAGAAAATTGTGGTGGATTACTCTATTGCATTGAGATTTTCTTCTTTGTAACATATCTCTTCTATCTTCTTTTTATCTCTGTGGCATTAAGCCCTATAGGTGGTTAGCCCTATTGGATAGTGAGTCATGATCCAGACAGTGATTCCTTATTTTTACAGTAAGCCTTTTTCTCAGGTAGCGAGCCTTTTGTAATCAGTTTTTATATTCTCTATAGTGTGAGTTAATCCTCACTATGGTTTTTCCCTCATTGGTTTTTCCATGTAAATATGGTGTTATTGTGTTTGTGTGATGGTTTTCAATTTCTGCACTTGAAATTAATGATTAATCATTTTAGCAGAGTTAAGAATTGTGATTGATTTGTGTTCCGGTGAATGTCACAAAATTTTAATTTGTTACAAATGATTCACCCCCCTCTTAGTTGTCTTGTTCAATAAGATGAGATAAATATGTTTGACCCAATTGTGACTCTATTTTTCATTCTTCATTGTGATGTATTTCTCTATGACTATATGTTCCAAGTAAATTGGAGAGACCTATTATTGAACAAAATAATTTTAATATATTTCTTGAGAACTCATTTATGTCTTAGAAGCTCCTTAGTATGCGTTGGGAATTATAAAACATTCCCATTTATTTTAGTTGGATCCTTTAACAAATCTTAAGGATTTGAATGTATAAAATAATCTTTTATTATTTGATTTTGGCAGCACTAAAGGATGGAGGTTTTTCCATCATCTCAAGAAAATTTCTTAATTGGAGATGATGCTTTCTATGAGAAGAATATATTCTTTTTCTTTAGTTTTTGATGTTGATATAATTGAAGAATGTGTATATTGTGAAGTTTATTTATTTAAAAATAAGAAGGGTTTTGGTGAACTCAATATGGATTGTTGTACAAATAGTTGGGAATTATGATTTGGTGACTATACCCTTTCGAGGTTCATGAAACAACTTTATGGAGAAATGGGTTGTTATCCAATAATTTGAGGGATTTGAGATTCAAGAGTTTAGGGAAGTGGTTGTTGAACAATTGGAATATTGAGAGGGGGGTAAATCACTATTCTATTAAGCTACTGAAACATTAGTCATCCAATTACCAAAGTATATTCAACTTCAGTAAGGAAAGAAAGCATGAAAAAATCCACAACATCACATAACACATGAACACTAGTATTTTTACGTTGAAAATCCAACATGGGGAAAACCACGATGAGGGTTAGCTCACAATATATTATTGTGTGTATGAAAAATGTATCAATGTAAACAAATTCAATCACATATCAATAAGACATTAAATCAAGAAAATTGAAAAGGAAAATAGAATAAGCAAACTGTTACTGCAACTTCCCCGAAATCGTCTTATCTCTCTCTAACTCCAGCGTTTTGTTGTTTCCAATGGCTCTCAGATCAGCAGATCAAGCTCAACAAAATGAACAGCTGAAGAACGAGATTTGAAAATGCACACTATGATAAATACAAGGCTATGCTAAGATGATAATATCGCTGTGATGCTGAAAATGATGTGAATGCATAAATGTATATGTTCATCGTGTATATGTGTGTATTCGTGTGCATGTGTGTAACCAATCCATGGACTTGTAGCAGTATTTATAGAGTCTCAAAAAGGATTCGATTGGCTGAAATTTTTTAACAGTTCGGATTAAGCTTGTTCGAATGGAGGGTGGAAGATTTTCGTAAGTGGAGAGGGAGATAGAAGGTTTCCCATTTCCTTCAATTTTCGTCATTGAGATCCGAAGGGAATTTTTCGTTTCGAAGAATGAGTCTAGAATGAGTTAGAATTAAATAAAATAAATTTATTTAATTTGTAAGTGAAGATGGATATAGAAACTCACATAATTAAATAAATTATATATAATTATGTTTAGAAATGAATTTAGAGTGAGAGGAAAATATTAAATTAAATATTTAATATTTAATTTGATTATGGGATGAAGAGAATATTCCATTATTTGAATATTCAAATATTCAAACTGTAGAATGATATGATAATTAAAATAAATAAATTGTATTTATTTAATTTAATTAAGAGGAATGTGGGAAATGTCAATAATTAAATAAAATTATTTATTTAATTAAGGTAGAAGAATTAGAAAATGAACAATATAAATAAATAATTAAATTTATTTATATGTAGATGAATTTAGGAGAATTAATTAAATAATTCATATTTAATTAATTAACAAGCTTAATCATGACCATTTTTAGACGTATACAATTATAATTTTTTATAGCATATTATAGAATTTCCCACTGCAAGTAGACTCACTATCCAAGTGGACTCACTTCCCATAGAGAAAAGATAGATAAGAGAGGGGTGGCTCATAGCCTATTTGAATTGTTACAAAAGCATCTATAATATGCAGGAATACAGTTCCAATGAAGTATAGTATCAAACTTCACATTTATTTAGATCAATGCTCTGCTTTGCTCTATATTTGAACAATGTTGATCTCAAAATTCACAAATTATCTCCTTTTTGATCAAATTCACATCATACATATCACATACAACATTTCTCTACATTTCATCATTCAAATTATCAAAAAAAATCTATCATATATATCAGCATCAAGTGTAACATCAATTGGATTGGCCTAATTGGATGTAACACATAAAATTCAACTTGTCAGCTCCAAACCTTATCGCCCAAACTTCATGCCATAATTAAAAATTTAGAAATCCTTAAGATAGGTTGGGATGAACCTAAAATAGATCACATATAGAAGCACAACACATATTAATCCTTTGCATACACATCAAACATGTTAGGTTGGCACACCTTAGGAACTAAACAAAAAATCCTTCAACTATCCATTCAATTCACAACATGTGGATCTCGAATATCGATCTCACTTGGAATTAAGATTCATTTGACATCTAGAAACTTATCTTCAACACCACAACATAAAAGATGTTGGTGTGACTCATTTATGGAGAACTAAGGAATCTCCCACAACGACACACTATACATGAAATGACTATGAAACACCAGACTAAAAATTTTCATTCATATTTTCCAAAATACTTCACCAAAAAATATGAAATATTTGATTTAGAATCTTCTAATGATCATAAAAATTAGGTTATAAGCATAGAGAAAAATCTTCCTTTTCAGAGTGGTGCGAACCCAAAATTTGATGCATTGTAGCCCTGAACTAACATTTCTAGCACTTAGTCAGACTTTCACTCTACTGGACATTTCAAAACAAATCTCCTTGTACAAATGACTTCTTCAACACCTTAAAAACATTTTAAGATTAATCAAATTAGTCCACAACAATGTTCACATAAATGACAACACTGCATTACATTACAATGTACATTCTCCATGCTTAAAATTTTAGCTAATATCATCAATGACAATCTCCCCAAAATTCCAACAATCTCCCCCTTTGTCATTAATGGAAACATGTCAAAATTCTCTCTAAAACTCTCCAAAGCTCCCCCCCTTTGAAATCAAGGGAAAAGGGGGCCTATATACATTGTCATTATCCATTACCAGAACTCCCCCTATATGATGTAGCCATATATACACAATTGGGGAAAATAATTTACTCCTCCTATGTCATGTACGAGAGAAAAAAGATACTATAATATAACTATATCTGTCCACATATGTGGGTATGTGTAGGATCATGATGGGCCAAAAACTGGCAATATGATGGGTATGTGGCTAACGACTTTTTTTTACCAAAAATTGATGAAATGAAAAAGGTTTTTAAAGGAGATTATCAACTTTCCACCAATATAAATTATGCTTTAATTTGAATTTAATAAGTAATTATTATTCATTTTCTATTCAAATTATGACTAAAGTCCCGATTGATAGATTGATTGAAAAACATCTATAGCTTTCAAATGGTGTCACATTTTTGAATCCAAAACATGTCACATTCTATGCTTTTATAATATAGGATTAAAAGAAAAAATTGAATTTCATGAAGTTTTGACCAAGTTAAAGTGGTTTAACACACAATTTTTTATATTTTTAAAAGTTGTAATAAAAAATTCATAATTAATTGTTTACTTGGAAAAAATTACAAAAAATATGCATCACATCGAGACATGAGTCCTCTACTTATATCTAAAATCTTATAAAAATAATTATCATTTTATTGTTATTAGAGGGTGGTTTACAGACACCTACTTATTTTCTCTCTGAAATTTATACTACTGCATTGAAATTTCAAATTTTCACCAAATAGGTTTTTTTTGTTTTAAAAAAACCTAGTAGTTTAGAAACTTCATTTAATTTTCTACAGATTCTATTCTTACATTTTTTTGAAATAATATAGATAACTTATTCAAATTTTTACGTCAAGTTGCCTAACTCTGGTTTTTCTAATTTTTTTGCCACTTAAGGGCTTGTTTTTTCCATGATGATCCTGCACATACCCATGTATAAAGAATCTAAATATAAATTCATAAAACATGAAAGATGAATCAACCAAGGTGGTAGACACTGGCAAATTCTTCACCTGATCTTCCTAGGTTGGCCTACTATCTACCCATTCTTGTTTGGCCTCAAAAAGTATCCTAATCTAAGTTTCAAATTAGAACAATAGTTATTATCCTTGTTCTGGCAAAGCAGGTACCAGATTCATCCCTTTTGCATTGCTTGAACTAAGTAGAGTGTTAGAAATTAGTAGCAATTTTTGATTGAATATATCCCTAGCTTCTCCAAACTATAGTATGATATGTTCTTTTTAAGCTTGAAGTTGCAAAAATTTCTTATGAATCTCCCCAATTTTACATCTTATAACATCAATAAGATCAATAGTAAGGTCATATGCATTGGAGGTGACATAAATCTATAAATCAATAGATTCCATCTCCTTCTTGATGAATTGTGTGGCTCTAGGCCACTTTATACCATATTGCAATACTACCTTCACCTCCTCTACACTGCTTTCAACATCTTTCAATAGTTTACAAAATTTATTGTGTGCAACAACAAACCTATCTGTCATCTCCATTATTCCTTTATCATCCAATCTCTTTTCCACTTCTTTCTCAACTTATTCCTTAATTTTAGATGTATAATATTTAAATGAATCAATTAAAAGCTTAAAGTTTTCAATAACGAGAGAGTGGTATCCACATCTAATCTAGGAATGATCTCATGAAACACTTTGACTACCTTGTCCATCAGTTCTTTGCTCTTTTGATGGGTTTTGATGATCTCCTTTCTTGTGGACGTGTGGAACAAGTCTCCTAGCTATAGCTTGTGATTAGTAGAGATCTTGTTCAAATCAACATTACCTTGACTCATTAGTAGTTGCAACAATTGAGAAGACACAATAGGTTGAAATCTAGACTAAAAAATTAATAATTTTCTTAGAGAATCTTTGGAGGAGTCGAAAGATTCACCAAGAGACTTTGTATTCTCCATAGCCTTATCCTTATCGTCTACAAACATTTCAGAGTCAGTAGTTTCATCCTTTTCAGCATCTCTGGATGTATCCTTGTCTTTTTTCTTCTTCTTCTTCTTCTTCCTTCTCTTCCTTCTCTTCTTATTCCTCTATATTCTCTTCACCTCCCTTATCAACAACCTTTTCTTCATCATCACCTTTATCTTCATTCACTACCTCTATTTTTCCTACCTCTATAGTGCTATTTGTTTTTTCTATAGGAGGGAATTCAATACTATATACCAGAAGAGTGATTGTGATATTTTCCTTTGCAATGTCTTTTTTGATCATTGCCTCTTCTTTATTTTCTTTTTTCGTATCCTCCACTTCTAGAGTGGTGTTATCTATTGCAACTTCTTCATCCATGTCCTACTCATGTTGAGCATAATCAATTTTTACTTTTTCAATGTGTTCATCATTTACTTATTTAGTTAATGAAATTAGTCCAAGATTTTGAACAATCTCCTCAACTTTGTTGTTAATTTCCTTCCTAATTCTTTCCAAGTCATTATGCTCTTTTCCCATGAGAACTCTGATCATTTTATTAGTTCTCATATCCTTGCTATATAGTGACCAATGTGGCCTTGTTATCTTTTGAAAGTGGAGCACTAGCTCTTTCCAAAGTTGTATCTTTCAACCTTTCATGCTCCATTATAGCTTCTTCTCTTCTTTTCAGTAGGATGGTCCATACATCACCAGGAATATCCTTCTAGATATTCTTCATGTCAACTTAAAATACAATTATATACATGACTATGGCTTCAATGATGGTAATTTTGTCTACTTCATCTTGATCTTTATACAAAGTAGCTATCTCCTTCAACATTTTTCTTTGCAACATGCTATTAAGTAGTGCCTCAAAATTCATTGAGGAATGAGGTCTTATCAATTATTTATACTTCTTGGCCTTCACTAGAGACTTCTTCTTTTGACTTGTCTCTTTGTCTATCTTCTTTGGAGGATCCTTCTTGGATTCCTTCTCCTTTTCTCTCACCTAAATCTTAAATTTCTCTTTCTCCTTTCCAATTTCTTCCTCACTCTCTATATCCACTACGTCAATTATTTTTCCTTTTGTGCTAGCTTTACCTTGTGAATCCTCTTTCCTTCCTCTCATGACTAATTGTGGCCCTTCTTCTTTTAGCTCCTCTTCTTCATACACTACATTAATGCCTATACCCTTCTCCCTTGTAGCCTTTTTCTTGACTTTTATTATTGTAGGGGTAGTAGGGGCATTGTGGTGGTGTTCTTCTTCTTTCATGCCCTTGTGGCATGCACTACTAGAGGGGATTTATCCCTTACTGGAGGATTAGTAGTAGATTTTATTTTTTATCTAGTAGTAGGTAAAGACCTGAAGGACTTTTGAGCCAATTGGGGAGTGGTAGTTGTTCTACCTAATATTTTGGTTCTCCTAGATGCTTTACCTGTACTCTTGTCTACTCTAGATTTTTCTCTTCCATACTCCACCTTTTATTATGACAATCCCAAATATTGTGCATATACATCCACCATCTTGTCAAAAAATTTCCTCATCACTAGTTCCTTCTGCTTGAAATGTTATTCCATGGATTTTTCTTCACATGTTCTGAGCCTTGGTTGGTTTTCATCCTTTGGAATCTTCAGTAGAACATCTACACAACCAATAAGTTCTCCCTTTGTTACTTTATAACCTAATTCTAGAGCCCAAATAGTCCTTGGTTCCACTGCCTCCATAATGAAGTGATCTATAGATATAAGAAATGTGATCTCATCTTTGCATTTTTAAACAATACTTCTTCAAATTCTTTCCCTTTCATGTATTCTTTTTTGGAAAATAGTAAAGAAGGAAACAAGTTCTTCATCTTGTGTTGTTACATCTCGAAGACTGCTCATGTGTTCTATAATCTATAATGCAATAGGTCTTCCACTTGACCAATTCACCTTTCTAAACACATAGGTAGAAAATTAGACACATAACTAGTGTGCCATATTTGAATACATACTTCTCTTTTGTTAGCCTCACATTCACCATTAGTTTCTTCCTAAGGAACTCACAAAGGAAGTGAGATCCATTCATGACCAACTCATGTGCTACATTAATTGTTGTGGCCAAAACCAAGTTATCTCTATTCATGAAGTAAACATTATATTTGATAACCATGTCAATGTATCTAAAATCAAGGTTTCTAATGTGATTCACTGTTAAGGCCCTTTTTTCATATGTAGCTCCAATCTTCTCCATTACTACTTCATTCTTTATTGATTTCAATACAGGAACTAGTTTGGTGGACCATAAACCAATGACTTCCATCATAACTACCCTTTTTAACATGTGGGGCATGTTAGTCTAGAAAAATTGATCGTGAACCCTACTCAAGTCCATTCTAATCCATTTTTCATCATAGTAGAAAGGTGGGAACCATTGCCATGGATACATCCAACTTTTTCTCAAGAAGGTTTTTGTATTTCGGCTCTAGGTTAAAGTTATCATTTGTTAACACATTTTCCCAAATTGTTGAGAAAATGTGTTTCAACCTTGTAATTACATAAGGTACTATTGATACATAAGGTATTTTTCATCTGAAAATTGTGGGGGGGAATGGGGGTATCCCCTTGTTGGAACTAGAATTTTCATTCAAAATTCTAAGGTTTTTATCATGCGAAATCAAAAAAATTTCCTTAGCATTGTCATAAAAATCACATTTTTACCATCCATAAAGTCAACACAGTCTTTTACTACCATACTACTATCATATTGGTTGTTCTATATAGCTCTTACATCATACCTCCTTACCGCGACCTTTTGTAAAGTGACCTGTAGTAGCATGGTAAAAGGGCTAACACTATATTCTTTTACCGCTATATTGAGGAAGGTTAAAACCTAGCCCGTGATAGAGTTGTGTACTAAGGAATATTGATAACAATGGGAATCACTATACCGTAGAGGGTTAGAACAGAGCTCGCAGTAGAGTGGTTGTAGACATGGAAAATTTACTGATTGACGTTACACACCTAATCCTGATTTTCTAACATCGTTTCCTCCTGAATCATCTTCTCCGCTTGTCATCAAATTCCTCTCTTAACGAGATTAGTTCAATTTTATCTAATTAAGTTGTCATCTCCTGTGAATTAAATAAATAAAAAATCTTTATTTAATTAAGTCTAAATCACATTCCTCTCAATTTTGATTTAAATAAATCCTAAAACCTAAGTCAAAATTGTCACATCATCTAATCTCCTATTAAATTAATCAAATCCTAATTAATATAATCCTAATCCATGTCACATCCTCCAGTTTTTGCCACTTTCTCAATAAATCATTTATTTTGAATTATTTAAATCTTTAAGTACTTTCAAAAAGACATCAATGGTTGGAATATTCCCCAAATTTTAAAATCCCTCCAAAAGGATGTGTCCTTCCAACAAGGAATTTAACTCATCTTACAAGTCCTTTTCTTGAGCCATGTGACATTAATTTCACATTTCACCCCATCCTTCAAACCATCTTTTGAATTTCAAATCTCCCCCTCTTTGGCACATTGATCAAAATGTGCTCCACCTTTGTCCATTCTCATCCTGACAAGTGGCACTTGGCCATTGGTTGAAAGTTAGCCCCACATTGCTTCATTTTGGGCATTTCTCCATCTTGTATTTCTATAAATAAGAGGCTTCTTTCCTCATTTCATAATCCACAATTTGAGAAAACTTACTATATTCAAATCCATAGTCAAGTAGAGCAATTCTCATCCATTCCATCAAGTCTTAGCTAGGTTATGTAGGTTTTTCATCTTGGAGCACACTTGAATCTTCAACAAAGTGGATCAGTCATCAGCAAATCATCAAGAGCTTGCATAGGAGTTATGAAAGGGCCAATTTCTAGATCAAATTGGCACCAACTCCCCCATAAGATCAAGAGTTTGAATATTCTTAATAGGATTTAATCTATTTCATTTCTTTTTCATTGTATTCTTGCTTTCATTCCTATTTTGAACATTGTTAAATGGATTTTATGGGGAACTTTGATATTAACTTGCATTTGAATCTTCTAATGTGTTTGTTTGTTGTCTCTTGTAGGTACTAGGATCTTGGTTCTACATTTTGGTGCTAGGAGGGTAGATCTCATTTTCTAATCACGTTTTTTGTCAAAAATTCCATGTTTTTTTGTGCTTTTTTGGTGCCTAGAGGAAAGTGCACTGCTAGCAAACCAACGTCACTATTCAGAACCGCTACCTCACTAGGGTCACTTATATAGCACTTCTGCAAATCTCAAACTCTGACACTCTGGTGTTCCCGCCCATAATTCAAAATTTTAAACTGCACTACTGAGTGAAATAGCGATGCAATCACCCTCTCTATTTTGTTGTAGAGTGATGCTTACAGAATTAGCAGCACCATATAGCACCGCTAGGTTCTTTAAATTGCATTGCCTATGTAGGTTCCACCACTGGAGTAAAAGAAAAGTCAAATTTCCATTTTTTTATGACGTGCTTTTATAAATTCTTATCATTTGGGTTATTAATTGATTTCTTGACCATTGTTTTGTAGTCCTAATTGGTTTCTTGGTAGGTTGGATTATTCAAAGTGAAGAAAGGAAATCTAGTGGAAGTTTCATAATGACATCATTATCTCATGATACCTAGTGTTTTTGAACACTTTAGTGTTTGTTTAACACTCTTAGAGAATTCACAATTTCTCTTAAAAATTGGTTATCTTTCACAAGCTTAGGATCCACTAAATTCCTTTTGGGCTCTAAAAAGAACATCTCAATTTTTGCTAAAAAGGGGTTTAAAAAGAACATTAGGACAAACTCACTAGATTTAGTTTGAGGATTAACAATTGAACAAGGAAAATTCCATATTTCATTTTTTTGCACTAAAAAGAATCAAATGATTGCTTTGTGGACATAAAATGAACAATTGTTTCTTTGTTTTGTAATTAGTTACTCAAATTAATATCATTAAAAGGACGTATGCGCTTCTCTCATGCCTCATGGTGATCTTGAGAATCAAAAGGAATTTTGGTAAAATTAAGTTGCATAAATAATTACCCACACACTTGAATTTGGATCTTAAAAATTGAACAATTCATGTGAGTGTGAGTGGATCATATTGCATACATTATCTCTCTTTTGTTTGCAACAAAGATTGATCGAGTTACAAATATGTTTTCTTTCTTTTTTTTTATCTTAGAGGGCCTGCCTTGTGGGGAAAAGTACTCACCCAAGGGAACGACCAACCGGGAACACGCTAAAGCCAAGTGACTTCCACTTGGGATATAAGTGTGAATATTGGAAAAAAGGCCAATATCATGAGGATTATACTGACGAGAAGGGCAGCAATGGTCTCTCACCACATGGATGGTCCCCCTTGAATGAAATTCCCACATTAAAACCCTTGTGTAGAAAGGCCAAAATCCCTATCTATTTGTTGGTGCAAGAATGATCGTTCTGAAGTTGCCCCACACTTTTACAACTTTTAATAGAAATGGAAAGTATGTCATGGGAGATTCATGGGTACTGATGCTTGGCTGACCTAAGAAGCAAGTGCACTGTAAGGGGGAGCCTGTGTGGTCAAGCATCTAAGGTCATCCGCTGAAAGTAGGCATAGCTGGACTTGTCCAAGTGGGGAATCAATAAATATTGTCTCAAATATCCATAGGGTTGTACATGTTCTTGAAATCAAAACACTTTTCTTGATTGAAAACATTGGAAAAAAAAAAATTAACATGAACATCAAATTTAAACCCTTTAGGAGAAGAAAATATCCTTCAACAAATTCACGTGCTATTGCTTTCCCTTGGGATTTTCATCCTTAGAGGCTTCTAAGAATTTGGATTTCATCTCAATTTACTCCTACTAAAGTCAACGTTAGGGAACTGTTGCCTTGATTTCCACATAATGCACCTTGTGGGATGAGAAGAAATTGGGACATTAGATATTTAGTTTGAAAAACTAAGCATGACATTGGATGTGGTAAAAGCAAGTCATTAATCGAGATGAAATCAATTGAACCCCACACATGTTCTTGTTTATCTGTTGGTCATATGGTTTTCCATGTAAACATTGGGCTTTTGGTTTGAATTACTCATAGGGTAAAGCATGTTCTTCAACACCTTGGTATTGTAAAAAAGTCCCTCTTAGGTTCATTTAGGATCAAAACAACCAATAACTTCATCCATCTCAAACATCAGTCAAATCCTATCTCACAAACAAATTTTGAACCAATGGAAAAATCATTCATACTAGAATTTTGTAAAATCCTTCAAAACAAATCAAAATCATCTTGTTTAGCTAGGTGTGTGTAGATGAATCCTTCTTCATACACTTAGTTAAATTATCATCTTGTGGACAAATTTATTCCAAGACAACATCTAACCTCTTGGATTTGATAAGTTCATTATCAAATCCAAATCAAAATCAAATCCAAATCAAATTAAGTCCAATCCAAATTGAAGAATCCAAAGAGTCCTAAAGTCTAGTATTCCTCCAAGGTTCCTAAAAGTTCAAAACCCATATCACTCACCCTTTCATCTTTCATCTCATCATTGATCCTAAACATCTTAGGGGCCACCTTTGCAACAAGGTCAAAACAAGAAAAGAAGAACATGGAATATAAACTTGATTCATACATCATGAGTGGTCTAAATCAACCAAAATATCAAAGCCTTACAATGCCAATTGATTATCAAAACTCACATTTATACAATCCATGCATGTGATCATTATCTCCTACAAACCTCAATGATACAACAAATGTGAGTATGCCTAGTCAAAAGTTTGGAACACCTTTCCCGATGGTAGATTTAAATCAAAGTGCAAACCTACAAATCTATCAACCAAAAAATCAATGCATGAGTCTTCAACAAAACAACATTATCCCACCAAATCCATACATACCAAATGTGAATATACCAAGTATAAGTTTACCAAACATGAAAATTTCAAATCCAAACTTGGTAAAATTTGGGATAGATATGTTTATGAATCATACAAATGTTTTTCAAAGTACAAAAAATATGTTAATGACTCCATGTATTGATCCAAGTCAAGGTAACAATGTGCAAAATCAAAGTTACCTAAATCAAGAAAATGTGATTCCCAACCACAACAATGTTCAATTTCAACCTATCATGCCAAATCTAAGCATCACCCCAAGTCAAAACATTGTCCAAAATCAATTTGTCCATGATCCCATACAAACATGCCATAAGTGTACATTCCAAATCTGCTTGAACAAAAGACAAATCAACTATATCAAGGGATTCAAAATCAAATCAAAATCAAATTTCACTAGATCAACTTGCTTCACTTGCCAAACTAATTGAATTATTGAGCCAAGGGACATATTCACTCCAAAATCAATAGACTCTTCCATTGGTTGAACCATGTCATCAAAGCATTGAGTTGTGTCCACAACAATAACAAGAACAATATCTCTAATGTCAAGAGGTTGGATATCAAGATCAACAACCTCAAAAACAAACCCAATTACCCCATCTCGAAGATCAATCACCACATCTCAAAGATCAAGCACCACATCTCCAAAATCAATCACCACAAGGTTAATTTAAATTACAAGTCTCATAAGGTAACAAATGAGAATACACACCACTTGGGAAACCAATCGAATTGATTGTGCAACAGTTGGTGTAGGAAAAACTCATCACAATTCCCACCTATGAAAATTATCAAGAGCCCTTAGTGAAACTACCATGGTACAATGAAAATTACCTTTGTGATTTCCATAAAATAAAGGGACACAAAACATCAAATTGTATTCAACTCAAAAATCTCATCCAAGACCTAATTGATCAAAAAATAATAACTGTTGGGGAAAATAATTAGGATTTAACCATTGGTGATAGCATTGACAATCTCTTCGCCACAGTTGTTGAAAACAATGTTCAAGATCTTTCCATTAATGAGCACATTGAAGATGTTTCTATCTCATTCGATAATCAACTCACCATACATCAAGAGCCACTTTTTAGTGATCTATCTCAAGGAGTGTTAGAATTATTTGATACCATTGACATAATATATGATCCAACGACCAATGATCATATTGAAAATGTCTCTACATCACCTTATGAGTTAGAGGACATATCTCAAAATTTTATTCTAAAGCATGATCAACATCTGTCACCAAGGTCTAGCAATAGTCCTTTCCAAGACATGTTGACCTCATTTAACCTAATGGTTATAGATACTGAAGGAATCCTTAGCTCAACATTTGACCTAAGTCCACCCAAAGATCAAGAGGATATTGAGCCACTTCCCATTCCTAATGAAGATATCCAAGAAACATTTTATAAGTAATCCATCCTTTGAAATTGACCCATGTCAAGAACTTGATCCAAAGCATGTCAAAAGCAATTTCGAAATCATTCAAGATCAAGAATTCATATCTCCAAGATACTAAAATGATCTAATGGACACTCTCTTATCTATACAAGATGTCGCAAATGAAGATCATATCCATATAGCACATATTCCTCCATCTACCCATGAGATGCTTTCTATGGATGGATATGTAGATGATCTTCATTAAGAACAAGATTCCTCTACTCTTGACATTATTACACAAAAAGAGCAAGTTATTGATTCCTACAATCAAACTAAAATTTCAACATCAGGATTAGATATATCCCAAATTCAGACTAAGGACATCATGTATGAAGATATCCAACATTATCCACTCAAGAAAACTAGTCAGATAGAACATGATATTTTGGAGTTAGCAGAGCAACAAAATGAAATAACGTCATCTACAATGGTCATTCATTAGAGAATTCTTACTGAAAAAGACATCTCAAAGTAGGAAGAATCAAATAAAAAAGGTGCTACCACCACCATACTGGGGGAAACTTCATCTCAAGCAAACATCAACGTAGGAAGCACAAAGAATCCTTATGATGAAACCGATGTCAATACTACAACCAACCATGTCATGAATCTTCATCCACCCATCACCCCATCCACAAATTGGGACCAACATCAAAAGAAGGATGTAAATAAAAGCAAGAAGAACCTTATCAAAGGAAAAGAAGTAGCGAAGCATGAAGGAAAAATCAAATACACATGGATACCAAATAATACAAAGAAATATTATCCCTATAAAACTCCATTAGTCAAAGAAACTATGGGACAAAATAGAAAAGGGAAAAGTATGCATCAAAGATGTCCACAAAGGAAAAATAAGGCTTCTCAAGTGACATACAAAGTATATCAAGTAGTTGGTCCTAATTCCATGCACACTTCTGTATCCACCCATCATTGCTCATCTTCCCAAGTTTGGAGAGTCAAAGGTTCCAAACTATCAATCAATCCATCTTTTATTCCTAAAAACACTCCATCCATGCATCCACACATGATATCCAATTCTCAAATTGACCATGTATTGGTAGCCACCCTTCATCATAAGGATTCAGAATGAATCCTATTATGATGTGAGCACAAAGACAGAGTTAACTCCGATATTAACAAAGCAGATCAGGAATCTCAAAATTTTCATTCAAGTTCACGTATCTTAGAAAAACAACTTCTTCAAGCAGGATATCGATGACACATTTTGATAGAAGCATCTACATCGACAGCACCAGATGGTTCAGCATGAGCTTAAAATCTTTCAGAAAAACCAAAAAAAAATTAAAAAATAATAAAAATCCAAAAAAAATTAGAAAAAGGATTAAAAATAGTAAAAAAAAAAATTGTCCTCCAGTGAAAATAACTACATTGGTGCTTTGGACAAGTACCATGATGAAAACTTGGCAAATAGGTGTCGTGTAGAATTGATCATTTACATGCACCATTTCAAGTGGAAGCATCTCATCCTATCCATAATAAATTCTAGCATTTCATCCATCTTATCCATAATAAATCCATTCATCCATGAACCATTTATCCAATCCATTTTCATCCATCTACATCCATAGTCCAAGTTATCTTGATCTTGGTAAAAAATTTGGTGCACACTTTATGCTTGCTTATGGTAAACATCTTGACATGGGTCATTTTCATTGATCCTATCCTATCCAACGTTATTTGAGCCATGAAGCATTATCCAAATGAGCATTCTTTATTTGAACACCTTATCTTATCACAAGATAATCCTTGGCATCCTTTGCGTGCTTACTGTATCCATCCATCCACACACCTATCCAAGCATCCACCCATGGTATTCCATACATTGCTAGATGCTGGTGGCAGATATTTACATCTTGCTTCAAGAATAAACCTTGATCTCTATCCTCCAACTTATGTGGTGATCCGAACATTGACAAACATAAAATCAAATTGGTCAAACATTTGAGAGAAAAAATCCAAATCACTAACCCATGGCACCTTTTGACAAGAAGACATTTTGTATCAAGCTGAACATCTTTCATAGAACATCAATCCAAACAATCACTATCAGTCGCATCTAATTTGACTTCAAATGTCACATCAAACCATTCAAAATGAGTTTGTTCCAAAACAAAGCTTCAAAATCCTGATCATTCAAATCCAATCAATCCATCATCATCTTAGGGTATCCTTCCTAGTCCTTGTGTTTCTTAACACTATCCTTGCATTGTTGTGCATCCTCAACAATTTTATCATCATCGATCTTGATCAATCAAATCCAATCAAGCCATCATCATCTCGAGATATCCTCCCCAATCTTTGTGTTGCTTAACACTATCTTGGCATTGTTGTGTATCCTCAACAATGTTATCATCATCAATCTTGATCAATCGAATCCAATCAATCCCTCATCACCTTGGGATATCCATCCTAATCCTTGTGTTGCTTAACAATATCCTTGCATTGTTGTGTATCCTCAACAATGTTATCATCATCTATCCATCAATCTTATTAATCAACCCTAGCTTGGTTTTCAATAAAATCCCAAAATAGAGCATTGATATCATCACATATATCCATATCCAAAACATCAAAATCGTGTGAAAAATCCAAAAAACATCAAAAAAATTTAAAAAAACCCCAAAAAATCATAAAATCAAAAATCCAAAAACATCCAAATCATATCAAAATCCAAAAACATTAAAAAAAATAGAAAAAGTAAAAACATGGTATCTAAACTATGTCATCTCTGAGATTAAACATAGGCAAGGCTAATCTTTGATTAGCTCGAGACACAAAAACACACAAAACATTCCAAAAAAAAAATACAAAATCAAAACATTCATAAAATCTAAAAAAAGACACAAAAAACACCAAAATCCAAAAACAATAATAAAATCTTAGAAAATCCAAAAACATTTGGAAAACCAAAACATTTGTAAAACATCTCAAAAATACCAAAAACGGCCTCAAAACATTTCAAAAACATCAAAAACATCCAAATATTTGAAAAAATCCATCCATCCCATTTCGCTTCACCCATAATAATCTCATCCATAATAAATCATTAATCATCACCTTCATCCTTCGACAAAACAAACATAAACAACCACAACAATCAGCAAAAGAAAACTTCAAACAAAAAATCAAAATTGAAACAACAAACTTTTAAATGCAAAATAAAACTCTTGATCATTCACAAACATGTCAATCGACCTTATATCAATAACCTTTCAAACCATCTATCAACTTTCCACTTTCCACTAACATGTCCTAGGATGCATCCTTCCTACAATGGGCATTATCTTTGGAAAACTCACTTTGGATTCTTATCCTAATAAAAAAAAACCCCTTTGGCTAGAGGTATGAAGAACATTGACTTGTTTGTGTACTTGATCTTTTCTTTTTGATTTATCTTATTGTGCTCATTCCAATGACATCTCAATGATGTCTAATCAAAACAATCTAGAGAGAAAGGAATGGGGCATTGATCATTATATTTCTATCTATTGTTCTTGTGGATGTCTTTGTAATATAACCTCAGCGAATACTTTCATTATTACATGTGTATGGAAGGTGTTTTAGATATTTTGTTGACCACATAGGAAGGCTTGTCTTTCTATGTTTTGGTCCAAGATGTCTGAAGTACCTAAAGTGCATCCTAGTAAGGTTTCCATATGTCCGGTGTGAACAAGGATACTCCTATTTGATTGTCGAGTCAAAGTCCATCACATTAGGTGCAATGCCATCCTGGTTCTCTATACCTTGATGCATCACACCTATGTGTGTTATCAACCATAAGGTAAATAGCCCTTTTAAAATCCCAATTCTTGGTAAGAAAATCATTATCATCATCATCATCTCTAATAATGTTGGCTTGTTGGATTCTCTTATCTTATGTTATTTTTCTTTTATCTTCTTTCCGCGCTAACATGGTACCATGACGGTTAATCAAAAATCATCACTAAATGAATCCATCCTGCATCAAAAAACCATCAGCATAATCCATATCATATCATATAGGAAACATTGATCATCTCACATGCATTGCATCTCATCATTCCATAATATAGATTGGTTATTCTAAGCATCTCATAAACCACACATTTATCATCAGTACATATTCATAAAAGATGTCATCATATCACATCATGGTGCATCCATATCATCCATGCATCATCATATCATCTCATATCATCTCACGTATCATCAAAATAATGCAACTGCCATGGTACAAATTAGGGTCAAGTGTGTGTAATATATCAAAATCATCGAATCTATCTACATCAAATATTTGAGCTGAACTGATCTTGAACCTCTTTTCCATGAGATCGACCCTCAAATCAAACTTTTCACCCGATCTCTTGAGGGGGCAACATATCAGTATATTTGCTTTGCTGGGGTAGCATTGGGGAAAATTTTGAAATTGGAAATTTTTTGAATTTTGATTGCAACACGTTTATTATTTGAAACAACGCAACGAGTGCCCTGCTTCAAAGAGGGGAAAAATGTAGACATGGAAAATGTATTGATTGACGTTACACACCTAATCCTAATTTTCTAACATCGTTTCCTCCTGAATCATCTTCTTGTCTTGTCATCAAATTCCTCTCTTAATGGGATTAGATCAATTTTATCTAATTAAGTTGTCATCTCCTATTAATTAAATAAATCATTTTTATTTAATTAACCTCATAGTCTATATTTAATTAAATAATCCCTTTTATTTGATTAAATCTTTAAGGTCATCTTATTAAATTAAATCAATTCTTATTTAATTTAAGCTAACAACATCTCTCTTTAATTAAATAAATCAAAAATATTTATTTAATTAAGTCTAAATCACATTCCTCTCAATTTTGATTTAAATAAATCCTAAAATCTAAATCAAAATTGTCACATCTTCTAATCTCCTATTAAATTAATCAAATACTAATTAATCTAATCCTAATCATGTCACATTCTCTAATTTTTGCCACTTTCTCAATAAATCATTTATTTTGAATTATTTAAATCTCTAATTACTTTTAAAAAAGGCATCAATGGTTGGAATATTTCCCAATTTTGAAAATCCCTCCAAAAGGATCTGTCCTTCTGTTATGCCTTGCATAACCACCCCATTTTATTCTGGAACAAAATGGGTCCCCCTTTTCTTTTTTCTTTCATCGCCTTTCGTTGTTTGTTTGGGTCTAAGGAGTTCTCTTGCTTTCCTCCTAAGTCTGTCTTTCATTCTATCTGATTTGGTTCTGCTTCAGCCAGAGCTGGGTTCCTTTTGTTAAAATTGAGGAAATGATGAAAAATGATATATTTTATATGCTTCTAAGGACTAATGGAGACCTTGTTTTGTAGGATGGAATCATACATCAGAATTCTATTTCTCAAGGAAGTCAGTTAGGAAGCATACCTCAATCAAGTTTGGCATAAAATTCCTCTAAGGAGAAAGTCGGTGAGACCTTCCTATTGTCTTGCCGACTAGCAGTGTGGTTCTATTCATCTGAAATACGTCAGTTGCCCAGAAATTTTAGTCGCTTGAGTTTTTATATGTCTCCCCGACATGCAGAAGTCTTGCCGACCATTGTGCACAAGGCTAGCGTCACCGAAAGAATTTGGATTCAGGGAGAAGTCTTCCCGACTAATAAGAGTCTCACTGAAAGGTTTTCCTTCGGGGTAATGTCTTCTGAAGGGGTGAGGTCTCACCGAAAGGAGTTGGCGTCGAGGAGAAGGTTTTTGCTTGGAGAAAGGTCCTGCTAACCAATGGGGGTATCGGTGAAAGGTTTGAGTTTGGGGTAAACTATTCTCAACCAGGTGGAGTCTCGCTAAAAGATGAAGGCCTCAGGGAGAAGTCCCGCCGACTGCTGAATGTCTCGCCGAAGGTTATGCCTTCGGTGTAATCTCTTGCCGATCGGGAGAAGTCTTGCTGATAGTGGTTCACAAGGTTGAGCTCAGGGAGACTCCGAGAGAAATATTTGCACTCGGTATGATGTCCTGCCGACAAGCGATGGTCTTGGCGATGGAAAGGGATATCGATATGACTCCTGCCGCCTGCCGTGAGGTCCTGCCAACCAATGGGGGTCTTGGTGAAATTTTTGATCTCAGCATAATATCTCGCCGACCCGATGGTGTCTCGTCGAAGTATGAAGGGCTTGATATGAGGTCCTACCGAGAGAATAAAGTCTCGCCGATAGATATGTGGTTGTGGTAGGACTCCTGGCCAAAGAGTTTGCATTCGACAAGAAGTCTTGCTGACTGAGGGGAGTCTTTTCGATAGTGATGGACTTGCCAATGGAAAGGGATATTAGTAGGACTCCTAAGGACTCGCTATGATGTCTGCTCGATAATGATTGTCTTTCCAATGGTTTTTGTGATATCGATATAAATTTTGCATTCAATATGAGGTCTCACCGACAGTTGTATGCTATGCCGATGCTGCTGTAGAGTATAATCACATTGGGGAGACATGAAAAGTGTCTCACCGACATACGATTCCATTTAAGTAGCCTTTGACTGCCCGAGAAGCTTATGTGGCATGTGTTCCACCAATCAGAAGAAGCTAAAGGGGCGAACCATTGACTGTTTGACTATTGTGACTACCCCTGTGAAGAAGATCAATAGAACATAAACAACATGGACTTGATTTGAGATCAAAAGTGATGGAGCAGCTCGGTGAATAATGGTGTGGAGATCTAATGGGAAAATTTGATGCTGCTTCTAGAGGACAGTCAACTTGCAGAAAGATCTTGAGCACAAGAAAGCTGAAGGGAAGGAAAGGCCACGAGTCTCAGTAACAGCTGGGATCTCTACTAGCAAAAGGTAGATTGATATTAATGGCTATACTCCAAGGCATTCAAAGTAGCTTTGATGAAGCTCTTGAGGGCGGACATTGAGGCCAAGAGTTAATGTTGTGGTTGTAAAAGATTTGAAGGCTTCTCCTAAGGGTGATCCTTCACCGACATGGACAACGGGGATGCACATTGAATGCAACATTAACTTCATTCCAAAAAGATCTAAGGGCTGACCCTTCTAAAGTGGGATATTTTTGTAAAACCCTAAAATAAGGGCCAACACATTCTTTTTGGTACATTCTGTATATATGGCATTTTTTCCTCTTTGTCAAGGAGGGAGGAAAGTAGAACAGTAGGAATTTTCGAAGTAGAAAAAATTAAGAGTAGAATAGGATTTAGATTCGACATAAGGCACTAATGTATCTTTCAAGTTTTCTTAGTGTAGATGGAAAATATCTGAAGACATAGGTTTTATGTACACTGGTGATTGTGCCAGATTTGTAAATGTTTCTTATCCATTTCACCAACAGTAGAAGCAACCAAATTTAGATCTAATTCATATTGTGTTCCTGAATGGTGTTTATCTTGGGTTAATCGTTCGATTTGAGAAGCTTTCAAGGAATGAAATCTTATTTTATGTTTTTTCTAAATAGTGATTTGCAATCTGCTGTTGAAATTAGCACTATGAATGAATGAAATTGTGTGTTAATCACAAGTTAATTTTGTTCTGCAGTTGTAGTTAGGAATTCCTTGAAAGGTAACAATTCTAGTTAAGTTGGATGAATTATCATTCTCTTCGGTTCCAAAGATTTGATATATCTTTTTTTGTTTCTTTAAAAACCCTTTTTAAAGTAGGTTTAAATTTATGTTTGATCTTAGAACAATCCAGAAGCTCAACACCAGCAGGCCCCTTGAACATTATAGTTCACATCAACCATTGAGTGAAATCAGCACAATCGAGAACCAATTACCAAGACCTTGGGAGTTAGATATCCATGCATTATTCTTTCTCTTTCAGGAGAGCAAAATAGTAATATTCTATTTACTGTTGATGTGCTATTCTAACCCATCAACAACTTCCAACAAGGCACTTAACTCATCTTAAAAGTCCTTTTTTTGAGCCATGTGACATTAATTTCACCTTTCACCTCATCTTTCAAGCCATCTTTGATTTTCAAATCTCCCCCTCTTTGGCACATTGATCAAAATGTGGTCCACCTTTGTCCATTCTCATCTTGGCAAGTGGCACTTGGCCATTGCTTGAAAGGTTAGCCCCGCATTGCTTCATTTTTGGCATTTCTCCATCTTGTCTTTTGATAAATAAGGGGCTTCTTTCCTCATTTCATCATCCACAATTTGAGCAAACTTACTATACTCAAATCCATAGTCAAGCATAGCAATTCTCATCCATTTCATCAAGTCTTAGCTAGGTTATGTAAGTTTTTCATCTTGGAGCACACTTGAATCTTCAATAAAGTGGATCAATCATCATCAAGTAATCAAGAGCTTGCAAAGGAGTTGGGAAAGGGCCAATTTCCACATCAAATTGGCACCAAACCCCCCATAAGATCAAGATTTTGCATGTTCTTAATAGGATTTAATCTATCTCATTGCTTTTTCATTGTATTCTTGCTTTCATTCCTATTTTGAACATTGTTAAATGGATTTTATGGGGAACTTTGATCTTAACTTGCATTTGAATCTTTTAATGTGTTTGTTTGTTGTCTCTTGTAGGTACTAGGATCTTGGTTCTACAGTGGTATAAAAAGCAAAGCACTAAGGAGACACTGTGGTACCATAAGGAAGACCAAAGGGATGTGTGGTAGAGTGGTATGATAAGAAAAGGTAATACTGTGTATCGTAGTATCATGGGAGGATAAAAGGTGATGCGGGGTAACACGATAATCAGCCGTTGGAACATTTAATGTAGGCCACTCACATCAATCAGCTTTGAAATATGAAATTGAGTTCAATATGAAGGATTTGAATGATGAAGAATTTATGATTTGGGAATTAATGTGGTATGATGTGAAAATAAACAAGGAAGATTGAGAATTTTTTTGTTCATGGTAGTAGAAGCTAAGTACAGGAAATCTCAAGCTACAAGAGTGAAATGAGTCCTTCAGAGAAAGTTGTATTCTGAGTAAGCTTACTCAGTACTCATTGAATTTTAACAATGGTGCCAAAGAAAACAGAAATAGGATCTAAGAAAGAAGAAAACCTAGTAAAACTTCTTTGTAGTTGCCATTACTTGCCTTGTTACCTAGTTCAGTTGATAAGGGTCCAAAAAAGGTCTTCAGAGATTTAGCTTAGGGGTGTAGGGATCCTATTATTCCCCAGTCTAGGTGGAATTTATACTGGTATTTCTATAGGAATAGAAATGACATGGTCCCAATATCAAACCTGTGGACTCTTGACTTAGCCAAATTGATAGTTTTGAATGTTTTCATTGATATTGAACTAATTAAAGCCTTGGCCAATAAATGCCAAGCCCCAACAAAGATCGTTAGGCTCCCAGATGGTGGGTGTTTAGTAGATGTTTCAAGGGAAGCCATTATCGAGTGTTTTAACCTGAACAAACAAGCTATTACAGAAGTAGATTTGGGGAAATTGGAGCAAGAATATAAAAGGTTTAGGAGAACCTATAGGAGTGATGAGCTTCCCCTGCACATGAAGAGGAGTGATAACAATATAGTACTTGCTATCCCTTCCTTGAAAGTGGAACCTTTTCCAGTGTCTGATTTTCACTTTTATTTCAAGAATACATATCATGCATTATGTCAGATTCTTGGAATAGATTTAAAATACAACATGCCAATATCGTTGAAGAGGATGGCTATGATCATTCAACATCCAAAATAAAATGTTGAATTTGATTTTGTGCACAAGAAAATGGATTTAGACTCCCTGTACAAAATCGGTGCTATATTTTGGGTAGTAGGTGCAATGAAAGTGATTTTGTTATGTTTAGAGATGAATCTGTAGTTAGAATAATTGTTGCCCTTGGTTTTTCAACACCAAGATTTCCACAGTCTTTAATGGATGTCATGACACCAATGCAATACAAACTAGGCCACGGTTTCACACAGAATTATGTTGATTGGTTCTGAATGCCACAACATACCATCATCAAGGTGTATAGTTGTGAGTAGGCACCACACAGTTTGCAAAAATTTCTTCCTACGAGAATTTTCTTTTTGGAATTTATGTGGCAGATGCTCTAGATGGAGCATGAATTAATGAGGAATCAGAGAAAAGGAACATTCTTGCCTAATTTGATAGTGTTTGAGGAGTTTTATGTTGGATCAAACATGCTAGAAGAGCTGCAAAGATTCATGAGGGTCAATTTCCCCCTCAAGTCTAGGAAAGTAAGAGTATGTGACCTAGAGGGTTACATTAATATGATCGGAAGGACTTTTCTTACAAAGAAGGCTATATTCCATGCCTTTGATCCTGCAGAGGATGTGATAAGAAATTTGGTATACTTTTATCATGTGTTTCAAACTAGAAAAGAATGGTTAATGATGATGAGATGGGAGGAAAAGAAAAAGGAGAAGAATAAGAAATTCAAGGGGTTGTATGCTGATGAACCTGATCTTAAAGGATGCAGCCGATCCTTGAAAAATTTGATGGATTTTATAAGATGGCCCAAGATGAAGGGTTGGTTCCACTTCCTACACCCGAACAACCATCACAAGAGGCACCGACATATCATACACCACCCTCATCACCCACACATCCTTCTCCTCCATCTCCAACACATGAGCCTTCATCCAAGAAACAAAAATTTGAGTCCCTAGTTGATTACGTCTCAAGTGATGAGGAGCAAGAAGCAGTTCTGACTTTAACTGAGATGAAGGAAGTAGCAAAGCAGCAAAAAATTCTAGAGCCTCATGATCCAAAGATTAAAATATCAGAGGAGGTTGTTGATGAAATACAAGATGATGAAATAATAATTTCCTCTCTATGATTCATGGAGGATGATAATTTCATTCATACAAGGGAATTCAAGGATTTATGGATCAAAATGAAAATGAGACAACTTGATGATAGGTTAAAGATTAATCTCATCAGAGCTAATGATTCAAAACAAGTTGAAGTTCAGACCTAGACAATGGTAGAATTAAACATTGACAATATCAATATTACCCCCCAAGAAGAAAGGGAATTGGTGTTGAAGTGTAACATGTTGATTATATCAGGGATGGAACTCTCTAAGGTGTTTCTTTTTTATCAAATCGGAGCTCAAAATGATCCAATGTTGGTTGTAGAATTTGACTCAGAAGGAGTTTCAAGAATAGGCTACAATCCTACCACTCAGACCCTTGCCTTGTGGACAAAACAAAAGAGCACAAGGAATCCTAGACTTCTAGATGTAGTACAGGAGATGAGAGGGTCTGCTATGGTGAGGAAAATGAAAGATACAACTCCAACAGAAGCCGCAACCATAACTATGCATTCAACTATGTTTACAAAAGATGTCGTGGAAAACATGGAGAATAAAATAACTACGAATGAGAAAAGACTCAAATTGTCAAATGATGAAATAAATAAGTTGTTTATTGAAAATGTCAAATTGAAGCAATAGTTGTAGCTTTCTATAGATGCGAAGGGAGATGAAATAATTGTTTATCACCCACCTGCTCAAGCTAAAGACCCTCAAATTCAACAAATGAAAGAAGAGATTGAAAAATTGAAGAAAAATAATATGGATGATGTCAAGGATTGCATTCTGGATGCCTTGAAAGAAATATTGAAGCAAAAAATTGAAGCATTGAAAGAAAAGATAAGTGGAGTACATGAAGGTTTCATCCATTTGATGAAAGCCTTGGAACAAATAAGTGCTAATTCTCCTATCTTAGAGGAACTTCAGAAAAGGTGGAAACCCACTTATCATATTCTAAATACTCTATGCAAACCAACACAAAGGGATCCAGATGCCCCTCCCAGACTCAAGCCTACTTAGGAAATGGTGAAGGGGGTGATTGATGAGCACAAGTATGTAATGGACATGAAGAATAAAGTTGAGAGTAGAAGGAATGCATTTGACTCAATAAAAGACAACTTCGGCCCTTTAATCATTAAAGGTGATGGTCAACTAAAATATGTGGATGAATGGAATAATGAGTTTGATCAAATGGTTCCTCAGTGCTTGACACACATACAAAGTTATGGTGATATCAGTCTTGATAGGTTTCATACTTTGCTCAATGGGATTATAATGTTGGACAATGGATACACAAAATTTGTTGTGGATGTCAGAAACTTGCTCGATAATAGATGGAGAAGCCACCTTACGAATTTCACTACTACACAAGGATTCAGGTGGCCAAATGATCTAACAATAAGTAAATGGTAGGAAAATTATCTGGGTTCATATCAAGATTAATCATCGTCAAGAAAAGTTCATCATAAAGTAAAAAGTCTTGCATAGGTTTTCAATGACCATGGGGTTTTACTCAAAAATTAATAGATTTGTGCATTTTATTTGTTAGTTGTTTTAGTTACATTTTATCTTCTAATTATGTTTTGTTACCAAAATTCATGTCCTTTGGTCTGAATCTTGTTGTCTCTCATATAAATAAGAGAGACCAAGACCATAAGGAATAATTCGAAGATTAGCTTAGACAGAAGAAAGTAGGCGAATAGGAATAGCAACAATTTTTTTTATCATAAGAGACTCAGGTGCATGTGTAAATTTTGAAGAAGTTAACGAAAAAATCTGATTTGTTGGCAGAATAATTGTATCAATTGTTTGTTGAGTTAATTGAAGATATTATCAGGTTGTCTCCAAGGTTGATATTTCTTTGTTATTTAAATTGATATATCAAGTATATACTCAATTTATCAATGCAAATTTGCTGTATTTGTGTGGTATGATTAATTGGTTCTTTCAAGCAAAGATTAAATCCTTTTATTCATTCATAGTAACTCGGAAGTGTCATTTGGATCATTAAGAAGAATTCGGTAATTACATTCTTGCATGTTTATACAAGTTATAAACTAATGTTGATATGCCAAATAGTTTGAGTTTTTTCCAGGAGTAAGCCACTCATCTTAGGTTTTCATTTGACTCCATATACCCAACAAGGCACTGGTCTCATATAATTCATCATTTAGTTTCGTCCACCTTATTTTAGAATTCTACATCTATTAACTGAACATATTAAATTTTACCTTGATATTGCTTAAACAATTTACACCAAATAAGTTTGCATCTCTCCACTTCCAACTACCATTGTGGATAGATTGCTTAAGTAGGATATACATAGCCTAAGTCTTCCTCATTCACATAGGTACACCCACCTAGATCTGACAGAGCCTAAAGAGAAGAAGGTTCAAAACCATCACTTGGCCTTGTAAGTTAGCCAAAAATGTATCAAGATCTTGGCAAATACTTGTCATTTCAAATCGACATTTTTGAGACCTAAAATTTTGGAAACTCTACTGGGGAGTCAAACCTAAGTCTAAGCCTTCATCATAGAGTCAACCCCTTATGCAAGGCTCCACTAGGAACAAGAAGTATATAACTTTCTCACTTCCATATAAGTGAGTGGTGACTCTGATAAAATAAGGTATACATCAGAATATCACAATCATTCATAGCATGCAAGGTAGAAGGTCCATGCATAAAGGATGTCCTAGTGACAACAACAAATGGACACATAAAATTGACAAGGGTAATAAGGAATTTGATGACATGTGCATGAAAAATAGAGATAAAGCACCAAAACCAAATTTTGAGACATATAACCACTATGATACATTAATAAATGAATATAGTTCAACAAGAGAACCTCATACTCCTGAAGAAAAAGGGAACCCTTTCTATCAACCAAATCCTTAGAAAGATGAAGAATTTAAAGCAAGGATTGTGGCTAAAAGAGTTAGAATACAATAGGAATATGATTGCAAAATGGAAGGAAATCATAATGAGCCTATTAATAATATAGCCCTTGAAGAAAATTATGAATTCATGACTCAAGAGGAATTAGATGCACACTTGGAATTTGAAAGACACGAAGTGGAAAGAGTAAAGGTAGAGAATGAACAAATGAGGCTCCAAACAATAAAGGAGCTCCAAGATTTAAAATTGCAGAAAGCTCAAATTAATGCTTAGACGACTAACGTCTCTAAGTATGTACCACCTCGCAAGCAAGGAAATAACAATACAGGATCTTCAAATCCACCAAAAGCACAACAATATCAGATGGGGAATCAATTCAGATAGCCAAATGTTCCACCAAAAAATGCATCACATCATCCAAATGCTTAACCACCTCATGGCCAACAATATATGCCACCACCTCATGAACAATACAACAATCTATTATACCAATATCAACAGCCTCACAACCCACCCACTTAGCAATACATGACCATGATCAGACAATTTGACTTAGTAGGATTTCAACTATATCCTTACCCTATGGATAGCAGTTGGAGAGGCCTTGTCCCAAAATTTATAGGAAGTAGTGTAGTCATGGCTGAGGAACATTTAAGGAGTTTTAACGCTTTTATTCAGGATCTAGATATGTAGTATGAAGATGTACAGATGAGACTATTTATGATGCCATTGAATAAGGCAGCTAGAGATTGGTTTAATAGTTTACCAATAGCTTCTATTGATTCCATTCAAGAGTTTCATAATTATTTTCTCGAATAGTATGGGAACTAGTGTGCACCAGAGTTTTCCTTACATGAATTGTTTACTATTCAAAAATATCATAATGAGTTAGTATATGATTTTAACAAAATATTCTCTAGATTTCATAATAAGATACCCCTTCGCTCTAAGTTGGTAGACCCTGTTGAATTGAGCATTTTTCTAAAAGAATTTGATCCAAAAACAAGATATGAGCTTAGGAATAGGTGCCCAAGAAATTTAGCTGAAGCTCAAAAAATAGCATTGACTATTGAAAATAATAGAAAGGGTGGTGGGATGATAAGTAAGAGAGATAATCCTAGGGTTCCCTAAAATTTCAATAATCCTCAACATAGGCAAGAAATACATATAGAAATGAAAGGCCCAGGTTACATGATATGCCTTACAATACAAACTGGAAGGATGGAAAGCCTGTGGTGGATAGGCCTAAAAGCAAGGAGACTCCTGATCCTTTAAAAAAGAGAGGAGCATATATGGTAAACAATGATCCTTGGTGTGAAGTCTGCGATTTTCCACATTCCCCTAACCATTGTATTATAGCTTAATCAATACAAGGAGAAGAGATACTAGTAAATAATAATGAAGAGGATCATACAATTTATCTAACTTCCAACACCCTCCACCCCATTGAGCATAGATATTCATCTTCAGAGGAAGAAGGTTATGAGTATGATGTTGTAAACCAAAGGTACAATATCCATATGGTAGAACAAGTCTTTTTTTATTCTAAAGAAAATAATGATGAACAATACTCTTCTGATGCACCACCTCAATGCAATATAAGAAGACCGACTGAAGAAGAAATTAAGAAGCTAACTATTGCTGCGATGGAATAGGAAAAAATTAAATATTGGCTAAGGAATAGAACAGTAAATGAAGATGATGGTGTCCCAAGAGGGGTATTTGTGAAAGATAAAGCACAGGGAGCACCGAGTATGTGCAGGATCATCATGGAAAAATTAGGCCCTTAAGTGGCAAAAAAATTAGAAAAATTAGAGTTAGGCAACTTGACATAAAAATTTGAATTAGTTATCTATATTATTTCAAAATTATGTAAAAATAGAATCTGTATAAAATTGAATGTAGTTTCTAAACTACTAGGTTTATTTAAAAGAAAAATAATCTATTTGGTGAAAATTTGAAATTTCAATGCAATAGTACTTAAATTTCAGGGAAAAAATAAGAAGTAGGTGTATGTTTGACCACCCTAACCACAATAAAATGATAATATTTTTTTATAAGATTTTAGATATAAGTAGATGACACATTTCCAGATGTGATGCATATTTTTTTGTAATTTTTTTCGAAGTAAATAATTAATTATGAATTTTTATTACAAATTTTAAAAAATATAAAAACTCGTATGTCTAACCACCTTAACTTGGTAAAAAATTCATGAAATTTATTTCCTTTTTTTGAAATTCTATAGTATGCGAAGCATAGAATGTGACGCATGTTTCAGATTCAAAAAATGTGATACCATTTGAAAGCTATAGATTTTTTTCAATTAGGCTATTAATCAGGACTTTAGCCATAATTCAAATAGAAAATGAATAATAATTATTTATTAAATTCAAAGTAAAGCATAATTTATATTGGTGGAAAGCTGAGAATCTCCTTTAAAAACCCTTTTCATTTCATCAATTTTGGGTAAAAAAAGAGTCATCAGCCACATACCCTACAAATACCCATCATATTGCCACTTTTTGGCACATCTTGATCCTGCACATAACCCACCATAGAAAAAAACAAATAAGCAACCTGGTAAGAATGAACAAAAGTAGATTCATAAGGAAGAAAACAGAGAACTACATAAAGATAAACAAAAGAGTGATCAGTCAAGAAAAAAATAAAAAGAAGAGAACAAGGGAGAGTTGTTGGAGCAAAAGAAAATGATCAAAACAAAAGGTGTCTCTTTTTATTTCACTCAATCTTTATCCCAGGTAAAAAAATTTGTCCCATTACTTGAAATGATGAAAATTAAGGAGTATAGGGATAGTGTGATCCAATTGATATCTAATGGGAATAACACCAAGTCTAAAAATAAGAGAGCCACTAAGATTAGCAATAAGCAGGAAAAGGTAAATGTCCTGGAGGTTTGTCTAGGTGATGCATTAATAAATCCTCCACAAGTTGATCCATTTTTCTCTACATTACTTATAAATAACAAACTAGTGAAGAATTGTATGATAGAATCTGGTGCTACTATCAACATTATGCCAGTTGGAGTCATGAAACAACTGGGCATGTGGATGGATACTAATGGTGGCAAGTGTTATTCTATGGACAACAAGCCTGTCCTAGTGGTGGGAGTAATGAAAGATGTTGAAGTGAAATTGGCTGCATATCCACAAGCAACCTATAATATAGACATAACTGTGATTGATACTCCTCATTTTGGGATGATTCTATCAAGGCAATGGACAAAAATAGTTGGAGGGAATGCACAATTCAACCTATCTTAAGCAACTATACTAGTGAATGGTCAAGAAGTCAAGCTATATAGGGAACCAAGGATGAATCAGATTGTAGACTATGTGCCTCAAGATCAATTAAATTGTTTTTGTGATGTAGATTTTGGGATTTTCATAATAGAACTAGCCCAGCTTGAACTAGTTAATACCAATCCAATTGAAAAACGTGTTTCCAAGAATCATGGTTGTGTGTGGAAGATGTATTTCGATGGAGCATGTACCCAAGAAGGAAATCGAGCAGGGATAGTCTTTATTTTTCCTAAAGGGATTACATTCAAATATTCATTTTTTCTAGCATTTGAATGTACAAACAATATAACAGAGTATGAAGCCTTGCAATTGGTTTAAATATGGATGGTAAACATAAGATAAAATTGCTAACTGCCTTGGGAGACTCTGAACTAATTGTTTCACAAGTCAAGTCAAAATATGCTACAAAACACAAAAGGTTTAAACAATATAGGAATGTTGTATGGGATACAATTGAATTATTTGATTCTTTATCCATTAAATGGATAGACAGGTCAAAAAACATAATGGAATATTTTTGAGCTAATGTAGCCTTGAGAAGAGATGATATCACCTTAGCTAGAGTATCCCAAGTTGAGTTTAAAACAAGACCTACTATCTCTGACCATATATATAGCTAGAAAGTTTTCAATGATGATACCAACCTCATAAAGATTCTTCATTGCATAGATCAGTACGAGGCTCAGGAGATTGACTTCAATGCTTTTGTGGAGGAAGTAGATGGAAAACATATGGTATTTGGAAAAGAGGTTTTGCAACTTAAAACCAACAAGCTTCCCAAAGGGCTTGTGGCATTAGAAAAGGTGTATGATGGAAATGATCAATCCTTCATAAAGCATAAACTAGTCAAAAGGGAGGATATTGAAGAAATCAATTTGGGGACTGAGTTAACACCAACAAAGGTATATATTGGAAAGAAAAAAATTCCAACAATCAGAAGAATGTTGGTTACCTTGTTGATAAAATAAAAGCATGTGTTTGCATGGTCCTATGAGGATCTCAAGGCATATAGGGAGGATTTATTTCAACATGAGATCCCATTAAAACCAGCTACAAAACCATTCAGGAAAAAGCAGAGGACCATCAACCCAACTATGGAACAAAAAATGTTGGAGTAATTGGTAAAACTCAGAGATGGGGGCATTATCAAACCCATTAGACATTCACCATGGGTCTCAAACTTGGTTCTTGTAAGAAAGAAAAATTGGGATATTATACTATGCGTAGACTTCAGTAATTTAAATGTTGCTTCCCTCAAAGATAATTACCCTCTCCCTAATATGGAAGCTATATTGCATAAAGTGACAGGGTGTGAGTTATTGTCAATGATGGATGGATTTTTTGGCTACAATCAAGTCAAAGTCAAGGAGTCTGAGCAATATAAGAAAACTTTTTCCACCCCATGGAGGACTTATATTTATGTGAGAATTCCATTCAGTCTCACAAATGTAGGGGCAACCTTCAAAAGGGCCATGGATGTGGAATTTGTAGATTTGATCAATGCTATAATGGTGTACCAAGATGACCTCATTGCTTATTCAAAAAGGGTTGAGGATCATGTAGAAGACTTGGAGAAAATATTCATCAAGGCTTTGGAATATGGTATTAGTCTTAATCCTAAAAAATGTCACTTTGTTATTATAGAGGGTAAAATTTTAGGGCATATTCTGTCAAAAGAAGGAATTAGAATAGACCCTGAAAGGGTAGAAGCCATAGATAAAATCCCCATTCCCAATACTGTCAAAGCTATTTAGTCATTTTTTGGGAAAATTAACTTTGTTATGAGATTCGTGTCAAACTTTGCTAAAATTCTTAAACCTATATCCAAAATGCTGAAAAAGGAAGAAAAGATGGATTGGACTGCAAAAGCCTTAGAAGCCTTTATATCCATCAAAAAATCCATCAAAGAAGCCCCTATCCTAAAGTCTCCTGATTTTTCCAAACCTTTTCAAATATTTTCATTTTCCTCATTCCATACTATAGTTATTGTTATGTTACAAAAGAATGACGAGGGTCATGAGAAGCCCGTATCCTTTTTCAACAAGTCATGCAAGGGTCAGAGTTGAAGTATGATATTATGGAAAAGGAAGCTTTTGCATTGGTCAAAGCAACAAAAGCTTTCAAACCATATCTTGTTGGAGCCAAAGTAATTGCCTATGTTCCGCATGTAGCTATGAAATATATTTTGGTATAGACAGAGGTAACATGGAAGAGATGTAGATGGATTAATAAAATCCAAGAATTTGATATGGAGATTCAAATTAAAAATTTAGTAAGGGGACAAGGTTTGTCCAAATTAATGGAAGAGACAAACATTGAAGCAAATCAAATCTGCAATATAGAGAGTGAAGAGAGTGCAGTTGCAAGCATTGAACATACTTCTTGGTACACAAACATTGTGTACTATCTCAGACACATGAAATGCCTCAAAGGATTGAATGATAACCAAAAGGGAACTTTGAAGTAGGAAGCATCTAAGTATGTGTTCATAAAGGGTGATCTATTTTGGAAAAATAGGGATGGAGTGTTATTATTGTGTCTAGATGAATCACAAGCTAGACATGTCTTGAGGGAGATGCATGAAGGTGTGTGTGGAGGTCACTATTCTACCAAAACGACTACACATAAGATTCTCAGGGAAGACTATTACTGGCCTAAGATCTTTAATTAGTCCTTTTCATATGTAAGGAGGTGTGAATCTTTCCAGAAGTTCTCAGGAAAGATGAAATATCAAGGAGCCCTACCACTTAGACCTTTACAAGTAGAAGCCCCTTTCCATCAATGGGGAATTGATTTTATTTGTGCAATACAAGAGAAGTCAAGTGGGGGACATAAGTGGATATTGGTGGAAAATAACTACTTCACTAAATGGGTGGAGGAAATCCCAACAAAGCAAGCAACAAGTAAGGTGGTAATAAATTTCCTAATGGAGAATATCTTAACTAGATTTGGTACACCAGTGAGGTTGATCATAGACAATGGGATGTGTTTTAGGTCTAATGAATTTAGAAAATTTTGTAACACATATGGTATTACTATTTCTTATGCTGCCCCTTACCACCCACAATCAAAAGGTTAGGCATAATACAATAATAAAATCCTTCTGAAAATCATAAGGAGAATGTTAGATCATGGGAACAAAAAAACATGGGACTCAAAGTTAAGAATGGTTGTATGTGAAGACATGATTACTACAAAAAAATCAATTAGAAGATCTCCCTTTGAACTAGTATACCATACACAAGCTAGGATGCCTTTGCAAAATATTTTATCAATCTATAATTTTATCCTTCAAGAAGATTTGGACATCCCAAAACCAATGGAGGAAAGAATGGAATAGCTTGCAGAACTTGATGAAATAAGGAGAACGCCTCAATAATGAAATGTGAAGATGCAATATTAAATGAAATATCTTTTTGATAAAAAAGCCAAAAGTAGAAAATTTTAAGTGAGTGATTTGGTACTAATGTGGAATGGTAGATGTCAAGAGAAGGGAAAGCATGGAAATTTTGAAGCCTTGTGGTTGGGGCCCTTTGTTATCACTAGCAAGGGAGGAGAAGATTCTTATTATTTGAAAAACATGTCTAGTGAGGAGCAAGAATTTCCAGTACATGGGAAATTTCTAAAGAATTTCTTTTCTTTAGAAGTACTAGAGGTTTAAGGATTTCCAATGCATGGACAATTCTTGACAAAACTCTTAAAATAATCTTCTTCCAAGCACAGTAGTTTAGGAAATTTGGAAAGGGACTAGGACTTGTTAGTACATGGACAATCCTAGATTTCCCTTATTAAAACAAAATTTTCTTTCCATGTACAGTAGTATAGTTTCATTTCCATCCACATCCTTATTCATTCCATCCATTCCACCTTCCTTTTCATAACATCTCAATTTTTGGTTTGTAACTAGAGATTCTGGATTCTTGCAGTGATTAATAAATCACTCATCCCCAACTAGAGCTGCTGTTGGAACTAGAATTTTCATTCAAAATTCTAAGGTTTTGATCATGTGAAATCAAAAAAATTCCCTTAGTATTTTCATAAAAATCATGTTTTTACCATCCATAAAGTCGATACAATCTTTTACCGCCATTCTGCTACCATATTGGTTGTTCTATATAGCTCTTACATCATACCTCCTTACCATGGCCTTTTGCAAAGTGACCCACAGTAGCACGGTAAAAGGGCTAACACTATATTCTTTTACTGCTATACCGAGGAATGCTAAAACCTAGCCCGTGGTAGAGCGGTGTAGTAAGGAACAACGATAACAATGAGAACCACTATACCGTAGAGGGTTAGAATAGAGCCCGTGGTAGAGCAGTATAAAAAGAAAAGAACTAAGGATACACCGCAGTATTGTAAGGAAGACCAAAGGGATGTGCGGTATGATAAGAAAGGGTAATACTATGTACTATAGTACAATAGGAGGATAAAAGGTGATGTGAGGTAACACAGTAATCAACCATTGGAACATTTAATGTAGGCTAGTCACATTAATCAACTTCAAAATATGAAATTGAGCTCAATATGAACGATTTGAATGATGAAGAATTTATGGTTTGGGAATTAATGTGGTATTATGTGAAATTAAACAAGGTAGATTGAGAATTTTTCCGTTTGTGGTAGCAGAAGCTAAGTACAGGTGAGCTCAAGGTGTGACAGTGAAAGGAGTCCTTTAGGGAAAGTTGTATTTTGGGTAAGCTTACTCACTACTCATTGAATTTTAATAATGGCACTAAAGAAAACAAAAATAGGAGCTAAGAAAGAAGAAAAACCTAGTAAAACGTCTTTGCAGTCTCCATTACTTGCCTCATTATTTGGTTCAGTTAATAAGGGTCCAAAAAAGGTCTTCAAAGATTTAGCTTAGGGGTTTAGGGATCTTGTTATTCCTTAGTCTGGGCGGAATTTATACTTTTATTTCTATAGGAATAGAAATTAGATGGTCCTAGTATGAAACCTGTGGACTCTTGACTTACCCAAATTCATAGTTCCAAACTTTTTCATTGATATTGAACTAATTAAAGCACTGGCCAATAGATACCATGCCCCAACAAAGATTTCTAGGCTCCCAGATGGTGGGTGTTTAGTAGATGTTTCAAGGGAAGCCATTATTGAGTGTTTTAACTTGAAAAAATAAGCTATTATAGAAGTAGATTTGGGGAAATTGGAGCAAGAATACAAAAGGTTAAGGAGAACCTGAAGGAGTGATGAGCTTCCCCTACACATGAAGAGGGGTGATAACAATAGAGTGCTTCCTATCCCTTCCTCGAAAGTGAAACCTTTTACAGTGTTTGATTTTTAGTTTTATTTCAAGAATACATATCATGCATTATGTCAGATTCTTGGAATAGATGCAGAAGACAACATGCCAATAGGGTTGATGAGGATGGCTATGATCATTCAGCATCCATAATCAAGTGTTGAATTTGATTTTTCTTCTATAGTTGAAGACCAAATTCATGAAGGCTTGTTAAAAGTAAAAGAGGCTAAGGCTCCTATGTCTTTCAGGAAATATTATTTATTATGTCATTTGATTTTGTATCAGAATGAAACAAAATAGACCCAAAGGATGAAACTATGCACACAAGAAAATGGATTTAGACTCCTTGTACAAAATCAGTGCTATATTTGGGATAGTAGGTGCAATGAAAGTGATTTTTTTGTGTTTAGAGATGATTTTGTAGTCAGAATAATTGCTGCCCTTGGTTTTTCAACACCAAGATTGCCACAGTCTTTAATGGATGTCATGAGACCAATGCAATACAAACTAGACCAGGGTTTCACACACAATTATGTTGATTGGTTCTTAATTCCATAACATACTATCATAAGGGTGCACAATTGTAACCAGGAACCACACATTTTTCCAAAATTTGTGCCTACAAGAATTTTCTTTTTGGAATTTATGTGGCAGATGCTCTGGATGGAGCATGACCTAATGAGGAATAAGAGAAAAGGAACATTCTTGCTTGATTTGACAGTGTTTGAGGAGTTTTCTGTTGGATCATACATACTAGAAGAGCTGCAAAAATTCATGAGGGTCAATTTCCCCCTCAAGTCTAGGAAAGTAAGAGTATGTGACCCAAAGGGTTACATTAATATGATCAGAAGGAATTTGCTTACAAAGAAGGCTATATTCCATGCCTTTGATGTTGAAGAGGATGTGATAATAAGTTTGGTATTCTTTGATGATGTGTTTCAAACTAGAAAAAAATGGTTAATGATGATGAGATGGGAGGAACAAAAAAATGAGAAGAATAAGAACTTCAAGGGATTCTATGTGATGAACCTGATCTTTTAAAAAGATGCAATTGATCCTTGAAAAAATTGATGGATTTAATAAGATGGCCCAAGATGAAGGGTTGCCTCCACTTTGTGAACCCCAACAACCATCACAAGAGGCACCCACATCTTGTACACCACCCTCATCACCCGTACATCCTTCTCCTCCATCTCCAACACATGAGCCTCCAGCCAAGAAACAAAAAGTTGAGTCACTAGTTGATTATGGCTCAAGTGATAAGGAGCAAGAAGCAGTTTTGACTCTAACTGAGATGAAGGAAGCAGTAGAGCAGAAAAAAATTCTAGAGCCTCATGATCCAAAGATTAGAATATCAGAGGAGGTTGCTGATGAAATACATGATGATGAAAGAATAATTTCCTCTCTACAGTTCATGGAGGATGATAATTTCATTCATACAAGGAATTCAAGTATTTTTGGATCAAAATGAAAATGAGATAGTTTGATGATAGGTTAAAGATTAATCTCATCAGAGATGATGATTCAAAACAAGTTGAAGTTCATGCCTAGACACTAGCATAATTAAACATTGACAATATCAATATTACCCCCCAAGAAGCAAGGGAATTGGTGTTGAAGAGTAACATGTTGATCACACTGGGGATGAAACTCTCTAAGGTGTTTCTTTTGGATCAAATCAAAGCTCAGGATGATCCAATGTTGGTTGCAAAATTTGACTTAGAAGGAGTTTCAAGAACAGGCTACAATCCTACCACCCAAACCCTTGCCTTGTGGACAAAATAGAAGAGAACAAGGAAGCCTAGGTTTCTAGATGTGGTACATGAGATGAAAGGGTCTGCTATGGTGAGGACAACAAAAGATACAACTCAAATAGAAGTTACAACCATAACTATGCATTCAGTTATGTTTACAAAAGATGTGATGGAAAACATGGAGAAGAAAATAATCGGGTATGAGAAAAGACTCAAATTGTCAAGTGATGAAATAAATAAGTTGTTTATTGAAAATGTCAAATTGAATCAATAGTTGTAGCAAGCTACAAATGTGAAGGGAGATGAAATAATTGTTTATCACCCACTTGATCAAGGTGAAGACCCTTAGATTCAATAGATGAAGAGATTGAAAAATTGAAAAAACATAATATGGATGATGTCAAGCATCACATTTTGGATGCCTTGAAAGAAATATTGAAGCATTGAAAGAAAAGATAAGTGGAGTACATGAAGGTTTCAGCCATCTAATGAAAGCCTTGAAACAAATAAGTTCTAATTCTCCTATCTTAGAGGAACTTCAGAGAAGGTGGCATCCCCCTTATCATATTCTAACTACTCTGTGCAAAGCAACACAAAGGGATCCAGATGCTCCTTCAAGACTCAAGCCTAGGACTCAGGAAATGGTGAAGGGGGTGATTGAGGAGCACAAGTATGTAATTGACATGAAGAATAAAGTTGAGAGTAGAAGGAATTCATTTGACTCAATAAAACACAACTTCAACCCTTTAATCATTAAAGGTGATGGTTAAGTAAAATATGTGGATGAATGGGAGAATGATTTTGATCAAATGGTTCCTTTGTGCTTGAGACACATACAAAGTAATGGTGATATTAGTCTTGATAGGTTTCATAATTTTCTCAATGGGATTATAATGTTGGACAATGGATACACAAAATTTGTTGTGGATGTCAGAAACTTGCTCAATAATAGATGGAGAAGCCACCTTAAAAATTTCATTGTTGTACAAGGATTCAAGTGGCCAAAGGGTGAAATCACATACTATGTCTCACTTTTTTCCCAAGATGGACATTTACATCAATATTTTTAACTGAATCTTCATCTTCTGAGACCTATAGCAGCTAAACCATAAAGAATTTGAAGATGATGTGAACTAGTGACTTGAGGCGATTTGTGTGTACATTCTAAATATATTATTTTTCAATTTTTTGGAAATAAATGATGAATCTTTCAACATCTCCTTTAATAAGTAGTTTTACACAAAAAACAACATTTTCAGAAAGTAATGTTTGTGTCATACAACATAATTTTTTTTCTATAAAGGATTAAATTATAATTTTTGGAATATAGATTCAATATATAGGGAAAGGATATTTTTCATAATTTATTGTTGCATATCAAAATACATTTTTTCTTTCTTTAGTGAAACAAGGAAATCAATATCTAGGATATGGGTATTTTTTGAATTTTTTTTACAATGGTTTACTATTTTTCCACCTCTACACAACAAAGAGCTTAATGTTCAGAGAAAAACCTATGTTTAGTAAAAATTGAAAATTAAATACATGATAAAATGAAAATATATCAAACCTATACTTTATGGAAAGCTAGTTTCAAGGGATAGAATCTCGAAAAATATAATTTTTAAATGATGTTATTTAATCCCTCAATAGGTAGAGAAAATGTTGTTTTTTTCTAGCATTTTGATAGTTGTGAAGCAGAATCCATTGTGGGTATGATTTAATAATATAGGGGTTCTATCAAAGGGGATTTGATCTAAGGGGGTATTATCTCTCCATCTTCAATTAAAACCATTTAGATGGAGCCTCTCAAGACTTAAATCATTATTTTTCTACAAATAGTGATTTCAAGCAAAAATCAGCACATCCCAAAAGTAAGACATAGTATTGTGGTAGCATCCCAAATGATCTGACAATAAGTAAATGGTAGGAAAAGTATCTGGGTTTAGATGAAGATTAATCATCATCAAGAAAATTTCATCATAAAGTAAAAATTCTTGCACAGGTCTTCAATGACCACGAGCTTTTACTCAAAAATTAACAAATTTGTGCATGTTAGTTGTTTTAGTTACATTTTATCTTCTAATTATGTTTTGTTACCAAAATTCATGTCCTTTGGTCTAAAGCTTGTTACCTCTCATATAAATAAGAGAGACCAAGGCCATAAGGAATCATTAGAAGATTAAATTATACAGAAGAAAGTAGGTGAATAGGAATAGCAACAATGTTTTTATCATAAGAGACTTAGATGCATGTGTAAATTTTGAAGAAGTTAATGAAAAAATCTGATTTGGTGGCATTATAATGGTATCAATTATTTGTTGAGTTAATTGAAGATATTATCAGGTTGTCTCCAAGGTTGATATTTCTCTGTTATTTAAATTGATATATCAAGTATATACTCAATTTATCAATGCACATTTGTTGTATTTGTGTGGTATGATTAATTGGTTCTTTCAAGAAAAGATTAAATCCTTTTATTCATTCACAGTAACTTGGAAGTGTCATTTGGATCATTAAGAAGAATCTGGTAATTACATTCTTGCATGTTTATACAAGTTATAAACTAATGTTGATATGCCAAAAAGTTTGAGTTTTTACCAAGAGTAAGCCACTCATCTTAGGTTTTCATTTGACTCCATATACCCAAGAAGGCACTGGTCTCATATAATTCATCATTTAGTTTCATCCACCTTATTTTAGAATTCTACATCTGTTAACTAAACATATTAAATTTGATCTTGATATTGGCTATACAATTTACACCAAATAAGTTTGCATCTCTCCACTTCCAACTATCATTGTGGATAGATTGCTTAAGTAGGAGATACATAGTTTAAGTTTGCCTCATTCGCACAGGTACACCCGCCTAGGTCCGGAAAAGCCTAAAGAGAAGAAGGTTCAAAACCATCATTTGGCCTTGTACGTTAGCCAAAAATGTATCAAGAGCTTGGCAGCCTCTTGTAGTTTCAAGTCAATGTTTTTGAGACCTAACACCCCCCATGAGGGGTCTAAGGGCAGCATGCCCTGGTGGGGGTTTAGGGGTAGTGCCCTTGAAAGGAAAATATTATTTATATTTTATTATTGTAAATCTAGACCATTCATCATTATGTCTCATATCTGACAGTTGATATTTTATTAGCTTGACTTTCCCTAGAAGGAAACCCTATTTTATGATGGCATTGTATTACAACTGTGCATTGTGATGTATTCTAAGATTCTAATAGTGGTCATTTTTTGTTTGGATCTTCGAGTAGTGATACTTTTGTGAGAAGCTTTCTCTACAAGTATATTGTAATCTTTGTGATTTCTGAATAATATATTGTGTGCAGATTTTGGAGTGTGGGGTTTTCTCCTGAAAGGGTTTTACCCACGTAAATCACTATGTTGTGGTATACATGGTATTTATGTCTATTTCCATTAACATTTTTGTAACTGTTAAAGATCTGCATATTTTAAACATTATTCTACTCTCAAGATTAGTGTAGGAAGTTGTTCTGCTACCTTAGCTTCCTTAAGCAAAAATATCCTAATTTGGAGGGATAATTCTCTTCCATCTTAACATGAATGTAAGCCCTAACATATTTAGTAAAACCCCAAATGGTATGTGTGAGAGTGCATCTAATTGGTCATTTTCTATGGCTCTAACAAGATATCTCTTGAACTTGTGTTGGGGTTTCTCTAAAACCTCTACAATTTTTCGAGTGGCCATTGCAAAATTTATTGCAACTATTTTCCAACATGAATTTTAGAAACATAGGGCACATAGTACTTGCTAAATACATTTTGAACTTTGCTTTGCCGAATTAGGGTTTTGATGCATTGAACTTTGAATCACCTTTTGTACTCCAAATTCACTTCTCACTGCTCTTCTTCTCTTTGAATACTTTGTGAAATGAATTTCCTTGGCCAATTTTCTTTAACCTTTTCATCTACCAAAATTTTGCAATAAATTCTTCAAGTGATAAAGCTGGTAGCATACTCTCTATATACATAGATGGCTTCTCAAGCTATGTAAATATCCTCCTTGCAATATTTCTTTTGCAATCTTCATTGATAGATCTATCATAGTGTTCTTCATCACATATCTTCATGTTGTAGCTTCAACACCTCTTTTCTAGTGGGGGACAAAATATGTGCATTAATTCCCCCCCTAAGATATAGCTCTTGGCTTAGTCTCCGGAGGGTGGTATAAATTCTTCCTTGTTCTCAGTCTCCTCTTTATTTCTCCAAATCTTTTCCATTTATTTCATTACTTCAACTAGATCAACCTTTTTGATTGGCTTACTTCTCTCTATTGGATTATCCTTATATTTTTTCTTTTGCAAAACTTAGCAATATGTCCAGGTCTATTGCAATGGTAACATACAAAATTATTTTGAACAACATTTCTTTCATTCATTCTAGATCTACATTGATGAGCCTTGTGTCCAAATCCATAGCATGAATAATTGAAATAAAGAAAAAGAGGTGCACCAAAATGGATTAAAAAAATGATGCACCTAATTTTACTATGTATTTCATTCAATTATGGGGGTTATAATGCATAAATGAGTTACAAAAATCAATTGTAACCCAAATACCAATAAAAAGATAAGTTTTAAGAAGGTTAAATGCTATGTACCTATCGCAAAAAAAAAAATGGGCCTCACTGAGCACTCATTCGTCCTATGGTCAATGGGTTTTAGCTATGGTTTTGGAAAAATGGTTTCTTGATTCCATTCTTTAATTTTTGCACTCCCAAATCCTAGTCGGAGATTGTCAGACACCCTAAAATAAATTTTGTAGCTCAGTTTCCATGATTTTGCAAGAAATGTGACAACTTTGACAACTTTGCAACTTTATCCAATTTTTCTCTCCAAATGATCTTCAACCTAAAACCTGCAATCACACATCAAAGGAGAAGAAAATGTTGTTTTGTTAGAGAATAGGGGTTTTCCTTGGTCAAACATCATTTTGGTAATTAAACCTTGTAATGAAACAATGCATAAAGGAATGATGAATGAACAAAATGCAATGTCACAACTCACCACACCTTAATTGAACCTTGGAGTACAAATTAGCATTCATGCATGAATTGGCCTCAAAGAATTTAGATCTTGATCTTGAACTTTGGTATGAAATAATGCCTGAATTGGATCTTGAAATGCTACATCACAACATTAGCTCAACAACATGCATGATGCACTATGCCTTTGACATGATGAAATGAAACTTTATTGCTGCAATATTCTTCAATAAATCTGCCCTTGTATATGTTAGAAATGCTCTTGAATTCTCATATAATGATCTTGTGAAAATACTCTTTGGATCACTTAAATTTCTTAGATGAAACTATGTGAAATAACCTTGTATTTATACATAATTTAAGATTAATTCTCAAAATTCAAATAAGACAAGCTTACATCAGATCTAGGATTTGAAATCATTAAAATCTCACCAAAAAAAATCCCAACGGGGGGTCCTCGGTCTAAGTGAGGACCAATTTTCCATGTGGTGAATGGGTCGTAGCTCACTTAACTAGGATACACTTCAGGGGATGTTAAATTTTATGTAAAATTAGGGTCCTAAGACCTAGTGAGGACCCATTTTCTAGGTGGAAAATGGGTCCTAGGTCACTAACCTAGGACACACACCATCCAAAATTAAGTGTTGTGTAATATCATTTATGAATGTCAAAATTTATCCTTGAGAATCTATAATTAACTAGGCTTGGGTTTGAATTAAAGTGGCCAATTATGGAAAATCAACCTCAATTAATTAATAAAGCCCTAGATTAGTGTGAAAGTGTAAATATACACTTTACAACACCCTAAATAAGGCACCATTAAGTCCATTTAATTAAAAAGGGCCCTAAACTTAGTGTGAATGTGTCAAACACATTACAACACTAAATCAAGGCAACATTAAGTTCATTTTAATATTAATTATTCATTCCCAAACTAAGGAAAAAGGGATACAAATTTTGTTACTACATTTTACCCCCACTTTAGTGAGAGTATGACCCCATGTCAAACTCACACTAAAGTAGACATTCAAGACACTTATGTATGGAGTAATGACAAAGATACACAATCATACAACATCAAAGACCAATAAAAGATCAAGCCTAAATGGTCCAACATGATGTGGAACACATCTAGACTATCAGTTTTGTACTCACTTCGGGGTAGTGGAACCTCAGGTTGTCCACTAGGTGAGTATCCCTCAAGAAGGTGGCTTAGTGAGAAAGTTATGCCTATGTGTTGGCTCTCACTGTATTTACCATACCAAAGCTATCCCTCTGATAACTCTGATAGGGTGCCACTCACATTCCTATTCGGTGCTTAAAAAGTTATGTTATGTTAAGCACCCATGCACATGGAAAGGATCCATAAGCAAGCAAGGTGTCTTATGCTAGGTGGCCTTGAATTAGAGTTTTAATCTTCACAAGGTTAGCAAGCTACATTATGTGAAGCATGTATGAACATTAATTTTAGTAAAAGTTTTTTGTAGAAATTGTAGGCTTATATTCATTCATGTAAAGTCTTCTTCTTAGGGAACATCGTGTCTAATGTCTCCAAGAAAGGAGAAGTCAAGATTAAAAGTTTTGTGACTTAGGGAATACAATGTGTCACATCAAGACACTAAGAGGAAAGTTGTACACTAAGAAATATTACACTCTTGGAGAGCATCAAACCCAGTGAAACCACCAAGAAAATGACGCATCATAAGAAAAACTAAAATCACACCATGAAACATTTAAAATGTCAAAAGTTATTATTGGTGTATGCCCCCAGTTTAAAGAGGTTGCTAACACCATTGTTGTGAGAAATTGATTTAAATTAGCCAATGCCAAATCCTAAAACATGAGATCTTTCCTTGGAAAACCCATGCCAAGTCATATGTTTATGAAATAAAGCTATGCCATGAAAAAGGAAGGAGGGGTTGCCCCCAAAAATGCATAAGGGATCTATGGATTCAGGGTCAGTAAGTATTTGCTACAATATTGTTATAGAGATAAAAAATCTCATCATTCCCAAAATACTCATAGAACTCAAAGAATGACACAAAGAGAGGGAAAACAAAGAAAATTAATTTTGGGTCAACATGGAAGAGACCTAAATGTCTCGATGCTTTGTTTCATCCCCGAAAAGGAAAATACAAGACAAATTAAAAGATTAATGTTTACGATGTATAGAAGAATGTAGGTACATATAGAGGAATGCACAAAAGAGAAAGATACATCAAATGAAACATCATGAGGGATCACATTATGCACATGAAATCACATAAAGAAATAAAATACAGAATACTAGTAAGGAACATTTGATTCAACCTATAGCAGGTCATTCACATCCCAGTCTTAGTCATATATACAGAAGGTGAACAACTAGCCAAAGGGAGAAAAACAACTGCTGAACTAGGGGAAGCACCAAGGTCAATACTCTTATTAATAAAATTTTCATTTAAGCTCATAGAAGAGGAGAACAATGAATTCAACTCATTATGCACTTTCTCATCAATCTTTTCAATATCAATTTCATCATCTAAATTAATCACAACAGGTGGTCAAATGATAATGTCCCTAGAAGGTTCTTGTTTACATTGTGGTGAGGGTATAGAATCATCATCCATTGCATCAAGTAAGTTCGGATTTTTGTTTTCTATGTTGCTATTTTCTTCTTAATTTTTTAACATATGAGCAATAGAAAAAAATCAAAGCCTATGCTCTCTAGCATGTTTCAATTTTGTTTTAATTTGTTGTCAATTTTGGTTTGTGTAGGAGCGAGTTTTTCAATCATAGGTTTTTTTTCTTCTTTTAGGGGATGAATGAAAGGAACCATAGTAGGTTGTTCAACCACTTTCTATTTGGATTTTTAAACTTATTTGACTTTAGGAGGCACAACGGGGTTGTTTTGGTTGTCTCGTGGTTTTTTTTATGAAATGGTAGGATGATTTTTCATAGGTTGCTCTTGGATACTTGGAAGTTATTTTTTCTCAATCATTGGTTCATCAAGGATAGGTGGCTCAATCACGAGTAGAGGCATGTTTCTAAGGGATAATTCAGCTATGTGTTTTTCCTTAAACTTTTGATATGCTTTGAAAAAGTGGTACTCATGAGGTCTAATAGGTTCAATAGGCTCCGACCAAAAGAAATCCAATGAAAAGTTCCCATGGGAAGATACAAGATTAAAGCCACTATGATGGACAAAAAAGATTTCATTTCCAAAGAAAAAGTTTAAAAAATTATACACAACTGATGGGACAACATTCATGGAGTGAAGCCATGAATAACCTAACTTCACATAAAATTGGTCCCACAATGGGATGATGGTGAAGGAGACATTTAATGTTTTCAGTCCAACTTTTAAAGGGAAATTTATCGCGCCCATTGTAGGACACACAAAACCATTATGAATTTTGTTCCATGCTTTCGGTTTATCATATGTATCTCGATAAAGTTAATGCACAAATAGGAATTCTTCAATGATCATATTCTCTTCACAGATGGGATCAATTAATATCCCATTAGTGGGCTTGTCATTGATTCTTCTAGCTATGTAAAGAGGACCATCGAGTGCATGTTTAAGTATATATTTTTATGAGAAAGAAATATAAAAAGGCATTTTGGTTGAGTCCTTATGAGATTTAGCTTCAATAAATGACACCATTGTAATTGGTTCTTCTTCATTGTCATATTTTATGTTTTCATCATCCGTGTCAACATTCATCACATCATTCTTTGTTTCACTAGCTTTGACAAATGAAATAGTGTGTTTTGGCATGGGATTTGTAAATATTTGTAAGTTTTGGTTAGGGGGAGCTACAAACTTATTACCTTGATCATTCACACCTCTAATTTGTAGATGATTAGAATCAATGAGGTCTTGCACAGGATGTTTAAGACGGTTGCAATATTCCATGTCATGTCCATTTTTATCGATGATAATGGCAATAAGAATTTTTTCTAAAGCATATAGGTAATGGTTTATTAAGATCAAGAGCTCTAATAGGAGGTAAGGAAAACATTTTCTTTTCTATGAGTTACATCATGATATTATGAATGGTATCAGGTCAAGGGGTAAATTTTCTATTCCTATCCACAAGGCAATATGAATTTTTTTTCTTCATGGCAATCACTTAGTTATCAACTTGTTGATTTTGTTGAGGGGAATTGAGTTGTTAGAATCCCCTATTATATTTCTTGAAAGGTTGGTAATTATTTTTAGTTGTGTATTTGGACTTTTTAGGATGACTAGGATGATTTCTCACATCACAACCATAAGTTGAATTATGATAATCATGAAGGGTTGTACATAATTATGTGAAGGATGGGAATTTCAACATCTCAAGTTTGGTTTGAATTTTTCTTTGTAAATTGTCAATAAAAATTCATTGAATGTTAGCATCAAGAATATTAATGTTTATTTGTGAATAAAGCATTTGAGATCATGCTATGAAATTAGTGAATTTCTCATCATCTTTTTGTTTCATGTCATTAAACCAACTAGGTTCATCTTGGGACCCATGTGAATGTGGAAGTGGTTGTAAAAGGCATCAATAAGCTCATTGAATGAGCCAATTAAATTATTCGGTAAAGAGAAAAACCATTCTAAAGCAGTATCCTTCAATGACCTAGGGAATAGTTTAGCCTAGAGTTTATCTTTAAATATGAAATAACTACATAGGGTTGTATAAGTGGAAACATGGCTAACATGATCTCCTTTCCCACTATATTTCTCAAATCTAGGAACTTCTACACCTTGTGGCATTTGTGCTCTCAATATATCCAAGGATAAGGGGTTGGTTTTGATGTATTGTGAAGGTTGACCATTGCTATTTTGATTTTTGGTTGTGATTTTTTATTAAAGGTCTAAATTTTTTTGCATAAGTGTGTTAAGGATGGCATCATTGTTGTTATTTTAATGTGGGTAGGAGTAAGGTAGAGTGGTGTATGTATGCGGAGGGCAAGTGAATTGTAATTTTGTGAGGAAGAATAGTTGAGGAGATATGTATTCAAATGCACAAAGCTATAAGGATTCCCTATGGAAATACCTAAGGAAGTGTTGAAATTGCTAGTAGGTTGGATTGTTGTGGTAAGTTGATTACTAGTGTATGTAGGAATGAAAATGGGTATTGTAGGAGGAATGGAAGTTCCACCTTGGATTTGGGTATACCCCAAAGGTTGAGTATAACTAGTTATGGTAAAGATGGTGTTGTTAACATCATGCACATTGGTTGTAGGTAAGGAAGTCATGGGAAATGAGGTATGCATACTATGATCCATAGGGGGTTGATTATCAACACTATTAGAAAGAGAGTTAGAAAACCCGAGATCCATGGTGAGTGGTGTATCGTAGGATGACATGAGTCTTGAACTATGTGTCACAATAGTAGTGCTAATAGGGTACCAAGTTGTAAAGCTCATACAAGTTTCACAAACTTAGTGTGAAAACAAAAAATGGAAAGAGGCTTAAAATGCAATGCAGTGACCTAAAATGTAATGTGTAAATGAAATTTTCAGATTCTAAATAAGGTAATTTGTTGATTAAACTACGTAAAAATATGAAAATAAAATCTTGTAAATACAGTTTTGAAATCACACAATGCACTAAATGTATCAAATTAAGCTAGATATGATGAAATTAATGAAACCAAAACTATATAAACTATAACATAAATTTGAAAGTAGCAAACGAAAGCACAAAACTAAAGATTTTAATTTCCAGAAATGCAGATAAGGGCCTAATCAGGGACTCATTCACCCTATGGTAATGGCTCCTATATTAGGGTTTTGAAACTAATTTTTATAGATTTTCAATTGTTTTCTAGTGGTTTTCAGATTCATTTTGTAACAACAAGTTTTAGTTTCATTTTTTTGTAAATGCAATGTTGAATACAAATGCAAATTATGACAAAATGATGATCTAAAACACCTAAGTTGATATGCAATTTTGTTATGAATTTTCAAATGCAAGTTTAAATGATGTAAATTATATGCAAGATGACTATTTTTTTGGTATTTTTTAGATTTAAATAATGCAAAATATGCAATCCTAAAACCCTTAATGAGATACAAATTTGAATGCAAACTAAACACCCTAAATGAGATCTAATTCAATGCAAATGAATGCAAGATCTAAATATAGGATGAAAAGGACTCCAAAAATTAGAAAACTACAATGTTCAAAAGAGTCGGGTTCACCAAAATGAATTAACAAAGTGATGAACCTTCTATTATCCTATGTTTCATTCAATTATGAGGGCTATAATATATACATGAGTTACAAAACTCAATCCTAACCCAAATACTAGTAAGAAGATAAGTTTTAAGAAGGTTAAATTCTATGTACCTATTGAAAAAAGTGCTTTTTCAGGCCTCACTGAGGACTCATTTGTCCTATGGTGAATTGGTCCTGGCTATGGTTCTAGAAAAATGGTTTTTGGGTTCTATTCTTTAATGTCTACACTCCTAGATTCTAGTCATAGACTATTGGAAACCCTAAAATAAATTATGTAGCTTAGTTTTCATGATTTTACAAGAAAGGTGAAAACTTTGACAACTTTGCAAATTTCACAATTTTTTCTCTCCAAATGATCTTCAACCTAAAACATGCAATCACACA
>VDFB02058242.1:619702430-619758938 GCA_007258455.2 Sequoia sempervirens
CCTAGCCTTTTCCTGCTCTGCACTGCGTGGGCTCGGTGGCTGTGGTGCGTGCTCGGTGGGGGGGGGTCTTTGCTGGTGTTCAGGGTGCGTAGGTCGGCAGGGGTGCGACCATTGTTTTGATCTTTGACAGTTTCTGTTTCCTGTTGTCTGTTCTGCATTTTTCTTGTGGGTAGGGTGTTCTGATTTGAGGCTGTGGGCCTCTTGTCTCGCCTCTCTCTCTCTATTTTTGTGTGAGGTTCATGCTTTTGGTCCATGGAGAATCGGGGTTTTTCCTTGTCTCAGGCTTCTCATGGGGGTTTGGAGAGGGTGGAGCCATCTTCTTCGTTGCATGCTGGTGTTACGGATCAGCTGGGTAAATCCCAATCTGGGGATGGCGTTTCTTCTTCACAAGGGAGGTTACGAATTAAAAAAGTAAATGGATGTCTGGAGAGATCTGAGGATCGTCCGATTTTGGTCATTCAACCTGAACAAGTTTCTGAAGATGTTGATTATTGGTGTAATCATGCACTAATTTGCAAATTTTTGGGCCTTCGTCTATCTCTACCCATGTTGGATTCCTGGGCACGTAGGGTTTGGAACCCTGAAGGTGACATGGAGATCATTTTGGCAGCTAATAACTACTTTTTGGTTATCTTTTCAAGCATGTCGGATAGGAATAGGGCTTTTGAAGGTGGCCCTTATTTCTTTAACCAGGTTGGGCTATTCATCAAGCCTTGGCACGTGGGCTTCAACTCCGCTGAAGAGATCCCCTCGCGAGTTCCTGTGTGGGTCCGTTTGCTGAGGCTTCCATTGGAATTCTGGAGGGAGGATATTCTCCACTCGATCTCTCTTCTGCTCGGAATACCTGTGGGATCTGCGTCACAAACTCAAGATCGTAAGGTAATTTCTTTTGCTCGCATTTGCGTTGAAGTTGATTTGAATAATCCATTACCAGACTCTATGGAAATCCGCTTGGGTTCCTCTTCTTGGATCCAACAGCTGGATTATGAGACCCTACCTTTTAGATGCAGAATTTGTCATGAATATGGTCATTTACACCGCAAATGCCCTAGATTTAAACCCCCCCCCCTTGGCTGCCTCTGGGCCTCCTAGGGGGGACAAGGGAAAGGATCCGATGTCTAATGAATCTGTGGATAATGAGGGTTTTATTCCAGTAAAGTCCCGTAACAGAGGCAAGGGCAAGAAGCGAACTTGGCTAGATAGACAGAATGAAGGTACTTTTAACAAGTTTGATATTCTTGATGATCTAGTCCAGGAGGAAGGTATTCCTGCTGAACTCTCTTCTGGGGCCAAGGAGTTGCATGAAGTTCCGGATGAGAATGCAAGGAAAGAGGATCAGATTTTATCTTCAGAGGTCCACCAAGTAGATCAGATGGCAATGGATCTGCCTTCTCAAGCTCAGGATTTCGGGGTTCCCCATGGGCCTCTGATTCCGAAGGGCCCGGTAGTAGTGGCCCATGATCCCCCTACTCCTAAGGGGGCCTCTGATTCTGTAAAGGGTAACAAAGCTCCTCTGGTTTTAGGTTTACATCAGAAAGCCTTTAAGAAGGGGCCTCTTGATAAACCGTCAAAGAGTGGAAGGAAAACTGATCAAGAGAAGGTTAAGCTGATGGGTGATACTTTGGTCGAGTCTGGGTCTGTGAAACCCATTGATTCCCATTTTTCCCACCCTCATAAATGATTGTTTTATCTTGGAATGTAAGGGGGTTGAACAGCATCCCTAGACAAAAGGCTGTTCGTAGATTAATTGAATTGCAGTCACCTGATGTGGTTTTCATTCAGGAAACCAAGCTTACTGTTGATGGTTTGGCAAATTGTGCTTCGCGTATCTGGCCCCAAGGCAATTGGCAGGGGGTGGGTGCTCTGAATAATGCAAGGGGGGTGGCTTGCTTCTGGAACCCTAGGAAAGTCTCCCCCTTATGGTGGATGTCTAGCCGGTCTTCCATTTCTCTGGTTGCCTCCTGCTTCGCGACTGGAGAGAGATGTCTTTTATCCAATATTTATGCTCCAACTGATCTATCAGGTAAGTCGAATCTCTGGGCCCACATTCAATTCATTCGTTCCTTGGACCCATTTCTTCCATGGATTATGGCTGGTGATTTTAATGCTGTTACTGGATTGGATGAAAAACGAGGTGGTTTAGCCAGGCTGGACCCTTCTGCAAATTTACTTAGGGATATGATTGGGTCCTTGAACCTCATTGATGTGAAGCCAACCAATGGTGTCTTTACATGGAATAATAGGAGATGTGGTGCTGAGGCTATCTCAGAGAGGCTTGATAGATTTCTTGTCTCCTGCTATTGGTTGAATAGTAGGTTGATTACCAGTTCAGAAATTCTTGATTGGAGGGGCTCGGATCATTGGCCTATCAAGCTCTCAGTCACTGTCTATGGTGTCACCAAGAATCCCTCTTTCAAATTTCAGTTGATGTGGTTAAGAGATCAGTCATTGCATGATCTTATGTGGGATTGGTGGCAGGAGGGGATGCCTTCCCATGGGACAGCCATGTTTACTTTTAGTAAGAGGCTCCAACATGTGAAGTTCAGGCTCAAGAGATGGAATAAACAGCATTTTGGGAACCTTCAAGCTCAGAAGTTGGATGCCCAGTCCAAGTTGGATTCTATCACTCGTCAGATTCGGGATCAAGGGTTGACCTCTGCCCTGAGTATGGCTGAGTCCTTGGCCCTTAAGAGTTTAGAAGAGTGGGAACTCCGAGAAGAGATCTTCTGGAAGCAGAAATCTCGTATTGATTGGCTTCAAGAGGGGGATAGGAACACTGCATTCTTCCATAATTCAGTAAAGGCTCGAAGACATGGAAATTCTATCTCCTCTCTTATTTCTCAGGATGGGGTTCAAATCTCGGCCTATGCCGATATTTCCAGGGAGGCAGTCAATTATTTTTCAAACCTCTTTGCTAAGGAGAATCTTGTTGCTGGGGCTGAGGAGCAGGCCATCATGGATTGTATTCCCCACCTAGTCTCTGCTGAGATGAATGGGAATCTCTTATGTCCTATCTTGTTACCTGAGTTGGAGAAAGTGGTTTTTAACATGAAAAAAGGTAAGGCCCCTGGTCCGGATGGGTTTCCGATTGAGTTTTTTCAAGAGTTCTGGGAAATTATAAAGCTTGATCTCCTGGAGGTGGTTCAGGAATCACTTAGGAACAAACAAATGCTCAAGTCTATGAACTCTACCTTCTTGGCCCTCATACCTAAGTTGGAAGGAGCTGACCGGTTAGCTCAATTCAGGCCTATTGCGTTATGTAACGTCGTTTACAAGATCATCACCAAACTGATTGCTGAGAGACTCAAACCACTCCTTAGTTCTTTGATCTCGGCTGAGCAAGGTGGTTTTGTTGAAGGGAGACAAATTCTGGATGGTGTTGTGATAGCCATGGAAGCTATCCATTCTATGGCTAACTCTAAGGAGAAGGCTATGTTTATTAAGCTTGATATGTCTAAAGCTTATGATCGGGTGAGCTGGGAGTTCTTACAGAAAACTCTCCTGGCTTTTGGCTTTGCTGAGGAATGGGTGAACTGGGTTCTGAGTTGTGTGACCTCTGCCTCATTCTCTGTTCTCATTAATGGCGAACCTTCAGATTTGTTCAGTGCTTCTCGGGGACTCCGGCAAGGGGATCCTTTATCCCCCTACTTATTCATTATCATGGCAGAGGGTCTTGGAAGATTTATTAAATCTCAGGTGAGACAGGGTCTTATCCATGGTTGGAGCTGGAACAACCTTCTCCCTCCCTGCTCTCATCTCCAGTTTGTGGATGATACTGGGCTAATGGGCTTGGCTAGAATTAGTGAGGCGGTGAACTTCAGGCGTGCCTTAGATATCTATCTGAAGGCGTCTGGTCAGTGTATTAATGATGATAAATCTTCCATTTACTTTTTTAATACTCCTCGTCTTATTCAGAGCAGGATTGCTAGGATCCTTAGATTTCAGATCGGTTCTCTTCCCTTGATGTACCTAGGGATCCCTTTGGCTTTGGGAGGACAGCGAAGAGATTATTGGCAGGGAATTTTGGATAAATTTTGAAGTAGGGTGAGCCATTGGACTTACAGATGGCTATCTTCTGCTGGGAGAGTGATTCTTCTTAAGACTGTAGTGCAGTCTCTCCCCATTTATAGGTGCTGTGTGCAAGTTCCCCCGTCCACCTTTGTGCGGGAATTTGATGCTTTGTCTCGGCAATTTCTCTGGTCTGGCAACCTCCTTTCCTCAAAATGGAGCTTGGTCAAGTGGGAGTCTGTTTGCAGGCCGAAGCATGCTGGGGGCCTTGGTCTTAGGTCTATGGCTCTTGCTGTCACTGCCTTGGCTGCCAAGCTATACTGGAGGTGGTGTAACAATCAAGATCAGGATTGGGCTAAGATTCTAACCCACAAGTATCTACCTGGTGCTGATTGCCTCGATGTGCCACGCCTTCCTTTGCTGGGTAAAGGTTCTTGTATTTGGGATACCCTTAAGAAGGGTGCTCAGCTGATTAAGGAGGGCCTCTTTTGGATCTGTAATAGAGGCTCTGATGTTTTGTTTTGGCAGGACTCTTGGGATGGCCACCCTCCCATTCTTTCTAGTTTTCCTCAGCTTCAGCCTCTTTGCCATATTTTTTCTGAGGCCGGGTGGATTAAGGTGGAGCATTTTAAAACTGTCAAGCGTATTGGGCAGGCAGTGGTGGCTTGTTGGAAGGACCCACAGGAGTGGCCCGTGGGTGGTTCTGATGAGGATCGTGTTGTTCTTTCTAGAGTTTTGGAGGCTAGGCTGTGCAGCTCCCTGGATGGGAGGGATGTTCTGGCTTGGAATCCTAGTCCAAAAGGTAAATTTACTGTTGCCCAAGGCTATGCTATGCTTGACAAGAACTTATTTGGTCCTGCTGAGGTGCACTGGTGGAAGAAGGTTTGGGACAACTTCTCTTGGCCCAAATGCAATTTTTTCTTATGGTTGGTTGCTCAGAGGAAGTGCCTCACTTGGGAAAATCTTCGCAAACGTGGCTTTCAGGGACCCTCTATTTGCCTTCTTTGTTCTCACAGTGAGGAGTGTACCTCCCACTTGTTCTTTCTTTGCCCTTACGCTAGAGAGTTATGGCACAGATGGTGGGAAGCTTGGCATCATGGGTGTATTCATGCCACCTCCTTGATTGACTTTTGGGAAAGTTTGGGTAGACCACCAGCAAAGACTCCTTTCCTTCAGGTGGCCTGGTCTATTGGGCCTATTTTCATTCTTTGGAACCTTTGGTTGGAGAGGAACCGTAGAGTTTTTTGTGGTTCCAATCTTGGAAATCTTCAATTGTGGAAGAAGATAATTAGCAGGATTCAGGAGACTATTTCGGCTAAGTGTGACATGTCTGAACATCTTGATCCTGGTGATCTTGATATTGTGCGGAATTTGAGCTTGGGGGAGAGCAGCCAGGGTTGCTTTGCTGGTAGAAGGCCCCGTCAGGTTCGGAAACGAGTTTGTCGTGATGGGAAGTGGATGCCTCCCCCGGTGGGGGTCCTAAAGATTAATACTGATGGTTCTTCTCGTGGGAATCCTGGTCATGCTGGTGTGGGGGGTATTGGTAGGGGTAATGATGGTGAGGTGGTTTTTGTCTTCTCTAGTTACAAAGGGAAGCATTCTAATAATTTGATGGAGGCCCTTGCTATTAAGATTGCTGTTGAACGTGGTTGCTCTTTAGGCTGGAGGAAGATCATTTGTGAGTCGGATTCTCAGATTGTTGTGGATTTGTTGAACAACCAAAGGTTGGATGATGTTAGTTGGCAATTGGCTTCGGTGGGTAGACAGATTTTGAGTCTTTGCAGCTCCTTGGACTCTGTCTCCTTTTGTCATATCCCTAGAGAGTGGAACAAAGCAGCTGATTGTCTTGCGAAGTGGGCCTCTGAGAATGTGGATGGTTGGGATATCAGTGGAAAGGAAGAGCTCTCTTCTAATTATCTTGAGACCCTGGAGAGGTTATTAGTGGAGGACATGAATAGGTAGTGGTGATTGCCGGTTGGACTTGTGGTGTTCTTTTTGCTGGGCCTTTGGCCTCTGCTTTGTACTTTGGTTCTGATTGAATAAAATTTTTACCCCTTCTTTTTTAAAAAAAAAAAAAGGTGTTACAAGTAGGGAAAATTGTTGGAAGTGTTGATATACCTTCGAAAGTTAAGAAGCTACTAGAAGAATTTGATGATATTCTATCCAAGAATTTGTTAAAAAGACTATCCCATAATCACTTCCTATTGGAATTATTAAAACATAATAATAATTATAAATAATTACAAAAGTATTTATTACTTAATTAATGATATAAAAATAATAATTAAAAATTAAAAATAAAGATAATAATAACTAATTAATTAATTAAAAATAAATAAAGGATAGATTGAAAAAAAATAAAAATCTTTTAAAACGTAATCAATTATCAAAATAAAATGATACTATTTAAATATTTTCTTGATTATTCAAATTAAATAGATAAAATGAAATAAAATAGAGTTCGGAAAAAAAAAAAGGAACATAGAGGCTTTGTTTATTGTTTTCATAAGGATGCTCAACAAATTTCAAATGTTCAAAAGTTGGCATATGGAACCAAGAGCATTGGAAATTCTTAGAGGTTCTGCTTGCAATGATCATTTGCACTTTTAGTGAAGAAATGTTTCTATTGGGTAGATGTATTGCAAGTATGAAGAATTTGTTGCAAGGTGTTTTCATTGATGACAACTGGTCAATTGGTTATCAATTGGTTGTTGTTGTCATTTATGTCATGAATGTGGATTATTGATTGTATATATCAAGGATATTGAGAAAATTGTATTAAAGGAAGTTTGTAGGTGTTCAGTGGCTGCTCCAAGTTTTTGTCTAGGATTTTCTTCTATGTGTGGAGGGTTCAGATATGTTGATCATGGTTTTTGGAAGATACTATATCCATATTTTTTGGTTTCTGATTCATTGTATAGTGCAAGTTATGTTCACCAATTGTGAATTGTGGTTAGGAGAAATGTTGTTGGTCTAGATTTCTCTTTGGTTAAGTCTTATGACTTACGCTTCTAGAGTTAAGTTGTTATGATCATGTTGAAGATAATTTCAACATTTGGAAGGATAGTGCTTTATTGTTCTACGTGTTCTACACTAGTTTGGTCAACCTTGTGTTAAACACTACCTCCAGAAATTGATGAAGTTTTGGGACCTATTTGGTTCCTCATCAAGTGTGTTTTGGGTCACCCTAATTCTAATTCCACCCTAGGATGTTTTGGTGCCAACCTAATTTGAATTTAATGATGGATGATGGACTTTGGATATGTTTCAAAGTTGAAGATGGTATAAATACAAGATGAGTTAGTGATGAAAGAAGGACAAGAGATAAGTGCAAAGAAATAGAGAAGATATATGAGAAGTAGGTGTGGATGAAGTGAGTGTGGAAAATCAGTGCAAAGCCTAAATGTTGAGTTTTTGGATGCAGTGAGCTGAAGGTGGACTCTATCAGTCATGCATGTATACAAGTGGTTGAGAAAATTGTGGTGGATTTCTCTATTACATTGAGATTGTATTCTCTCTATAACATATCTCTTCTATCTTCTTTGTATCTCTATGGTAGTGAGCCCTCCAGGTGGTTAGCCCTATTGGACAATGAGTCTTGATTTGGATAGTGAGTCCTTGTTTTGGTAGTGAGCCTTTTTCTTAGGGAGTGAGCCTTTTGTAATCGGTTTTGATATTCTCTATAGTGTGAGTCAATCCTCACCATGGTTTTTCCCTCATTGGGTTTTCTGCATAAATATGGTATTAGTGTTTTTGTGTGATGGTTCTTAGTTTCTGCACTTGCACTTAACGATTAATCATTTTAGTAGAGTTAATAATTTTGATTGATTTGTGTTCCAGTGAGTGTCATAAAATTTTAATTTTCTATAATTGATTCACCCTCCCTCTCAATTTTCTTGTTCAAAAATTGGTATCAATGATTGGTTCCTTGGATAAGAGTTTAACTGTTTAAGGAAGGTACAAGATGGTTGGGAAAATCACTCATGATTATTCGAGGTTCGATGGGACTAATTATTTTATTCGAAAACATTGATGGAAGATTATCTAGAGTATTGTGGATATGATGTGGAGAAAGCTTACAAGAATCCTTACACTCCTCTTGCTAATGGTCTGAGTACAACTGATGAGATTAGGGAACATAAAGCAAACAATAAGGAAAAGTACATTTTGAAGAATAGTCTTGTACATTCTGAGTTGATTATAGTTTGAAATTTGAAGACTACTAAGGAAGTATGGGATGCTCTAGAAAAGGCACATGAAGGTGATGAAAGGGTCAAAGAGGCAAAATTTCAGAATTTGGAGACACAGTTTGAGCTCCTAAATATGTCTAAAGATGAGAATGTTAAAGCTTATGTACAAAGATTGGATGAGGTAGTCACTAGAATGCGATGACTTGGTGCTATAATAGATGAATCTAGAATTGTAAAGAAGATTCTTAGAACTATCCTTGATGATTACATCAGAAAGCTATGTGCTATTGAAGAATATATAAATTATGATACTTACACAAAATATTAGTTGTTGGGAACTCTGACATATTATGAGATGAGAAATCTAAATTTGAGAAATGTATCCAAATTGGATATTGCTTTTAAGGCTACAAAAGTTGAATATTCAGATGAAAATATTGATGAAGAAGAAGCTAAATTTGTGAGAAAGATGAAGAAAGGCTCCAACAAGTATGAATTTAAGTTACCCTTTAAATGCTTTAATTGTGGAGGAATAGGTCATTTTGCTACAAGGTGTTTGAAAAGAGCTAAGAGGAATAAATAAAGATATGAGAAAGAAAGGAAAGGTAAGAAGATCAATAGACAATATTATGTGAATGAGGATGCTAGTATATCTGATGAGGAATCTGAATATGGGGATCCTAATGAAAATGAATGCTTGTTCTTGGATATAAAAGATGAACCTACTTCTGCTAATTTTGAAAAATAGGTGACGGAATGTCCTCTGGAGAAGGAGGAAAATGAAGGTATTGTAATCTCTACCCTACATGCTAAATAGGAAAATAATTATTGGGTTGTTGATAGTGGTTGTTCACATCACATGACTAGTGATGAGAGTAAGTTTGTTAAACTTGAAAATTATGATGGTGGCTTAGTTATGTTTGGAGATGATATTGGTGGTAAAATTTCTGGGATAGGTTCAATAAGTTTTGATGGCAAGAATAACACTGATGATATCTATTATGTTAAGGATTTAAGGAATAATATTTTGAGTGTTGGAAAGATGTGTAGTAAAGGATATAAACTTGTATTTGAGGATGAAAGATGTGTGATTAGGAAAGGATCTGAAACAATGATTGCTATAGGAAAAAAATCTAAAGGGAACATCTATCAACTTAAGGTTGTTGATGGACAATGCTTTATGACTCAGATTAATTATAGTTGGTTGTGGTATCAGAGAATGTGTCATATGAATTTTGATAACTTGGAAAGGATTAGTACAGTTCAGGCTGTGAGAGATTTACGATGGATTACAAAGGTCGTATTAATGCTATTTGCAAGAATTGTCAGTTTGGGAAGAAAACAAGAAATCATTATAGATCAAAGGAACAATCTACTACTAGACTACTGGATTTAATTCATACATATCCATATGGTCCTACAAGAGAAAGAAGTCTACAAGGTGAAAGGTAATTTATGCTTTTGATTGATGAGTATTCTAGATATACATGGGTTACATTTCTTAGAGAGAAATCAAATGCACTAGATAGATTCAAGACATTCAAAGCAATGGTTGAAAATGAAGTAAATTTGAGGATAAAATGCTTAAGGTTTGATAGAGGTGATGAATTCACTTCCTATGAGTTTAATATATTTTGTGAAGTGCATGGAATAAAAATAAAATTATCTACTCCGATAACTCCTCAGCAAAATAGAGTTGTTGAAAGGAAGAATAGAATAGTTCAAGAGGCTACTAGATCAATGATTACTGAGGTAGGTTTATTGGAATTTTACTGGAGAGAAGCTATTCACACTATTATTTATGTATTTAATTGAGTTCAAGCAAGAGAAAATAGTACAAAGACCCTCTATGAGATATGGTGTGGAAGAATTCTTAGTATTAAATATTTCAAGGTATATGGAAGCAAATGTTATATTAGAAGGGATGAAGAAAACTTAGGAAAGTTTGATGCAAGAAGTGATGAAGGATTTTTTCTTGTATATTCTACTAGAAGAAAAGGTTATAGATGTTTCAACAAAAGAATAAGGAAGATAGTAGAAAGCTCAAATGTCAAAGTTGATGAAACAATGAAGAATTCAATTGATGTTGATGGATATGTATTTGATGAACTTGATTGTGTAAGAATTGAAGAAATTATCGAAGAATAGGAAAAGGATGAGAATAAGAAGCAAAATGAAGAAGAATAAAAAGAAGAAGAACCTCCGATTGTGTCACCTAAGACACCCAGATATGTGCAGAAGAATCATTCAGAAAATAAAATCATTGGAGACAAGACAAAAGGAGTATTGAAAAGAAGTAGAGCTGTTGCTAGTGAAGTAAATCTATGTTTACTTTCTCAAATTAAACCAAAGACTGTAAGTGAAGCATGTAAAGATGAGCATTGGATGGAAGTTATGAAGGAATAACTTATGCAAATTAAGAAGAATCAAACTAGGAATTGGTCCCAAGAGTGACAGACAAAAATATTATTGGATCATAGTGGGTATTTAGAAATAAGTTGAATGAGAATGGAGAAGTGGTAAAAAACAAAGCAAGACTTATGTGTAAGGGTTACTCACAAGTAGAAGGTATAGATTTTCAGGATACTTTTTCTTCGGTGGCAAGAATGGAAGATATCATAATGTTCTTAGAATTTTCTACTCATAAAGATTTCAAAGTCTATCAGATGGATGTCAAGTTAGCATTTTCGAATGGTCAACTAGAAGAAGAAGTATACATGGAACAATTGTAAGGATTTGAGTTGTTAGATCAACCGGATATGGTCTGTAGATTAAAGAAAGATTTATATGGTTTGAAGCAAGTTCCTAGATCTTGGTATGCAATATTAAAATTATTTGATTCAACAAGGTTTCAACAAAACCAAAATCTTGATTGTAGTTTGTATATGTTGATGACATTATTTTTGGAGAAATGAAACTATGTGTAAAATGTTTTGTAGAAGAGATGCAAAAATAATTTGAAATGTCTATGTTTGGAGAGATGAATTTCTTTCTTGGGCTATAAATTAATCAAATAGAGAAAGCGAATCTTTATTTCACAATCTAAGTATGTAGAGAGGCGTTGAAGAAGTTGGGGATGGATGGTTCCAAACCGGTATGCACTCCTATGGTGACTAATTGCAAATTAGGTGAAGATGATGATTCACCTAAGGATGATCAAAGAAAATATAGATCTATGATTGGTGGGCTATTGTATTTGACTTCTACTAGACTGTGGCTAGATTTCAAGAAGATCCTAAAGAAACACATTTTGCTATTGTTAAAAGAAAATTCAAATATTTGAATGGCACTATGGACTATGGCCTGTGGTATCCTAGAGATACTAACTTTACACTAAGTGCTTATACAAATGAAAATTGGGTTGGATGTGTAAATGATAGGAAAAGTACAAGTGGTGGTGCATTCATTCTTGGTTGTAGATTGGTGGCATGGTTGAGTAAAAAGAAATATTCAATTTATTTGTCTACTATTGAAGCTGAGCATATTGCTATTGCATCTTGCTATACACAAGTTATATGGATGAAACAAAAATTGAAAGATATCACAGTTGTGTATGATGATCCCATTTATATCTTATGTGATAATACAAGTGCAATAAACATTTCAAATAATTTGGTGAGCACTCGAGGACAAATGGGTATGTGGAGGATCATCATGGAAAAATAGGCCCTAAGTGGCAAAAAATTAAGAAAAATGAGTTAGGAAATTTGACATAAAAATTTGAATGCTGTATCTATATTATTTCAAAAATATGTAAAATTAGAATTTGTAGCAAATTGAATGTAGTTTCTAAACTACTAGGTTTTTTTTTTTTTTAAATCTATTTGGTAAAAATTTGAAATTTCAATGCAGTAGTACTTAAATTTTTAGGGAAAATAAAGAAGTAGGTGTCTTCCGACCACCCTAACTACAATAAAATGATAATATTTTTTATAAGATTTTTAGACATAAGTAGAGGACTCATGTCCAGATGTGATGGACATCTTTTGCAATTTTTTTCCAAGTAAATAATTAATTATGAATTTTTATTACAACTTTTAAAAAATATGTAACTTGTATGTTTGACCACCTTAACTTGGTCAAAACTTCATGAAATTCAACTTTCTTTTTAATCCTATAGTGTGCTAAGCATAAAATGTGATGCATGTTTTGGGATCCTAAAAAAATGATATTGTTCAAAAGTTGTAGATGTTTTTCAATCAGACTATCAATTAGGACTTTAGTAGTAATTTGAATAGAAAATGAATAATAATTACTTATTAAATTCAAAGTAAAGAATAATTTATATTGGTGGAAAGCTAATAATCTCCTTAAAAAACCCTTTTTGTTTCATCAATCTTGGGTAAAAAATTTGTCAACCACATACCTTACAAATACCCATCATATCAGAAAAAAAGAACTTTTTGGCCCATCATGATCCCGCATAATGCCCAAACCATATATCTATCGTATCATTTCTTGAGAGAGAAGGTTGTGGAGAATGAAGTAAATCTTGAGTATGTCCCTATGAAGGATCAAATTTCTAATATATTCATGAAGGCTCTTCCCAAAAATACTTTTGAGTATCTCTGAGAAAAGTTAGGGGTTATTTCTCCTCCTTTATTGAACTAGACCTATATGGAGATGTATAAATCTAGTGGATCTATGGATCTATCTTTCTTGTGGATTGATGTTTTGGTGGCTACCTCTCAGGGGGAGTAGGTAGTGTTGTGTGTTGTCATTGTATGAGTATTTTGTTTCTAATGTCAAAGGAAAATCAATATAAAACATCTTTTTCCTCTGCCATTGATGTCAAAGGGGGAGGTGAGAGAGATGTGGAAAAAGGAGAATAAGAGGGTGATGAAGAGTATCATGTGAAAAATATTATCTACCAATGGGGAGAAGCAAAAGGAAAAATCATAAGTATGTTAAATGCTAGTATGTTGTTTTTGATGGTTTTTTACATCATGTGTTTCCATCAATGACAAGGGGAGATTGTTGCAAGTATGAAGAAGTTAAGGTAAGGTGTTGTCATTGATGCCAATTGGTCAATTGGTTATCAACAAGTTTTCTTTTCATTTATGTCACGAATTCAGGTTATTGACTGTATATGTCAAGGATATTGAGAAAATTGTATTGAAGGAAGTTTGCAAGTGTTCAATGGTTGCTTTGGGTTTTGGTCCAGGATTTGCCTCTATGTGTGTGTAGTTCAAATATTTTTATCATGGTTGTTCAAAGATGCTATATCAATATTTTTAGTTGTTGATTCATTGTATAGTGCAAGTTACGCTCACCAATTCCTAAATTGTGATTTTATGTGTATTTGGCTTGTGATTTTATGTGTATTTTACTAAAGTTTAGAGAAATGCTGCTTGTTCTACTTTGCTGTCTCTTATGACTGCAAGACTATAGTTAAGTTTTATGATCATGTTGAAGATAATTTTGGCTGGGATGGAAGGATCAATTTCACTGTTCTATGATTTCTACACTAGTTTGGATGACCTTTTGTTAAACACTACCTTTGAAATTGATGAAGAATGTTGGGACCTATTTGGGTCCTCATCAGGCATGTGTTTGGGCCACCCTCATTCTAATTCCACCCTAGAATGTTTTGGTGTTGACCTAAGTTGAATTTAATGATGGATGGATGACTTGGATATGTTTCAAAGTTGAAGATAGTATAAATACATGATGAGTTAGTGGTGAAAGAAGGACATGAGATAAGTGCAAAGAAATAGATTAGATAGATGAAGCAAGTGTGAATCAAGAGGATAAATGTAATATAAGTGTGGTGATCGAGAAGCCTAAATGTTGATTTTTAGGATGTAGTGAGCTAAAGGTGGATTCTATCATTCATGCATGTACAAGTTGTTGAGAAAATTGTGGTGGATTACTCTATTGCATTGAGATTTTCTTCTCTTTGTAACATATCTCTCTCTTCTATATTCTTTTATCTCTATGGCGTTGAGCCCTCGGGTGGTTAGCCCTATTGGATAGTGAGTCATGATCCAGACAGTGATTCCTTATTTTTACAGTAAGCCTTTTTCTCAGGTAGCGAGCCTTTTGTAATCAGTTTTTATATTCTCTATAGTGTGAGTTAATCCTCACTATGGTTTTTCCCTCATTGGTTTTTCCATGTAAATATGGTGTTATTGTGTTTGTGTGATGGTTTTCAATTTCTGCACTTGAAATTAATGATTAATCATTTTAGCAGAGTTAAGAATTGTGATTGATTTGTGTTCCGGTGAATGTCACAAAATTTTAATTTGTTACAAATGATTCACCCCCCTCTTAGTTGTCTTGTTCAATAAGATGAGATAAATATGTTTGACCCAATTGTGACTCTATTTTTCATTCTTCATTGTGATGTATTTCTCTATGACTATATGTTCCAAGTAAATTGGAGAGACCTATTATTGAACAAAATAATTTTAATATATTTCTTGAGAACTCATTTATGTCTTAGAAGCTCCTTAGTATGCGTTGGGAATTATAAAACATTCCCATTTATTTTAGTTGGATCCTTTAACAAATCTTAAGGATTTGAATGTATAAAATAATCTTTTATTATTTGATTTTGGCAGCACTAAAGGATGGAGGTTTTTCCATCATCTCAAGAAAATTTCTTAATTGGAGATGATGCTTTCTATGAGAAGAATATATTCTTTTTCTTTAGTTTTTGATGTTGATATAATTGAAGAATGTGTATATTGTGAAGTTTATTTATTTAAAAATAAGAAGGGTTTTGGTGAACTCAATATGGATTGTTGTACAAATAGTTGGGAATTATGATTTGGTGACTATACCCTTTCGAGGTTCATGAAACAACTTTATGGAGAAATGGGTTGTTATCCAATAATTTGAGGGATTTGAGATTCAAGAGTTTAGGGAAGTGGTTGTTGAACAATTGGAATATTGAGAGGGGGGTAAATCACTATTCTATTAAGCTACTGAAACATTAGTCATCCAATTACCAAAGTATATTCAACTTCAGTAAGGAAAGAAAGCATGAAAAAATCCACAACATCACATAACACATGAACACTAGTATTTTTACGTTGAAAATCCAACATGGGGAAAACCACGATGAGGGTTAGCTCACAATATATTATAATTTTTTATAGCATATTATAGAATTTCCCACTGCAAGTAGACTCACTATCCAAGTGGACTCACTTCCCATAGAGAAAAGATAGATAAGAGAGGGGTGGCTCATAGCCTATTTGAATTGTTACAAAAGCATCTATAATATGCAGGAATACAGTTCCAATGAAGTATAGTATCAAACTTCACATTTATTTAGATCAATGCTCTGCTTTGCTCTATATTTGAACAATGTTGATCTCAAAATTCACAAATTATCTCCTTTTTGATCAAATTCACATCATACATATCACATACAACATTTCTCTACATTTCATCATTCAAATTATCAAAAAAAATCTATCATATATATCAGCATCAAGTGTAACATCAATTGGATTGGCCTAATTGGATGTAACACATAAAATTCAACTTGTCAGCTCCAAACCTTATCGCCCAAACTTCATGCCATAATTAAAAATTTAGAAATCCTTAAGATAGGTTGGGATGAACCTAAAATAGATCACATATAGAAGCACAACACATATTAATCCTTTGCATACACATCAAACATGTTAGGTTGGCACACCTTAGGAACTAAACAAAAAATCCTTCAACTATCCATTCAATTCACAACATGTGGATCTCGAATATCGATCTCACTTGGAATTAAGATTCATTTGACATCTAGAAACTTATCTTCAACACCACAACATAAAAGATGTTGGTGTGACTCATTTATGGAGAACTAAGGAATCTCCCACAACGACACACTATACATGAAATGACTATGAAACACCAGACTAAAAATTTTCATTCATATTTTCCAAAATACTTCACCAAAAAATATGAAATATTTGATTTAGAATCTTCTAATGATCATAAAAATTAGGTTATAAGCATAGAGAAAAATCTTCCTTTTCAGAGTGGTGCGAACCCAAAATTTGATGCATTGTAGCCCTGAACTAACATTTCTAGCACTTAGTCAGACTTTCACTCTACTGGACATTTCAAAACAAATCTCCTTGTACAAATGACTTCTTCAACACCTTAAAAACATTTTAAGATTAATCAAATTAGTCCACAACAATGTTCACATAAATGACAACACTGCATTACATTACAATGTACATTCTCCATGCTTAAAATTTTAGCTAATATCATCAATGACAATCTCCCCAAAATTCCAACAATCTCCCCCTTTGTCATTAATGGAAACATGTCAAAATTCTCTCTAAAACTCTCCAAAGCTCCCCCCCTTTGAAATCAAGGGAAAAGGGGGCCTATATACATTGTCATTATCCATTACCAGAACTCCCCCTATATGATGTAGCCATATATACACAATTGGGGAAAAGAATTTACTCCACCTATGTCATGTACTAGACCAAAGAGATACTAAAATATAACTATATATGTCCACATATGTGGGTATGGAGGATCATGATGGGCCAAAAAGTGGCAAAATGATGGGTATGTGGCTAACGACTTTTTTTACCCAAAATTGATGAAATGAAAAAGGGTTTTAAAGGATATTCTTAGCTTTCCACCAATATAAATTATTCTTTACTTTGAATTTAATAAGTAATTATTATTCATTTTCTATTGATTATGACTAAATTCTGATTGATAGACTGATTGAAAAAAATCTATAGCTTTCAAATGGTATCACATTTTTTGAATCCAAATCATGAGTCACATTCTATGCTTTGCATACTATAGGATTTAAAAAAAAATAAATTTCATGAAGTTTTGACCAAGTTAAAGTGGTCGACATACAATTTTTTATATTTTTAAAAGTTGTAATAAAAATCCATAATTAATTGTTTACATGGAAAAAATAAAAAAAATATGTATCACATCAGGACATGATTCCTCTACTTATATTTAAAATCTTATAAAAATATATTATCATTTTATTGTGGTTAGGTGGTCGGACACCTACTTCTTATTTTTTCTCTAAAATTTAAGTACTCATTGAAATTTCAAATTTTCACCAAATAGATTTTTTTTTAAACAAACCTAGTAGTTTAGAAACTTCATTTAATTTTCTACAGATTCTATTCTTACATTTTTTTGAAATAATATAGATAACTTATTCAAATTTTTACGTCAAGTTGCCTAACTCTGGTTTTTCTAATTTTTTTGCCACTTAAGGGCTTGTTTTTTCCATGATGATCCTGCACATACCCATGTATAAAGAATCTAAATATAAATTCATAAAACATGAAAGATGAATCAACCAAGGTGGTAGACACTGGCAAATTCTTCACCTGATCTTCCTAGGTTGGCCTACTATCTACCCATTCTTGTTTGGCCTCAAAAAGTATCCTAATCTAAGTTTCAAATTAGAACAATAGTTATTATCCTTGTTCTGGCAAAGCAGGTACCAGATTCATCCCTTTTGCATTGCTTGAACTAAGTAGAGTGTTAGAAATTAGTAGCAATTTTTGATTGAATATATCCCTAGCTTCTCCAAACTATAGTATGATATGTTCTTTTTAAGCTTGAAGTTGCAAAAATTTCTTATGAATCTCCCCAATTTTACATCTTATAACATCAATAAGATCAATAGTAAGGTCATATGCATTGGAGGTGACATAAATCTATAAATCAATAGATTCCATCTCCTTCTTGATGAATTGTGTGGCTCTAGGCCACTTTATACCATATTGCAATACTACCTTCACCTCCTCTACACTGCTTTCAACATCTTTCAATAGTTTACAAAATTTATTGTGTGCAACAACAAACCTATCTGTCATCTCCATTATTCCTTTATCATCCAATCTCTTTTCCACTTCTTTCTCAACTTATTCCTTAATTTTAGATGTATAATATTTAAATGAATCAATTAAAAGCTTAAAGTTTTCAATAACGAGAGAGTGGTATCCACATCTAATCTAGGAATGATCTCATGAAACACTTTGACTACCTTGTCCATCAGTTCTTTGCTCTTTTGATGGGTTTTGATGATCTCCTTTCTTGTGGACGTGTGGAACAAGTCTCCTAGCTATAGCTTGTGATTAGTAGAGATCTTGTTCAAATCAACATTACCTTGACTCATTAGTAGTTGCAACAATTGAGAAGACACAATAGGTTGAAATCTAGACTAAAAAATTAATAATTTTCTTAGAGAATCTTTGGAGGAGTCGAAAGATTCACCAAGAGACTTTGTATTCTCCATAGCCTTATCCTTATCGTCTACAAACATTTCAGAGTCAGTAGTTTCATCCTTTTCAGCATCTCTGGATGTATCCTTGTCTTTTTTCTTCTTCTTCTTCTTCTTCCTTCTCTTCCTTCTCTTCTTATTCCTCTATATTCTCTTCACCTCCCTTATCAACAACCTTTTCTTCATCATCACCTTTATCTTCATTCACTACCTCTATTTTTCCTACCTCTATAGTGCTATTTGTTTTTTCTATAGGAGGGAATTCAATACTATATACCAGAAGAGTGATTGTGATATTTTCCTTTGCAATGTCTTTTTTGATCATTGCCTCTTCTTTATTTTCTTTTTTCGTATCCTCCACTTCTAGAGTGGTGTTATCTATTGCAACTTCTTCATCCATGTCCTACTCATGTTGAGCATAATCAATTTTTACTTTTTCAATGTGTTCATCATTTACTTATTTAGTTAATGAAATTAGTCCAAGATTTTGAACAATCTCCTCAACTTTGTTGTTAATTTCCTTCCTAATTCTTTCCAAGTCATTATGCTCTTTTCCCATGAGAACTCTGATCATTTTATTAGTTCTCATATCCTTGCTATATAGTGACCAATGTGGCCTTGTTATCTTTTGAAAGTGGAGCACTAGCTCTTTCCAAAGTTGTATCTTTCAACCTTTCATGCTCCATTATAGCTTCTTCTCTTCTTTTCAGTAGGATGGTCCATACATCACCAGGAATATCCTTCTAGATATTCTTCATGTCAACTTAAAATACAATTATATACATGACTATGGCTTCAATGATGGTAATTTTGTCTACTTCATCTTGATCTTTATACAAAGTAGCTATCTCCTTCAACATTTTTCTTTGCAACATGCTATTAAGTAGTGCCTCAAAATTCATTGAGGAATGAGGTCTTATCAATTATTTATACTTCTTGGCCTTCACTAGAGACTTCTTCTTTTGACTTGTCTCTTTGTCTATCTTCTTTGGAGGATCCTTCTTGGATTCCTTCTCCTTTTCTCTCACCTAAATCTTAAATTTCTCTTTCTCCTTTCCAATTTCTTCCTCACTCTCTATATCCACTACGTCAATTATTTTTCCTTTTGTGCTAGCTTTACCTTGTGAATCCTCTTTCCTTCCTCTCATGACTAATTGTGGCCCTTCTTCTTTTAGCTCCTCTTCTTCATACACTACATTAATGCCTATACCCTTCTCCCTTGTAGCCTTTTTCTTGACTTTTATTATTGTAGGGGTAGTAGGGGCATTGTGGTGGTGTTCTTCTTCTTTCATGCCCTTGTGGCATGCACTACTAGAGGGGATTTATCCCTTACTGGAGGATTAGTAGTAGATTTTATTTTTTATCTAGTAGTAGGTAAAGACCTGAAGGACTTTTGAGCCAATTGGGGAGTGGTAGTTGTTCTACCTAATATTTTGGTTCTCCTAGATGCTTTACCTGTACTCTTGTCTACTCTAGATTTTTCTCTTCCATACTCCACCTTTTATTATGACAATCCCAAATATTGTGCATATACATCCACCATCTTGTCAAAAAATTTCCTCATCACTAGTTCCTTCTGCTTGAAATGTTATTCCATGGATTTTTCTTCACATGTTCTGAGCCTTGGTTGGTTTTCATCCTTTGGAATCTTCAGTAGAACATCTACACAACCAATAAGTTCTCCCTTTGTTACTTTATAACCTAATTCTAGAGCCCAAATAGTCCTTGGTTCCACTGCCTCCATAATGAAGTGATCTATAGATATAAGAAATGTGATCTCATCTTTGCATTTTTAAACAATACTTCTTCAAATTCTTTCCCTTTCATGTATTCTTTTTTGGAAAATAGTAAAGAAGGAAACAAGTTCTTCATCTTGTGTTGTTACATCTCGAAGACTGCTCATGTGTTCTATAATCTATAATGCAATAGGTCTTCCACTTGACCAATTCACCTTTCTAAACACATAGGTAGAAAATTAGACACATAACTAGTGTGCCATATTTGAATACATACTTCTCTTTTGTTAGCCTCACATTCACCATTAGTTTCTTCCTAAGGAACTCACAAAGGAAGTGAGATCCATTCATGACCAACTCATGTGCTACATTAATTGTTGTGGCCAAAACCAAGTTATCTCTATTCATGAAGTAAACATTATATTTGATAACCATGTCAATGTATCTAAAATCAAGGTTTCTAATGTGATTCACTGTTAAGGCCCTTTTTTCATATGTAGCTCCAATCTTCTCCATTACTACTTCATTCTTTATTGATTTCAATACAGGAACTAGTTTGGTGGACCATAAACCAATGACTTCCATCATAACTACCCTTTTTAACATGTGGGGCATGTTAGTCTAGAAAAATTGATCGTGAACCCTACTCAAGTCCATTCTAATCCATTTTTCATCATAGTAGAAAGGTGGGAACCATTGCCATGGATACATCCAACTTTTTCTCAAGAAGGTTTTTGTATTTCGGCTCTAGGTTAAAGTTATCATTTGTTAACACATTTTCCCAAATTGTTGAGAAAATGTGTTTCAACCTTGTAATTACATAAGGTACTATTGATACATAAGGTATTTTTCATCTGAAAATTGTGGGGGGGAATGGGGGTATCCCCTTGTTGGAACTAGAATTTTCATTCAAAATTCTAAGGTTTTTATCATGCGAAATCAAAAAAATTTCCTTAGCATTGTCATAAAAATCACATTTTTACCATCCATAAAGTCAACACAGTCTTTTACTACCATACTACTATCATATTGGTTGTTCTATATAGCTCTTACATCATACCTCCTTACCGCGACCTTTTGTAAAGTGACCTGTAGTAGCATGGTAAAAGGGCTAACACTATATTCTTTTACCGCTATATTGAGGAAGGTTAAAACCTAGCCCGTGATAGAGTTGTGTACTAAGGAATATTGATAACAATGGGAATCACTATACCGTAGAGGGTTAGAACAGAGCTCGCAGTAGAGTGGTTGTAGACATGGAAAATTTACTGATTGACGTTACACACCTAATCCTGATTTTCTAACATCGTTTCCTCCTGAATCATCTTCTCCGCTTGTCATCAAATTCCTCTCTTAACGAGATTAGTTCAATTTTATCTAATTAAGTTGTCATCTCCTGTGAATTAAATAAATAAAAAATCTTTATTTAATTAAGTCTAAATCACATTCCTCTCAATTTTGATTTAAATAAATCCTAAAACCTAAGTCAAAATTGTCACATCATCTAATCTCCTATTAAATTAATCAAATCCTAATTAATATAATCCTAATCCATGTCACATCCTCCAGTTTTTGCCACTTTCTCAATAAATCATTTATTTTGAATTATTTAAATCTTTAAGTACTTTCAAAAAGACATCAATGGTTGGAATATTCCCCAAATTTTAAAATCCCTCCAAAAGGATGTGTCCTTCCAACAAGGAATTTAACTCATCTTACAAGTCCTTTTCTTGAGCCATGTGACATTAATTTCACATTTCACCCCATCCTTCAAGCCATCTTTTGAATTTCAAATCTCCCCCTCTTTGGCACATTGATCAAAATGTGCTCCACCTTTGTTCATTCTCATCTTGACAAGTGGCACTTGGCCATTGGTTGAAAGTTAGCCCACATTGCTTCATTTTGGAATTTCTCCATCTTGTCTTTCTATAAATAAGAGGCTTCTTTCCTCATTTCATCATCCACAATTTGAGCAAACTTACTATACTCAAATCCATAGTCAAGCATTAGCTAGGTTATGTAGGTTTTTCATCTTGGAGCACACTTGAATCTTCAACAAAGTGGATCAATCATCATCAAGTCATCAAGAGCTTGCATAGGAGTTGCGAAAGGGCATATTTCTAGATCAAATTGGCACCAATAAGATCAAGAGTTTGCATATTCTTAATAGGATTTAATCTATTTCATTTCTTTTTCATTGTATTATTGCTTTCATTCCTATTTTGAACATTGTTAAATGGATTTTATGGGGAACTTTGATCTTAACTTGCATTTGAATCTTCTAATGTGTTTTCTTGTTGTCTCTTGTAGGTAATAGTATCTTGGTTCTACATTTTGGTGCTAGAAGGAGGGTATATATAGTTTTCTAATCATGTTTTTTTAATCAAAAATTACATATTTTTTTGTGTTTTTGGTGTCTATGGGAAAGTGCACCATTAGCATACTAGCACCACTATTCAGAAACCGCTACCTCACCAGTGTCACCATATAGCACTGCTACAAATTCCAAAATCTCAAACTCTAACACTTTGGTGTTCCCGCCCAAAATTCAAATTATTAAACATCGCTGGTTCAATTTTCACATGCTGGAATTTTTAAACTCCAAATTGCACTGCTAGGCTAAATAGCTATGCAATCACCCTCTCTATTTTGTTGCAAAGTGACACTTGTAGAATTAGTGGCACCATATAGCACCGCTAGGTTCTTTAAACTACACTGCCTGTGTAGGTTCCACCATTGCAGTAAAAGAAAAAGTCAAATTTTAGTTTCTTAATGAAATGTGCTTTTTTGAATTTTGATCATTTGGGTTATTAATTGATTTCCTAACCTCTGTTTTGTAGTCCTAACTGGTTTCTTGGTAGGTTGGCTTATTCAAAGTGAAGAAAGGAAATCTAGTGGAGGTCTCATAATGACATCATTATCTCATGATACCAAGTGTTTTTGAACACTTTAGTGTTTGTTTAACACAATTAGAGAATTCAAAATTTATCTTAAAAATTTGTTATCTTTCACAAGCTTATGATCCACTAAATTCCTTTTGGGCTCTAAAAAGAACATTTCAATTTTTTCTACAAAGGGGTTTAAAAATAACATTAGGATAAACTCACTAGAATTGGTTTGAGGATTAACAATTGAATAAGGAAAATTCCATATTTCATTTTGATGCACTAAAAAGAATCAAATCATTGCTTTGTGGAAATAAAATGAACAAGTGTTCTTTGTTTTGTAATTAGTTACTCAAAGTAATATCATTAAGAGGACGTATGTGCTTCTCTTGAACCTCATGATGACCTTGAGAATCAAAAGGCCTCTTGGTGACATTAAGTTGCATAAATAATTACCCACACACTTCAATTTGGATTTTAAAATTGAACAATTCTTGCGAGTGTGAGTGGAGCATATTACGTACATTCTCTCTCATTGATTTGCAACAAATATTGATCAAGTTATGAATATTTTTGCTTATTTTTGTTTATCTTAGAGGGCCTTCCTTGTGGGAAAAAGTACTCACCCAAGGGAACGACCCAATCAAGAACACGCTAAAGCCAAGCGACTTCCACCTAGGATATAAGTGTGGATATTGGAACAAAGGCCAAAATCATGAGGATTATTCCAACGAGAAGGGTATAAATGGTCTCTTTCCACATGGATGGTCCCCCACGAATGGAATTCCCACATTAAAACCCTTGTGTAGAAAGGCCAAAATCCCTATCTATTTGTTGGTGCAAGAACGATCATTCTGAAGCTACTCCACACTTTTATGGCTTTTAGTAGAGATGGAAGGTATGTCATGGGAGATTCATGGGTACTGATGCTTGGCTTCCGTGAAAGAAGTGTTGAGCTATGAAGGGGAGCCAATGGGGTCAATCATCTAACCATCCACTGAAAGTAAGTGTAGTTGACTTGTCCAAGTGGGGACTCAACAAATATTGTCTCAAATATCCATAGGGTTTTACATGTTCTTGAAATAAAAACACTTTGTTTGATCAAAAACATTGTAAGAAAAAAAATTTAACATGAGCATCAAATCTCAAAGCCTTTAGGAGAAGCAAATATCCTTGAACGAATTCACATGTCTTTGCTTTCCCTTGGGATTCATATCCTTAGAGGTTTCTAGGAACTTTAATTTTATCTCAATTTTATCCTACTAAAGTAAAAATTAGGCAACTCTTGCTTTGATTTCCTTGCTTTCCACATAATACACTTTGTGGGATGAGAAGAAATTAAAACATTAGACATCTATTTTCAAAACCTAATCAAGAAGTGTTTGTGGTAAAAATAAGTCATTAAGAAAAGACTAAGAAAAATTGAATCCCACACATGTGTCTCAAATGATTTCACGCAAGATCAAGATCAAGAAACCAAAGGTAAAAGCTCTTAGTCCAAAAGATCACCAAAAGCATCTCTCAATGCTATACAAATTTAGATGAAGACTGCTTTTTAACTTTTACAGAAGAGCTTCAAGAAATAATCCAAATTTCTATGAGCTCTTTTGTCAACAAAATTCAAATCTTTTTTAGAATTTGAACACCTCGTTTAGACTAAAGCATGTTCTTAAAAACCAAGGTCTAGTAATAAAGTGTCCTTTTAGGTGAACACAGGGTCAAATATCATTTGAACCTTCATCCATCTTTGAACATCAAATCAAAATCATCTCATCATCAACTCTTGAAAATATTACAAAATCCTTCACATTCAACTTTGGGAAAATCATTTGAAACAAATCCAAATCATCTTGTTTGATTAGATGTGTGTAGATGCATTCTTCTCCACACATTTAAGTCAAATTATTAAACCTTGTGGACAAGTCTATCCCTTGAAAACATCTAACGTCTTTTGGTTTAGGATTTCATTGTCCAAAATCAAAATCCAATCAAAAATCATCTTGGTTGGTTAGTTGTGATTAGAAGAATCATTCTTCCCACACTTAGTCAAATTAGCATCTTGAGGAAAAATTTACTCTAGGACAATATCTAACCTCTTAGAGTTTATGAGTTCACTATCCAAATCCAAATTAGATCAAATCTAATCCCAATCAAAATCAAACATCAAATCCAAGTCCTAAAGTTTAACATCTCCTTTAAGATTTCTCAAGAGTTCTAATCATCCATATCATCCACCATTCACACATTTCATCATCATACCTTTGATCCTTAAATCATCCTAAATTTTCTCTTTTGTACCTAAAAGTTAGATCAATCCAAAGAATTAGAGATTCATCTCTTACATTCTAAAAAATTGATCCCTATTTTATGGTGCAAACTAGATCACAACACAAGAGGAATATGGAAGTCAACAAAAAAAATCTACTTCAAGTGACTTGAGTCAAACCACTCCCGAAATGAATCCCATTGGGTCTGGCAGTCTCATGATTAACCTTCCTCCATTTTTTGCAAGAACATCAAGAGGAAGGTGTCCAAGTATATGATATCACCAATAATGCCTTTGGGATGACACAAGATGAGATCACTGAGATGGTCCAAAATCCCAAGAATCATAGAATCACTAACATCATGATGAGACTCAATCCCTCACTATACATGCTTGAATTAGCAAAACAAGGGGCTAAACTCCCTTCTGATTTTGATGTGAGTACCATTGTTGAACCACCTTTTGGGGTCATGCCTCCAATTTCATCCATGCCTGCAATATCATCTACACCTCCATTCCAAAGCATCACTCAAACCATCCCCCAAATTACGTTATCCATTGCTCCAACTCAACCCATGGTTAACAAAGGGAGCACATTTCTTAATGCATTACAAACACACCCCCTTGTGAATAATCAAGATTTCAATGCAAAAACCATCTTGGGGCATTCCATCCCACAAAATCCATCACATCCATATGTCCTCCTCACCTTACATGATCCTAATGACCCCTCATCATCATTTCACACAACACCTTAAACTTCTCTCCCCATAACCTCACATGGAGGACCCCTCATCATCATTTGGACTAGGGAGCATCTTTGACACTACATCTTCATCATTCAGCAAAGGGAGTATGCCACTCACTTTTCCACCACTCCCCCCTTGCCATTAGTATCCACATTACCTCTCAATTTAGGGCATCCCCCTTTTCCAAATATCAATCAACAAAATCAAATCAACCCTCCAATCACTAATCAAACTATCTTGTCATTGACATCGTAACAACAAATGGCAACCATCCCAATAATGCAAGCCACCACCATCACAAAAAAACAACCATCCCCTAAGTATATCAAAACATGGTCTCTCAAGGACCAAGCGTATCAATCACACCATCCACCACCACAATCCCAATCATCAACATGATGATACCTCTCACCAACACCACCAAACACAAATGTATCAAGGAAATATAGCATTGTATTGCAATATACCTATCAAAAGGAACTTCAACAAATACAAAACTAACAAGTTACACAGCAGGCCTCTCAAGTAGCGCAAGCCACTGTAGCCACACAACAAGTGCAACAAGAACAAAAAGTGCATAAAGATGCTCAATCCCAAGCCCTATTACAACAATAGCAAGCTTCCCAAGCACAAGCACAAGACCAAGCATAGGAACAAGCCCAAGCTCAATCCTAGTACCCAGCTCAATAGGTGCAAGCACAAAAACAAGAACAATACCTCGCACAACAACAAGCATACTAACAAGTGTTGAAAAAATACCAAGAGTAGCAAGAAGTAGCCCAACCATCAGCCCAACAACAAGCATTGTTGGTACAACAACAACAACAAACTCAACAACAAGATCAACAACAAACATTATTGATACATCAACAAGTACAAGCATACTTGGCACAACAGAATGTGAAAACACCATCCATCAACACACCAACCAATCCACCCATCCCTCCAACAAATGAACCATCACAGAACACCTTCATCCCACCCCCTGATCCACAAAAACAATGTAGCAACACAGATCAAGTTACTCTCACAACAAGTACTTGATCTCCAATCAGGGAGAACCATAAAGACACACAACAACTTGTGTCCTTATCCATTTGACAAGAGCCTTGTAATGAAACTATTCCCAAAGGGATTTGAGATCCCCAAATTCGATAAATACCATGGGACAGGAAACCTTGAAGATCACACTAGGGAATTCCAAGTTCATTGCATGGAAGCCACATATGACGATACCTATCTGATACAACTATTTCCTAGAAGTTTGGCTGGCCATGCCATGGAGTGGTTCTCTCACCTTCCTCCTAGCATCAAGAAGCTCCAAGAGATTTTGGAAACACTCATTAAAAATTATGCATTTAATATCGATATGGATGTTAGTCTCGAGGAAATATCAACTCTTAAACAAGGAAAGAATGAATCATTTGCTTGCTTCCTACAACGATGGCGATCCAAGGGCAATAGGAGAAAATGGGTCATGCCAAAAGAACAACAGGTGTGCACAATCATCTCCAACCTTGATGGAGCCTTATCATTCCATCTCAAGGTGCAAGGGAGCACTGCATATGATTAATTGATCCCTAAGGCGCTTAACATTGAACGATCCCTTATTTCACAAGGAGAGACACCCACATATCCATAACAACAAAACAATCACCCATCCAACAACTATAATGAGAAACCTTGCACATGGGAAAGGAACAAAAATGTCACAAACGATGGTGTGGTTGATGTTAAGATCATGATTAGTGCTCTAAGACAAAACAATCAAATCTATCAACAACTACAAAATAATGATCGAAACAACACCCAAACCAACACAGTATCACAACACCAACCAAACAACAATTAGGTTAATAACCTAAATAATCAAGGGGAACCACCCCTGCAAAAAAAAATCCCACCAAGCAGAAGTACATGGCCCTTGGAGAACCACTCAAGGTCATGATGAAGAAATTGATAAATGAAAACCTCATAAAGGCTCCCACCTATGAGAATTACCAAGAACCAGAAGTGAAACCACCATGGTACAACAAAAAACTAGCTCCATGACTTTCACAAAATCAAAGGGCACACCACTAATAGTTGCATGAGGTTAAAAGCCCTAATCTAGGACCTCATTCATCAAAAAATCATAAATGTTGAGTAGCCACTCAGAAACCAAAATCTTAAAATATACACAAATCCAATGCCAAATCATGACAATAAAGGGAACAACAATAATGATAAGGGCAAGGGAAAATTCAAAAGTGTCAATCAAGTATACAACCATGTCATCACATCCTTGGATGAGTGTTGCTCAGTTATCACCATCAAGGGAGCCCATGTTGTTTGTGGAGTCACCACAAGAGGCAGGAAAATCACCATCACAGGGTCATCTGTACGCCTTAGAGCACCCACTTCCAACACAAGATCTATTCCTAGTGGTTATAATGTCATTGATCAACTGAAAATAACTCCATCTCAGATCTCCATCATGGAGATACTAAAGATATCATCAACCCATAAGAAGATCCTTAAGGAAGCATTAGCCTCATCCACTGTCTTTGCGGATCTTGACACTGAACAATTCCAAACTATGATTGGGAATATCATTACACCAAATCTTCTCACATTCTTCGATCACGACTCTCCTACCCAACCATCTCACAACCGCGCACTCCATTTGGAGGTCCTGGTATATAAGAACAAAGTCAAGAGGGTTTTGGTGGATGGAGGTGCAGGTTTAAACATTTGTTCCATTAAGCAAATAAAAAATCTAGGAATCTTTGAGGATACCATAGATAAAGGCAAGGGCATCACAATCAGGGAATACAATGATCAAGAGAGAGTATCCCAGGCCACTATCCAACTCCTCATCCAAGTGGGCCCAACAATAATGGAAACCACTTTCCAGGTACTGGACCTTGATTTTCCTTACAATATTCTCTTGGGAGGCTTGTGGATCCATGGGATGTAAGCAATCACATCAACATTCCACCAATGTGTCAAATTCACATATCAAGGTTAGGAGGTCACTATACATGGGAATCTTGAACCATTCTCTTACTACAAGATCCTAGAGGCCAAATATTACAAAATCCCCCAAGTTCCAAAGAATGATGAAGGCCTATCAACCCCATACATTGACCCAGCTACTCTTGCCTCCACTTCTGCAACAGAGACACCCGCCATCCCCTTATCTCTAACATTAAGGTTATTATCTAGGACAATGGGTGTGGACACTATACAATCCCAAAGAATTCCTTTGTGGTAGGAGAGTTACCAAAATCTCCTAGGTCACGGGGATGACCACAATCAACAAATGCTTCATCATCCCAAACATTCATAGTAGGATCTTCCAACTTTCAAAGTTGGGGAGATCTAGACTGAGAGATAATAGAAGAGGACCCATCCCATCTACTATACCAAGAAAATAGACTAGCAGCCACTCTACAGGTATGGATGACAACAGTAAGGGTTTACAAATGATGCTCACCATGGGCTATGACAGAAACAAAAAGCTTGGCCAAAATGACAATGGGCTTCTAAGACCTATTGTTCCTGAGATGTGACTAAAACATCTTGACCTCAGATGTACCCCTTCGAGTATAACCATACATGGACGAAATACACTAGTTAAAAAGGTCAAAACTCCTTAGCAAATGATAGCCACCCTTCAATTTCCCGTATCCACTGGCCCGCCGTAAGATAACTTCACCTTCGACATAACCGATGTCTACAATAGTAGTGATGAAGAAGATGCCATAATTGATTTACCTAGGCTCTTTGATAATTCCTCTATCCTCATGCTTAGTATCTTGTCTTTTGAGACAAATGATCATCAAAACCATGAAATATGTCTAGTCTACTCACAACTCATCAATTATGACCAACAAGGACCACCAATTCTAGACACATTCAAAAACGATGAGGTGCTCTTAGAATTCATGGGATTGCAAGATAATATTCCATGTGGGGATCATAAAGAAAGATTCATCATTGAGTTGGACAGACATGCATACTATGGGGAAATGATTGAATCCCTCAGTTGTAAAAGCGAAAAACTAAGAATAATCTCTAGGTCCTTGAGTGAAAACCACATTGTGGCACTCTCTGATCTAAAAATAGTAAAAATAAATGACACATCCAATGGTGAAAACCTCTTTGAGATGCAGGAGGATGGGGGATTCAATCTTCCTCTCAGAGCACAATGCAATCCGAAAAATCAGCGGTCCTATCCGAAAAATGCAATCCAATTAATTTGGGAACAAAGGAGACACTACACATCACATTCTATGCAAAATCGTTACTCTCATAGGAACAAGAGCTCCTAACAGCCTTCTTAAGAGAGAAAATTTAATTTTGAATGGATCTATGTGGACATGCCTAGGCTCAATCTAGAGATTGTGGTTCATTGCTTAGCAGTCTACTCCGAAGCAAAGCCTGCTAGACAAAAACTTAGGAAAATGCATCCTTAGATTGCTTTGTTGGTCCAGATGGAATTGAAGAAACTACTTAACGCAAGATTCATACGACAAATAGATTATCTAGAATGGGTGTCAAATCTGGTTCCTGTTTCAAAACCTAATGGAGGCATATGAATCTACACGGATTTTAGAGATCTAAACAAAGCATGTCCGAAAGATGATTTCCCATTGCCCAACATTGATATGATAGTGGACATGACAACATGATATGAAATGCTTTCTCTAATGGATGATTTCTCTGGGTACAACCAAATAATGATTGCCAAAGAAGACCAACACAAAATGCCCTTCACTTGTCCATGGGGGACCTATTGCTGGAACATGATGCCATTTGTCTTGAAGAATGTTTGGGCCACCTACCAAAGAGCTATGATGTTAATCTTTCATGACATGATCCACAAAACTATCATAGATTACGTTGATGACATACTAACAAAATCTAGAAAAAGGGGAGATCATATATCAACATTGAGTGCTATTTTTGATAGGTTGGAGGAATACAAGGTTCGCTTAAATATAAAGAAGTGCATCTTCAGCGTACAATCAAGAAAGCTATTGGGATACATAGTGTCAATGAGGGGTATTGAAATAGATCCCACCAAGGTAAAAGAAATCCTTGAGATGGAGGCACCCAAAACATTGAAACAATTGAGAGGCCTCCAAGGTAGGATCCAGTCCATCCAAAAATTCATAGCACAACTGGTAGATAAACAAAACCCATATTCTCGCCTACTTCATAAGGGAGTAGTGTACAAATGGGATGACAAGTGTGAGGAATCCTTCAACAAAATCAAAGAATATCTCCTCACACCATTGGTCCTCATGCCACCAATCCCAAGAAAGCCACTAATCCTTTATGTGTTAGCAACAAAAAAATCCCTTGGTGCTCTTCTAGCTCAACACAATGAAAATGGGACAGAGAGGCCCATCTATTACATTAGCTACAAAATGGTCAGGCATGAGTTAAACTACTCATTCATTGAAAAATCTTGTCTAGCAGTAGTGTTTACTTCACAGACATTCAGACATTATATGTTGGAACAAAAAATAAAATTCATCGCCAAAATTGACCCCCTCAAGTACCTATTATCAAAGACAATGCTCACAAGAAGGATGGCCAAGTGGATCATTATTCTGTCTAAATACAACATCGAGTATGTGGAACAAAAGGAAATCAAAGGCCAAGTGATCACAGATCAGCTTGCAGAAGCACCCATGTATTTAGAGAATCCACTCATATCAGAGTTTCTGGATGAATCCATCTTCAATCTCAACATAGACGACCACTAGAAACTCTACTTTGATGGTTCCTACATGCAACATGGATCAGAAGCTGGTGTCTTCTTCATCACCCCACAGGGAGACTGTATACCTAGATCCTACAAATTGGAATTCCCCTACATTAACAACATTATAGAGTATGAGGAATTAACCATAGGTCTCAGAATAGTAGTGCAGTGGCACACCATGGCCTTTAGAGTATATGGAGACTCCCAGCTAATAATAAATCAAGTGAACAATGAGTACCAAATAAAGGATGATAAACTAACTCCATACAAAAAGTCAGTAGAAAATCTCAAAGAATCATTCATTGATATCACATTTGAGTAGATTCCCAAAGCAAAAAATAGAGTAGCATACATCATAGCAATGATTGGATCCCTACTAGACATCGCTTGCAATGTCCCAAAACATGAATTCTCGGTAGAGTAACTTCTCATGCCAAAATTCGAGGTACTAGAATCATAATTTGTGTGCAAAATCGTTGGTCCTGGTGCTCCCTAGTACCATGAAATTTATACCTACCTGTGAATAGGTGTCCTATTTTCTGACTTACCCTCAAGCTTAAAAGGAACCTTTCTCAAGAAATCATTCCGATTTATCATCCTAGGAAATACCCTTTACCGTAGGAGCATAGAAGGAACCCTACTATGTTGTTTAAATGTTGAGGAGACATTGATTGCTTTAACTGAGGTGCATAACAATATTTTTGGTTTACACTCGAGCGGAATGACCTTGGCCAAGAAATTATTGAGGATGGGATATTGTTGGCCTACAATGGAAATAAAAGCACATAACTACATCAAAATGTGCCTACAATGTTAGCAGCATGGGGACCTCATCCACACTCCAACTCAAGAACTTCATCCCATCATCACACCATGGCCCTTTTCATAGTGGGGACTCGATCTCATTGGAAAGATAACCCCCACCTCATCTAAAGCTCAAAAGTTTATCATAACTGCCACTGAGTACTTTACCAAGTGGGTGGAAGCCATCCCCATGACATACATCATTAGAAATCAAATATCAAAGTTCATCCTGAACTACTTAATATGTTGATTCGGTGTTCCTCGGGCTATTATCTTAGATAATGGGAAACCTTTCAAGAATTAGGATGTTCATGACCCATGTGAAAAATTCAAAATAGAACATCACTTTCCACTTCGTATTATCCCCAAGGAAATGGCTAAGCAGAAGCTACCAATAAAACCATTCTGAAAATCCTCAAAAAGACAGTCAACAATGCAGGTTGTGGCTAGCACTTATAATTTAATCCCGCCCTTTGGGCCTATTGAACTAGCATCTGCAAACCAACAGGTGACACTCCTTTTTCCCTGGTCAACAGATTAGAGGTCGTATTACCCATTGAGATTAATCTCACATCACTAAGAATCTCACTACAAAGCCTCATCATGGATGAATAATACCGAGTATCACGACTAAATGAGTTGGAGTTGCTAAATGAGTGACGTATAGAAGCATTGAACCATTTGTAGGTTTATCAAAACTAACTCAAGCAGATCTATAACAAGAAGATCTAGAGTAGGACCTTTCAAGTCAGAGAACATGTGCTAAAGGAGAACTAGAGGAATGTCCCAAATCTAGATAGCAAAGGAAAATTTGAACCCAATTGGTTTGGACCCTTCATCATCACAACAAGCTACAAGTTAGGGGAATATCAGTTATCAACACCTGAAAGAAAACTTTTACAAGAGCCCATGAATAGTTCCCATCTCAAAAAGTTTTATGCCTAAATCCTTCAAAGTATAGAACAAATAGGCATCTTGGTGACAACCAAAAAAAAATGATCAAAAAAATAGTAAAGAGAAAAAAATTGTCCTTCAGTGGGGCTTTGGGCAAGTACCTTGGTGAAAACCTGGAAAACAAGTCCCTTGTGCAAATAAGCACTTTCCATCCACCAGGATCTTCATGCTTGTTCTGCATCATCCATCCATCCATTGCACTTCCATCATCCATCACATTCCATATCTCCATCCATTACCCATCCATTTCTGCATCATAGCTTGATCCTGTGTTTGTGTCATGATCCCTTCTAGTACTACTCGGCCCATTCTCAAGGTCAGTTTGTCCTAGCTTTATCAAAGTAGTCTATCACTTCACGTTGGGGGCATGTTCTCATTGGATAAGACTCGTGTATATTCTTGAGGTTTATAAAATAAGAAAAATCCAAAAACATTCATAACACCAAGAAAATCCAAAAAACATTCAAAACATATCAAAATCCAAAAACAAGTCAAAAAGTTAGTCAAAAATTCAAAAATAGAGTCATGTTGTCAAACTACGTGTCTCTGAGCCTTGAACGTAGGCAAGGTTGATCTTTGATCATCCCCTGAGACACTTAGGTCAGTCCTTTAGGAGTCTGTATTAATAAACTAACAATCCATTTGTTCATATCTCATCAATAATTGAGTTTGTGTTAGTTGAACTACGTGGTCTCTATGTGTATAACATAGGAAAGGATAATATATTGATCAGACCTTGAGGCCCCTAAGACAGGACCCTAGGTTAGTCTCTTGGTCAAAATCTTAGAAAACCCCAAAACATTTAAAAATTGAAAATCAAAACATTTGAAAAATATCAAAAATACCAAAAACAACCTCAAAACATTTCAAAAAAACATCAAAAAAATCCAAATATTTGAATATCCATCCATCTCATCTCACTTTCACCCGCAATAAACATCACTCACAATAAATCAATCATCATCCCAACCTTTGGTGAAACAGTCAGAAACAAGTTTGGCAGTTCAAAAGTGAGAACTCAAAATGTCAAAGTCTCAAGTCTAGGTTAGTACATAAACAAGTTGGTCAAATCTTGGAGTCAATAGCTCATCATCTAATCAGTCCCATACCAAATCATCTAATATCATCATGTCCTAGGATGCATCCTTCCTACAATGGACATCAACATCAGGCATCACCATAGTTTAGTCTTGGCTAGCGATTTTGAAGAACATCAACTTGTTTGTTTACTTTATCTTTATGTTTTGGCTTCTCTCATTGCACTCATTCCAAAGACCTCTCGATGATGTCCAAATGAAGGATTTAGAGAGATAGGAATTGGGAAACGATCATTATCTTTTGTCTACTAAGCTTGTGGAATAATTTTATAATATAAACTTGGTCATGCGTACTTTGTTTAGATGTAGGGAGGATGTTTTGGCTATCTTGTTGACCACATAGGAAGGCTTGCTTTTCTATGTTTTGGTCTGAGATGTCTGAAATATCTAAACTCCATTTTAAATGAGGTTTCATATGTCAAGTGTGAAAAATAATACTCCAATCTAATTGTTGAGTCAAATTGCATCACACTAGGTGCAACGCCATCTTGGTTCTTTATACCTTGATGCATTGTATTTATGTGCGTAATCAAACATAAGGTAATTGGCCCTTTGAAAATACCAACTCCTTGGAAAGAAAATCATCATCATCGTCTCATGTCTTGTTGGAATCTCTTGTTTTCTTTTATCTCTTGTTTTTTGTGCTAACATGGTACCATGATAGTTAATCGCAAGTCATCATCATCATTGCATTCATCCTACATCCACAAAACCATTAGCATATTGCATCATATGGAATGTCAAAATCATGCCATATGCATTGCATCTCCATCATATATAATATATATTTGTTATTATAAGCATCTCATAAATAATTACATTAGTCCTTTGCATAAAATAAATCATCCCATACATGAATATAAACATCATTTGCATCCACCATAACATAACATTACATAATCATCTGATCTCACATATAAGCATCCATCATATCATAAAATTACATAATCATCCCATCTCACATATAAACATCCATCATATCACTACATATACATCATAAAGTCATACATCATGTATCCATACCATAGGCATCATAAGTGCACATCATATAATCAAAAGGAACACCACAACAGTTTGCATACATCATGAAAAAGTACATCATATATATATATATAATAAGCATTGCATCACATCATAAAACATCATCATCATAGCATAAAAATATAGAACATCATTGCATAGAATATAGAACATAAAAGATCATCCATAATGCATAAATAAGATAGGACATATCACATATCATCGAAACAAAATCATCATCTCATATATCATCAGAATAATATACTAGCATGGTACAAAAGATTGGATCAATGTACATGTGTATATCAATGAGTACAACGACCCATGGGGCTATAAAAAATGAGCTCAAGGTGCACAAAAAGAATCCTGTTTCAATCAACAATAGGCCTAGCCCTGCTGGCTATTATCCTCACTGCCTGCTCTCTTGCTGTGATCCTCTGCTAGCCTGTGTCATTTCCTTTGTGAAAAATATGGCACTCGAGATGCCCATGATATGGCTTGGTAATAATGTAATTTGTAGTAATCTGCCTCTTGGATGGCCTCCCTATAGGCTCGAAGCGATATTGTGCTCCAGGAGGAAGAGGCAGACATGCTCTCTATCTGCTGTCGACGACCCATCTTGGCCACAACTTGTCTTTGTAGGACTGCTTGGTCCCACTCAACCCGTAGCTGATCTCTCTCAGCTGTTAGTGCCTGTACTTGGGCTTGCATCAGCAAAATATGCCCGTCTCTTGGATTTGGCTATGGGGGTGGCTATACTAGAGGTTGATCCTGATCCCCATCTCTAGGTGGTGTTAGGATCCTATCTTGATGTCCTGGATCCTAGTCCTACTAGGGGGCATCATGTCTTTGCTCTCCAATCTATGGGTCTCTAGGTGGCTAATCCTATGGCCCATGATCCTAAACTTGGTGAACTGGTGGTGGCACACCACTACCCTGATCTTGATACCCGTCCCCCCGACCTTGTCCTGCTCCCCTGCCCCTGGCTCTTTGTCGAGCAGATGATATCCTTGGAACTATTAGCCAAAGCGATGGCTGAAACCAGTCTCAATACACCTATGTAGTCCTCGGATCCACCTATGCCTAGTCATATGGCCATGGCCTGGCCACTAGCTATCTAAAAGAGTCAACTGCCTCTTGGGCTGGTATGTAGCAGCCCCAAGAGCTTTGGCTCACTATCCTCACAAAGATGGCCATGTACTAATCATCAGGCCGATCTTGTACCTCTCTAAACTATCTTTGTACCTTACCTGATAGGTACATCTTGAGCATCATATGCTCTCTCCCCTACATCAATCGGTCCTGGTGAGAAAAGATCAACAATTGGATGTCATCAAACCAGGCGAGCTACCCAAGGTATGGCCGCCACATAAACACTCATGTCATCAAGGACTCTCCACCAGTGGGGAATACCATGTTGTCCTACATGGGTGAATGAAACACCCCCTCAGTACTGCTAGACAATCAAATCATCTAGCTCCATGGGGACCTAAACAACTCGAGGTCGAAGCACAACAATGTGCTCCCAAGCCCAAACATGTAGAAGTGTCACACCTGCCCCAAGTGCTCAACCATCTAGGTAGGAAAATTTGTGTAGGTCCATGTATAGTGAGGCTAGAAGAATTCCCCCCCACACAAATGGTGTCTATTGCCAAACCATCTACTACCAAGCGAGCCCCCATCTAGGACTGAAATAATGACCACATCAATCTAGTGCAATGAGACCTAAAATAATAACTGCAATAACCAATTAAAATTGAGAAACAACAGGCCTATAACAATCTAACTTGATCTGCCCCTCACAAAATACAAGTTGCTCATGGCCCATTATGTCATGCAATGCATCCCTCTTGACATATGAATCATAAATCACATGCTCACCATGAATAGGAAGTCTATAGATCTGCCACACATCCTCCAATGTGACTGTAGCCTCGCTTGTCACAAGGTGGAAGTAATAAGTCTCACTATGCCATTGCTTAGTGAGTTCCATCAGCATCCCCAAGTGAGTTTGAATAGGTGGTGCATAGGCAATGTACTAGAGGCTAATCCGCACCAAGTGCTCTTGTTGTTGCTCAGTCAGCTCGCCCAAAATATTGAAAAGCTCCCAAGACTTGTGCTCATGTGAGTAGATCTCTCTTGCCTCCTCCTGCATTAGGAAAATTCACTGTGTTAAAATTCATCAAAAAAATCCTAGTCTTGGCTTGTCTCAGCATCTTGAAAGTAACTCCAATGTCAATGCCTATGAAGGCAGTGCAGTTTGCAAATCTTAAACTACAATGCTAGAGCCTTCAAACTCCCAAACTGCACAACGACATTGCAGTTTGCAAAAGCGTTGGAGTTTAACAGGAAACCTTAAGTTTAAAGTGCATAGTGGTGGCGCACCTTGCAAAAGTGGTGGAGATTGGAATTTAATCCTTAGCTCATCAAAAAAATCCTAGTCCTGGCTTGTCTCAGTATCTTGAAAGTAACTCCAACGTTAATGCCTATGAAGGTAGTAAAGTTTGCAAATCTTAAACTGCAATGCTAGAGCCTTCAAACTCCCAAACTGCACAGTGGCATTGCAGTTTGCAAAAGCGTTGGAGTTTAATAGGAAACCTTAAGTTTAAAGTGCATAGCGGTGGTGCACCTTGCAAAAGTGGTGGAGATTGGAATTTAATCCTCAGCTCCAAACTGCACTGTGGCATTGCTACTCGTGACAATGGCGCAATTTAAGGCTAAGAGACACTATTTGAAAATTTGAGCGGGGCAATATGGCCCCTCTCCTAGAGACCTAGTTTCCTAATGCATTAAATGAGCACGAAAATTGAAGAACAAGCTTGGTTCAAGTTGACTTACCGGTGGTCTAGTGCCAAGAATCCTTTGATGCATCTATACCTTGTCAAAAATGTGCATGGGGAGTTGTCATTGCACCATTTCTCCAGAAGGTCAGAGCTCAAAATCACAGAAATTTTAAAGGTTGAATGTGAAAATGAATTGGAAGTGGCCCCCCAAGGCCTATTTAAGCCTAAAAATTAGGGTTTTCTGACCCCATTTAGCCGTCTAGGAGGGGTATAAGTCCCCTCATCCTATTTTTAATTGTCTAAGGGCTGTTTTATATATTTTTTACATTTTATCTCATTTTTTGGCCTCCCTGAGCCTTTTTGGACCCGTTGGGCACCTTGTCCTCTTTTTTCACGAGATCACCCAAAAATCAAACTTTTCATCCAATCTCTCGAGGGGGAAGTATATTGGCATGTTTTCTCTGACCGGGGCAGTAGTGGAGCAAGTTTTGAAATCATTTTTTTTTGTCTTTTGATCGAGACAGTTTATTCTTTGAATCAACATAGCAAGTGCACTGCTTCAAAGAGGGGAAAAATGTAGATAGGTAAAATACATTGATTGGCACTACATGCTTGATCCTGACTACTAACACCATTTCATCCTTAATCATCCCTTACTCTAACCATTTAACTGAATACCCTTATTTGATTAAATTCATCAATTTTCCTCTCTAAATTGAATAAATCATTTATTTGATTAAGTCATTCTCTCTCATTAATTAAATCAATCAATCTGATCTAATTAACCTTAGCTCTTTATTTAATTAATCCCTAAAGTCATCGCATTAAATTAAATAAATTAAAACCTTATTTAATTTAATCTAACCAATCATCCCCTTTAGTTAAATAAAACAAAATGTTTATTTAACTATCACATTCTTCTCATCTTTGAATTAAATCAACCCATAAATCTAAGTCAAATTTATCACATCATCCAATCCCTCATTAAATTAATTAACCCTTCATTAATTTAATCCTAATTCATGTCCCATCCTCTAGCTTTTGCCACTTTCACATGAAAATAGATTTAATTCACTTATTAAGTCCCTATTTTCTCTCAACATGGCATAATAAAGGAATATTCTTCCAAATTTGAAATCCTTCCAAGTGGACTTTGTCCTTCCAATAATAGATTTATTTCATCTTTGCATTGAGCCAAGTGGCATTTAAGACATTCCTTTTTCCCTCTTACGTGTCCTTTCATTATTTTCAAATTCCACCTAAATACATTTATGGGCACATTCATCAAAATGTGCACATCCCTCATCCATTCTCATCTTGACAAGTGGCACTTGGCCATTGGTTGAAAGTTGGTCCCACATTGCTTCATTTTGGGCATTTCTCCATCTTATCTTTCTATAAATAAAAGGCTTCTTTCCTCATTTCATCATCCACAATTTGAGCAAACTTACTATACTCAAATCCATACTCAAGCATTGCAATTCTCATCGATTTCATCATGTCCTAGCTAGGTTATGTAGGGTTTTAATCTTGGAGCACACTTGAATCTTCAACAAAGTTGATAAATCCTCATCAAATCATCAAGAGCTTGCATAGGAGTTGGAAAAGGGCCAATTTCGACATCAAATTGGCACCAACTCCCCCATAAGATCAAGATTTTGCATGTTCTTAATAGGATCTAATCTATTTCATTGCCTTTTCACTATATTCTTGCTTTCATTCCTATTTTGAATATTGTTAAATGGATTTTAAGGGGAACTTTGATCTAAACTTGCATTTGAATCTTCTAATGTGTTTGTTTGTTGTCTCTTGTAGGTATTAGGATCTTGGTTCTACATGATCAAATGATGACGTCTGGATCAAATAACTGACTAGGGTTGCATCAATGAAAACATCAGATGACATGTGAAGTGTCTCTTGCCAATAATCTCCCCCTTTGGCATTGATGGCAACGCTTAGCAAAAAATGACTAAGTGTCAAATCAATACCAACATGAATACACTTCCAACCTCCAAAAATCCAAAAAAACAACTCCCCCTGAGATGATTAAGTCATTTTTCACTGTCCCATTGTCCCCCTTTGACATCAATGGCAAAGGCAGGAATCTGCATACCAAAAGTCAAATAAAAACTATTATGAACAAACTGCATATGTACAAACATGATTCTACAACTTACACAAACTCGAATAGATCTACAAAATTATTCTTCAATAGGTTCAAACTCATGTTCCAACCCTTTTTGAGACTCCAAGATAGTCATGTGACCACAAGATAAGTAAGATTGCATATCTGTAGATTCAAGGTTCATCGGATCACTGACTGCCATAGCATCTTGTGCTTCCTTCAATGCACTCAACATTATTTCCATCTTAGCACCAATTAGTCCTCTAAGCTAACAAACCCTTTCAATAATGTTACCTTCTTCATGCTTCAAAATTTTGATCTTGTCAAGCAGGGATATGACTTGACCTTCTTGCTTTCCAATAGAAATGATTAGAGGATTGAATTCTTGAGTGATGTCTGCTAACTATTTCTCACATTCTTTCATTTTCTTTACAATGTCCTTAGTGAACTTAGATAAAGATAGACATGACTTATAAATGTTACCACCTTCAGAAAAAGCACCTTGAATATTCTTTAAACAAATAGCTAACATAGACTTATCATTAGCTATCATCCCTTTTAACCTACTAAACCTTTCAGCATCAAAATCCTTATGAACCTTATCCATGGCTGACTTCTCAAGTGACTCAAAATGAGTACTTACAGAATTTACAAGCTTCTTTAGCTAACCAGAGGGAGAATCAGATGAATCTTTGACATACGAAGGAATGATATTCTCTAGAATCCTAGATGCAATATTCAACAACTCACTATCTTCAATATATGTGATTTCAAAATTTCTTCCCTTGCCTTAGCTTATGCAAACAACACAACTTTCAGTTTCTCAATGGGAGACAAAGTAGCCAAATTGATAGGACCTCTAATCAATTCAATATCAAACTCTTCATGTTGCACTTCTAAAAACTCCATTTCCTTAGTAGTGTCTCTTGCTTCCACATGAATCTCCTTCACTTCATCCTTCTTCTCTTCAGTTACTGATTCTTCCATGGCTTCATGAATCTCTTTTTCTTCAACCAACATTACTTTAGGAGCTTTTGTCTCCATAGGAATTTCAGCATCATGCACATCAAGAGGAATTTGAGTGTCCTCAATTGTATCTTCTTTTCCCTCTTCTGCTACTGGACAAGATGAATCATCTCCATCATGCACTTCTTCAGAAACAACATTGTATCTTTTCTTTAACATAATTGTCTTTCAAAGGATTTTCTTTGTATCCTTTGCAACTTCTTCAGTCTATCCAATCATCATCTTGTTCACCCTTTTTTTTCTCTTGAAATCCCTTTTTGCTTCATTTATTATATTCTTCATTTATTCCAATGACATCACCGAACACAAATCAACAAGTATCTATTCTCTCATTTTCTCTTATTCTGTCCTTTCACTCACTCTTCTCATTTCCAAAACTTCATATAGACTCTTGGGTAATGTAGAAATTATTTCAATAAGATTCATATTGAAATTATTCAAGTATTTTATTGAAGCTTCCTCAAGAACTCTTTGTGTTGGATCTCAGTTGTGATCATATGGTTTGTCCTTGATGACAAAATATCCTTCAGTTGAATCTACTTGTTGACAGTTTCTGTTTGGTTTCTCATGCTTTATCTTGTGACAGAAAAGGAACATTTCGACATGAGTATGGCTGGGTCTCCCCGATCCTCTTTGAAATGTCTGAGTTTCCTATTGGCAAGACATTTCTGTTGTTATGTCGATTGAATTTAACATTCTGGTAGCTTTCGGCGTGACATTGTTCATGGTCTTGGCGACAGAAGAAAATCTTTATCGGCATGAGCCAGAGGTCTTTGGTATAATGTTTCATCGAACATGTTATGTCTCCCTGACCTGCTTCAGAATGAGCATATCGGCAAAGGAAATCATCCTCGAGGTAAGGTCATAGCGAAATCATATTGTCTCCCCAACCAGTACATGTGCAAGTCTATTGGCATAGTGTAATCCCATCGGTATGAAGTCACAGCGAGATTGCATTGTTACACCGACCGATGGTGAATGGATGCATATCGACAAGAGTCAAGGTTCTCGGAATAGGTCTTGGCGAAGTGTTTTTGTTTCGCTGACATCACATCTGGGATTCACTTCAGCCTGACTTATTGTTTTTGGTGTGAAGTCATAACGAATGCGTTATGTCACACCGACCGCTGGTTAAAAATAAAAAATTGCATATCAGCATGAGTTTTTATTTCGAAGGAATGTCTTAGCAAACACTTTGGTCTTACCGACTAAGTATTTTTGGAGTGCTTTCAGCTAAAGTTTGGCTTGGTCTCAGTGACTCAGTGTATAAAGTTTTGTTTCAGTTTAACAATGCTTTCTATGAGAGGTCTCCCTGACATTGATATGTCTCTCCGATGGAATACAAATGGTCTCTATCGGTATGAGAAGTGAATTCTCTTGGCGATCTATTGTGAGCTCAGGATGTTTCGGCAAAACAAGGGGCAGTCTATATGATGTCTCTCTGATATCAAAAGTTATAGCAATAGAATGATGGTTTCATTTTGGTGAAAGATACTTTATGTCTCATCGACTAGAAGGATGTTTGATGGCTCTCAGCGTAAGATGATGTATTCGGTATAACTTCTCTCGACTCTGATGGATCTTGGTGAAAGCGACAACCATAAGGATATCTGGCAACATTAAAGTTGCCTTCGGCATACTATGTCATCGAATTGAATTGAAAGGTTGTTAGGGAAATTTTTTTGAGCTTATTCTTTTTCACTGGGTATCAAACCCTAGCCTGGCCACCATCATGAGAAAGCTTCATAAACTATTCTTTACTATTGTTGCTAGCTGTAACGGCAGTGTCAGGATGAAATTAATTCTTCATTCAGAAATGAATGGTATGGCTGCTATGTTTGATGTGCCTCTCTGGCTGGATGCTCGATAATGGTTGATGGAGCCATGGGAGTTATAGATTTGTCCAAGTAATGATCTCACAAGTTTCAGAAGCTAGGTGAAACGACTCTTGTTTTGGTTGGTTGTTCTGCTGTTACTTCTGAAGACTGTTACTTTTCTGGCATTTATAAATAGAAGCAGAAAACTATGTTTTCTGTTCGACTGTTGATGTAATTCTAAGATTATCATTCCTTGGCTGTATAAAAATATATGGATAAAACTCTAAAATAAAATCTATATAATAAGATGCAGAGATTGTGAGTTTCTTCCCTATGAGGTATTTTAGGGATTCAGTTATTGAATCTTTAAGGTATTCTGTAGATGAGAAAATAGAGAGATATGTGCTTATCTGAAAACAGAGAAACCCTCTAAATCATTATAATTGTTCAAAACATAATTTTAGGGGTTGGTACTCCTTGAGATATATATCTCTAAATGAGGGGTTGGTGCTCCTTGAGTGGGTGCTCAAAAATCAGCCTATAAGGCATTATGAACAGTTTATTATAAGATTAAGCCAAGAAGGCATTTTAGGGAGTGGTTTTTATACCCTAGGAGGGTTTTCCACTCGAAAAAATATTGTGCCTCTTTGTTCTTCTATGTTCTTTTTGTTTTACTATGATGTTGTTGTTTTTGTTGACTGTTGAGTTATTACTTTTCTCAATTCTGTTTATGAATGATTACATTCAACTCATGAATGCATTAATCAGAGAAAAATTGAGAACAAATCAGTGATATGTTTGAAGGTTTTTTTTTGTAAAATTGGCCAAATCTGTTAAAACACTGATTGACCCCCCCTCTCAGTGTCATTTTAACTCCAACAATTGGTATCAGAGGATAGGGTCCTCTGTTTGGTTTAATTACCTTGGATTGATCTTTGTCTTGGAGTTTGTTTTTAATGGCACATTCTCAAGAAGGTGCCTCTATAACCAGAGCTCTGTTATTTGATGGAACAAATTATGTGTTATGGAGAATAAGAATGGAAGCTTTTCTTGTTTCTTTTGATGTTGATGTTTGGAGCATTGTTTTAGAAGATTACAATGTACCAGCCACTATTCCCACTAATGTTGCTGAGAAAAAGAAGTATGAAACAAATGCCAGAGCTAAACATTCCATCTTTTGTGGATTAACTAAAGATGTGTTCATTAAAGTCATGCATTGCAAATCTACTCATGGAATATGGGAAAAAATTGAAACTATATATCAAGGGAATGAGAAAGTCAAACTGTCGAAAATCATTACTCTCAAACATCGGTTTGAGGAGTTGAAAATGAAGGATGATGAGAAAGTAGCTGAATATTTCCTAAGAGTTGATGAAGTTGTCAATGGAATGAAAGGTCTAGGTGAAGAGGTTATTGAATTTGATGTGGTCACAAAAGTTGTTAGGTCCTTACCATCTAAATTTGAATCTAAGATCTCAGCCCTAGAGGAAAAGAAACACTTTGATAAGCTTACCTTAGACAGCCTGCAAGGAATACTTACTGCTTATGAAATGAGAACTAGCAAAAACAATTCAACAGGAAAAAAAACTGCCTTTAAATCTGAAAAGAAAGTAAAAGTCGATGTCAGTGAATCAGAGTTGTCTGATTCTAAATAATCTCATTTTGTTAGAAGATTTAAAAAGGGATCAGGAAAATATAAGGGAAAACTTCCCTTTAATGTTTTAACTATGGAAAAATAGGTCACTTTGCTACAAATTATTCCTATGATGATCAAATCTATGACAACGAGATAACTGAAATACAACCTAAGAAGAAGGCTTTCAAACCTAAACGAAACTTCACTTTTAAAAAGAAGAAAAGTCTATTTAGTAAGGATGAATCTGATATTGAGTCTGAAGACTCATCAGCTGATGATGTTGAAACTTTGTTCATGGCTGAATTTACTCAGCAAAATGATTCTAACACCTTTGACACTAAATAAGGTGAAGTAGATCTTGAAAGTGAGCTAAAATGTGCTCTTCAAGAGGCCAGGAAACTCAAAAAACATGTTCTTACTCAAGAACATAAACCAGATCAAGAATTGATCTCTCTGAAAACTTAGCTTGAAGAAGCTAAAAGAGCTGAAGTCTATCTTAGAGAGACTGTAAGCTACAAATATCATGAAATTCAAAAATTGGAACAAGAACTAGTCCTTCTTAGGAAGGAAATTGAAAAATATGAAAGTACTCTAAAACTGAATGAGATGCTCAGCAAACAAAAGGTGTATAAAGATAAATCTGGTGTTGGCTTTGAAAAGGGTGAATGCTCAATTGACAAAGCAAAACAAAATCCCTCTTTTGAAGTAAAAAATTCAGGTTCAAATCTCTCAAAATTTGGTAAGGATCATGCTAAGATGTTTAAAGGTAATAGACCTTCATACAATGTCAATTCTTTTTTCTATGGTTATATAGCTTGTGCATACTGATTTATGTGGACCAACTAGAACAAGGTCTATTAATGGTGAAAGGTACTTTATATTTTTTGTAGATGATTATACTAGAATGATATGGGTCACATTTCTTAAGCACAAATTAGAAGCCTTTGGAAGGTTCAAAATTTTCCGAAAAAATGGTTGAAAAGGAATATGATCTGAAACTCAAATGCCTTCGATCAGAAAAAGGAGGTGAGTTCACCTCTCAAGAGTTTATTGATTACTGTGAACAACATGGTATTAAAAGACAATATGCTGCAACTAAAAAACCTCAACAAAATGGGGTAGTTGAACGTAGAAAAAGAATTGTAAAAGAAATGGCTAGAACCATGCTAGATGAAGCTAAGTTGTCTGATATATATTGGAAAGAAGTTGTTCATACAGCTATATAAATTTTGAATAGAGTGCAGCTTAGGGTGAAATCTAAACACACTCCTTATGAACTTTGGTATGGAAAAACTGCTTCTGTCAAACACTTTAAATTTTTTGGAAGTAAGTGTTTTATCAAGAAAGATGGTGATAACCTTGGGAGCTTTCAATCAAAGAGTGATGAGGGTATCTTCTTGGGATACTCAACTCACAGCAAAGCTTATAAATGCCTTAACAAAAGGATTAACAAGATTGTTGAAATTGTTAATGTAAAATTTGATGAAAGACCACATTTGATTTCTAAATCTTTGTAGGATAATGAGGAAGAAGAACTTGAATTTGAAATAATATCAGAAGGAGCTGAAACAACAAAGTCTTTTGCTGAATCAACAAGCCCTAAAAATGAAAAAGCAAGTCCTAAAAAGGTTGCATCAAAAGATCTTTCGAAAACTCTAGCTATATATCACCCCAAAGATCAGATTATTGGGGATAAATATGAAGGAGTTCAAACTAGAAGAAAGGCTGCAGAATCTGATGAAAAGGCACAAATTGCTTTTTGTTTAGTTACCCAGTTTGAGTATAAATTTTTTAATGAAGCTCTCACAGATTCATGTTGGATTAATTTTATGCAGGAAGAAATTGATCAGATTGAGAAAAATCATACTTGGGAGTTAGTCCCAAGACTAGATGATAAGAATGTCATTGGAGGAAAATGGATACATAGAAACAAGGTTGATGAAAAAGTTAATATTATTCGCAACAAAGCAAGATTTGTCTGCAAAGGCTATACTCAACAAGAAGGTATTGATTTTGGTGAAACCTTTGCACCTGTTGATAGACTAGAATCTATCAGAATATTCTTGGCTTATTCTGTTTACAAAAACTTTATTGTTTATCAAATGGATGTCAAAACTGCCTTTTTGAATGGCTATTTAGATGAATAGGTCTATGTTGAATAGCCTGAAGGATTTATATGCAAAGATAATCCTAACCATGTCTATAGGTTGAAAAAGGCTCTCTATGGCCTAAAACAAGCACCTAGAGCTTGGTACTCTAGGCTGGACAGTCATTTAATTTCTAATGGCTTTGTTAGAGGAGGTGTAGTCATTAATCTTTATGTTAAAATTGAAGGTTCTGATAATTTAGTTGTTGAAATTTACGTTCATGATACTATCTTTGGCTGCAATAATGTCACTATGAGTAAAAAGTTCTCTCAGTTAATAGAATCTGAGTTTGAAATTTCAATGTTAGGAGAATTAAATTTCTTTTTGGGTCTTCAAATCTCTCAATGTGAGACTGGAATATTTCTTTCTAAATCCAAATATGCTAGAGAGATGCTTAAGAAATTTAAAATGGATGAATCTCATCCTGTTAGCACTTCAATGGCTACTGGATGCAAACTTACTAAAATTGATGATTCTCTTTATTCAAATCAAACTGAAGACAGATAAATGATTGGCAATCTCTTATATTTAACTGCCATTATGCAGGCAGTTTGCACTATTGCATGTTTTTAGGCATCACCTAAAGAATCTCATGTCACTGCTATCAAACTAATCTTTAGATACATTCTGAGCACTCTTGATTATGGTCTTTGGTATCCTAGGAGAAATGATTTCTCTTTGATTGCTTATACTGATGCTGACTGGGCTGGTTGTTTGGATGATAGGAAAAGCACCAGTGGTGCTGCATTCTTTCTTGGTGATCATTTAGTGGCATGGCACAACAAGAAACAAGTATTTGTTTCTCTGTCTACTGCTGAAGCAGAATACATTGCTGCCACTTCATGTTGTACTCAAGTACTGTGGATGAGTCAGACTCTATCTGATATGGGTATTGATGTTTCTAAACCTATTTCCATTCTTTGTGATAAGACTAGTGTGATAAATATTTCAAAAAATCATGTTATGCACTCTCGCACAAAACATATTGCTATTAAGTTTCATTTTCTTCTAGAAAAGGTTTTGGCTAATGAAGTCTGCTTACAGTTTGTTGGATCTCAAGATCAGGTGGCTGACATTTTCACTAAGCCCTTAGAAAAAGAGCTATTTGAAATATTGAGACTTCGATTGGGAGTTATCTCTCAATCATTACTTCACTGAATCTCCAAGCTACTACTTAGGGGGAGCATGTTATATGTTTTGATTAACTTACTACTCTCCTACAATCTTGGTTGTTGCATTATTACTCTTTTTTGCAGTTGTTTCTCATGATATATTTTTTTGGCTTCTTAGTTGTGTTTCATGGCAATGCACGATCTTCTCTTCTACTCTTTGTCATTGAGGCAAAATGGGGGAGAGTCATTTGTGTTTTTCCATCAAGGACAAAGGGGGAGTTTGTTGGATCTCAGTTGTGATCATATGGTTTGTCCTTGATGACAAAATCTCCTTCAGTTGAATCTACTTGTTGACAGTTTCTATTTGTTTCCTCATGATTTATCTTGTGACAGAAAAGGAACATTTCAGCATGAGTATGGCTGGGTCTCCCCGATCCTCTTTGAAATGTCTGAGTTGCCTATCGGCAAGACATTTTTGTTGTTATGTCAATTGAATTTAACATTTTGGTAGCTTTCGGTGTGACATTGTTCATGGTCTTGACAACAGAATAAAATCTTTATCAGCATGAGCTAGAGGTCTTCGGTATAATGTTTCATCGAAGATTGTTATGTCTCCCTGACCCACTTCAGAATGAGCATATCAGCAAAGGAAATCATCCTTGGGGTAAGGTCATAGTGAAATCATATTGTCTCCCCGACCAGTGCATGTGGAAGTCTATCGACATAGTGTAATCCCATCGGTATGAAGTCACACCGAGATTGCATTGTTACACCGACCGATGGTGAATGGATGTGTATCGGCAAGAGTCAGGGTTCTCAAAATAGGTCTCGATGAAGTGTTTTTGTTTCACCGACATCACATCTAGGATTCACTTTGGCCTGACTTATTGTTTTCGGTGTGAAGTCATAAAAAATGTGCTATGTCACACTGACCATTGGTTAAAAATAAAAAATTGCATATCGGCATGATTTTTTATTTCGAGGGAATGTCTTAGTGAACACTTTGGTCTTATCGACTAAGTCTTTTTGAAGTGCTTTCAGCAAAATTTTGGCTTGGTATCAATGACTTAGTGTATAAAGTTTTGTTTCAGTTTGACAATGCTTTCTACGAGAGGTCTCCCCAACATTGATATGTCTCTCCGATGGAATACAAATGGTCTCTATCAGTATGAGAAGTGAATTCTCTTGGCGATCTATTCTGAGCTCACGATGTTTTGGCAAAAAAAGGGGCAATCTATATGATGTCTCTCCGATATCAAAAGTTATAGTGATAGAATGATGGTTTCATTTTGGTGAAAGATACTTTATGTCTCATCGACCAGAAGGATGTTTGATGGCTCTCGGCATAACATGATGTATTCGGTATAACTTCTCCTGACTCTGATGGATCTTGGCGAAAGCGACAACCATAAGGATGTCTAGCAATGTTAAAGTTACCTTCGGCATACCGTGTCATCAAATTGAATTGAAAGGTTGTTAGGGAAAATTTTTTGAGCTTATTCTTTTTTATTGGGTATCGAACCCTAGCCTGGCCACCATCATGAGAAAGCTTCATAAACTATTTTTTACTATTGTTGTTGGCTGTAATGGCAGTATTAGGATGAAATTCATTCTTCATTTAGAAATGAATGGTATGGCTGCTATGTTTGATGCGCCTCTCTGGTTGGATGCTCGACAGTGGTTGATGGAGCCATGGGAGTTACAAATTTTTCAAAGTAATGATCTCACAAGTTTCAGAAGCTGGGTGAAATGACTCTTGTTTTGGTTGGTTGTTCTGCCGTTAATTCTAAAGACTGTTACTTTTCTGGCATTTATAAATAGAAGTAGAAAACTATGTTTTCTGTTCGACTATTGATGTAATTTTGAGATTATCATTCCTTGGCTATATAAAAATATATGGATAAAACTCTACAATAAATTTTTTATAATAAGATGCAGAGATTGTGAGTTTCTTCTCTATGAGGTATTTTAGGGATCCAATTATTGAATCTTTAAGGTATTCTATAGATGAGAAAACTGAGAGATATGTGCTTATCTAAAAATAGAGAAACCCTCTAAATCATTATAATTGTTCAAAACATAATTTGAGGGGTTGGTACTCCTTGAGATAGCTATCTCTAAATGAGGGGTTGGTGCTCCTTGAGTGGGTGCTCAAAAATTAGCCTATAAGGCATTGTGAACAGTTGATTATAAGATTAAGCCAGGAAGGCATTTTAGGGAGTGGTTTTTATGCCCTAGGAGGGTTTTCCACTCGGCAAAATATTGTGCCTCTTTGTTCTTCTGTGTTCTTTTTGTTTTACTATGCTATTGTTGTTTCTGTTGACTATTGAGTTATTACTTTTCTCAATTCTATTTATGAATGATTACATTCAACTTATGAATGCTTTAATCAGAGAAAAATTGAGAACAAATCAGTGATATGTTTGATGTTTTTTTTTTTAAATTGGTCAAATATTTTAAAACACTGATTGACCCCCCCCTCTCAGTGTCATTTTAACTCCAACACTTTGACCAACACTGTCAAATGTGTCATACCATTCACAAAGAGGCCTAAGATTGCCATCCTTAATCAATGCCTTCTCCACTTCTTCTAGAGGCAAACATGATTTGTCTATTTTCATCTTTTTCTTTCCTTTTTCTTCACCAGAGAGCTTGTCATTAGAGACTTTTATTTCCTTTGTTCCCTTTTGCTTCATTTCTCTTATCTCTTCATCAGATTCAGTCTCTTCATCTTTAGAAACAACAACATAAACTCTTGTGCTTTTGTCCTTCCTTTTTCCTTCTCTCCCAAATGACTTCACTTGAACTTTCATAGAACTTGACTTCTTTGTAGGACCAGATGAGAGAGTAGAGCTTCTTGTAGATCTAGGGGTATGTGCAGGATCACATGGAAAAAATAGGCCCTTAAGTGGCAAAAAATTCAAAAAAAACAGAGTTAGGAAACTTGACATAAAAATTTGAATAAGTTATCTATATTATTTAAAAAATATGTAAGAATAGAATTTGTAGCAAATTGAATGTAGTTTCTAAACTACTAGATTTAAAAAAAAATAAAAATCTATTTGGTGAAAATTTGAAATTTCAATGCAATAGTACTTAAATTTCAAGGAAAAAATAAGAAGTAGGTGTCTGTTTGAACATCCTAACCACAATAAAATGATAATTATTTTTTATAAGATTTTAGATATAAGTAGAGGACTCATGTCCCGATGTGATGCATACTCTTTTGTAAATTTTTTCCAAGTAAATAATTAATTATGAATTTTTTATACAACTTTGAAAAAATATAAAAACTTGTGTTTGAACACCTTAACTTGGTCAAAACTTCATGAAATTCTTTTTTTTTAATCCTATAGCATGTGAAGCATAAAATGTGACATGTTTTAGATTCAAAAAATGTGATACCATTTGAAGGCTATAGATGTTTTTCAATCAACCTATCAATCAAGACTTTAATTGTAATTCAAATAGAAAATTAAGAATAATTATTTATTAAATTCAAAGTAAAGAATAATTTATATAGGTGGAAAGCTAAGAATATCCTTTAAAAAACCTTTTCGTTTCATCAATTTTGGATAAAAAAAGTCGTAAGCCACATACCCTACACATACCTATCATATCGCCACTTTTTGGCCCATCATGATCCTGCACATACACCTAGTTCGAGTAGAGGATGTTGTCGGACTAGCTGATTTAGTTCTAGCCGAATCTCCTGCTTTAGCTTCTTCTCTTTCTTCTAGCTTCTCTCACAGCTTCTATAGATATACCCATGCTCTCTGCAAAGGCTTCCACTTCCTTCCTTACTCTCCAGACTATCATAGGTTTCTTCAACTGCTCATGTGCTTGCATATCCTTTTCTTCATAGGTTTCAAACCTATCTTCTATTGGATCTCGAGGTCTACTCAAAAAAAATTGTGCATATAGTTCCAAGATGTGTTCCTCAACCTCATAGCCCATTCGCATAATCCAAACCATTCTAGGATTTTCAACTTCCATCAAGCATTGATCAATGTCAACCATAAAATAGATCTAGTGTCCTTATACTTCTCCACAATAGAAGTAGGAATTATTTCTCTTGCTTGCATTTCTATCTGAAAACTCTTGAAATAACCCTAGATTGCAGCTTTCCTAGCTTTACTATCACCAACTTTGTGCAAGATATCTCTAATTTGAACATCTACATGTTTATTTACTTGCCATTGTACCTTTTTAAATCCTAGAACTTCATTCATAAAGTAAAAGAACAAACAAAATGGCGGGAATGTGCAGGATCATCATGGAAAAAACAGGCCCTTAAGTGGCAAAAAATTCAGAAAAATCAGAGTTAGGCAACTTGATGTAAAAATTTGAATAAGTTATCTATATTATTTGAAAAATATGTAAGAATAGAATCTATAGAAAATTGAATGTAGTTTCTAAACTACTAGGTTTATTTAAAAAAAACTAAATCTATTTGGTGAAAATTTGAAATTTCAATGCGTGATGCCAAATTTCAGGGAAAAAAGAAGAAGTAGGTGTGCTGCCACCATAACAATAAAATGATAATATTTTTTTTTTTTATAAGATTTTAGAAATAAGTAGAGGACTCATATCCCAGGATTTGATGCATATTTGTTTGTAATTTTTTCCAAGTAAATAATTAATTATGAATTTTTAGTACAACTTTTAAAAAATATAAAAGCTTGTATGTCTGACCACCTTAACTTGGTCAAAACTTCATGAAATTCAATTTTTCTTTTTTTAATCTTATAGTATGCAAATAATAGAATGTGATGCATGTTTTGGATTCTAAAAATGTGATACCGTTTGAAAGCTATAGATTTTTTTTTCAATCAGCCTATCAATCAGGACTTTAGTCATAATTCAAATAGAAAATGAATAATAATTATTAATTAAATTCAAAGTAAAGCATAATTTATATTGGTGGAAAGCTAGGAATATCCTTTAAAAACCCTTTTCATTTCATCAATTTTGAGTAAAAAAAAAGTCGTAAGCCACATACCCTACAAATACCCAGCATATCACCACCTTTTGGCCCATCATGATCCTGCACATACCCTGGCATATTACCATATTTCAAGGAATTCTTCTTTTCCTTCTTGATCTTACCAAGATTCTCCATTAATTGGATTTTGAGTAACTCACATAGATCATACTTTTCATTCTCCTTCACCATTTGATATGCTGCATAAATAGTTGTACTAGATACAAAATTATCCCAGCTAGAATGATATATCTTGTAACCAATGACCATAGATGAAAATTTGACATAAACATCCACTTCAATAATGTCATCAATTTTCATAGTTCTTTTATCAAACAATGAACTGGTTGCATTAGTAACTATCTAATTCTTCACAGACTTCAAGATTGGCAACCCACTAGAGGAATTTAAATTTGTAACAATGCTTATGGATTCTTTTGTAATCTTAAAAGGTTGAATCAACCACATAAATTCAACATGAAATTGGCTCAAAATATACCAGACCCACTCATTTTCTTCAAACACAGGAAATTTTACAATCTGCATGAAGTTCTTCTCATCTAGGGTTTTGAATTTGGGTTTTACCTTAAAATCTTCTCCAACTATATGATTTGAGTACAAATTACACAATTGTGAGCTTCCTAACTCCTTAATATTAGAATGATTGTATGCCCTAATGTCTTCAATATGCAAGATGTCATATGGAATGGATGAAAATGCATCTAAGGGATCAATCTCAATAGATTTGAAATGATGTCACTTGAATTTCAGATGGAGTCTATCCTTGATGTCAACTAGCAATGGAGCAGCCATTCTCACAAATTTACAAGTTCACAAGTTTCCCGATAAATACCTTTTCATCGAGTTAGTGTTTGATTGTTGAATCACCTTCACACTTGAATCTTTTCCAAATTCCATCAAAGTTTGCTTCAAAACTCTCCAGGCCTCTTCTTCTCAAAGTGCAAAGTGACAAATGAGGGATACAAATGACCTTTTATCATTCACACACCTAACTTTTTTTTGTCGCAATAAATGCTTTTTCCCTAACACATTTAGATACCCTGTTTCCATGCTCTATGAAAGATAACTCTTCTGTGGACCTTCAATTCTGCTTAAATACTCTCTCCAACAACTCTAACAACATTTGTAGATCATCAATGCAATCACTGCACTCATCCATATCCTAGTACCAGCTATCAACAGGGGGTTTGAAGAATTTTCCTGAGAACTCCCCATACGCTAGAGGCCTAAAACTAATTCTCGGAGGAATTACCAGATCCAGGATCTAGTGTAGAATCATTTTCTACTACATAGGAACTCTTTTTCACCCATATCTTCTTCATTTTATTCTTGATCTCATCAATGGTAACCTTTCCTTTTCCTTTTCCCTTTTCATCCTTCTGCATGTTTCTCCTTTGATTTACCAAACCTCTTCTGCAATGTCTAGCAATGTGACTAGATTTGTTGCAATTGTAGCACACCACATTTATTTCTCCAGACCAGTTGTTCCATTGATTTTCTCTTGATCTACACTGGTTAGCAATATGGCCAAATCTATTGCATTTATAACATTTGACATCTCTATAAAATTTGTTCATATTTCTCCATTCATTTGACTTATGACCATACTTATTGCAATTGAAACATTGACCTAAAAATGATGGACCACTTGAATTCATTCTACTTCCACATTGAGTAGCCATATGACCAAATTTATTGCAAACAAAATAGTAAGCATTAAACCTTTGAGCATTAGGTTGTCTTACTAGATACCTTCCATCTTTGTTCATCTGATTTCCTTGCCTAAATCTCCTTTGTTCAAATCTAGAACTTTCTCCTTCCTCATATCCAAGACCTCACTTGTCACCTTCAGTCCTTTGACTTTTAATCAGTTCATCAAGCTTGGTTGAGCTAATCTTGAACTTCTCCTTGAATTCATTTGCAGTAGCAAGTTCATCTCTAATATCAACAATTTCCTTTTCAATCTCTTCTTCATTATTTATGGATTTTTCCAATTCAAGCTCCAACTAATTGAATCCATCAATAATTTGGTTGCATTCTTCAGATTTCTCTTTCAAGGACTGAGCAAGCATTTCTTCATTCTTCTTCCTTTCTTCAGTCTCCTTTGTCATCCTCATCACAATAGATTCCATTTCATGCTTTGTAGAACAACATTTTCTCTGGAAAACTTTTCACACTCTTCTATCTTTTCCTTTAGGTCTTGGCTCAGTTGTTCATCTTCAATGCTTTTACTCTCTTTTTGCTTGATCTAATCATAGAGTTCCCTTCTCTTCTCCCTTGACTCATTGATTTTATCTTTCAATGATTAAATGAACTTCTCAACATTCTTGAGACTTGCCTATAAATCCCAAACTTTAGATTTGGACTGTTCAAGATCATCTAATGCCACCAAAAGTTGTTGCTGAAGACTACTTGAAACTATTGAATCACTTTCCTGGATATTCCCCAAGCTTTTAAACTTCTTTAAATTCTTTGACCTTCTATCTAATTATGCTCTTCTGCTTTTTTCTGCTTCAAATCACATCACAAAATCCTTTTATGCACAAAGTGATTTTCTCCCTTGACTCATTGATTTTATATTTCAATGTTTGAATGAATTTATCAACATTCATGAGGCTTTCCGAAAATTCCCAAACTTCAGATTTGGACTAATCAAGATCATCTAGGGCCACCAAAAGTTGTTGTTGAAGACTGCTTGAATCCATTGAATCACTTTCTTGGATCTTCCCCAAGCTTTTAAACTTCTTCAAATTCTTTGACCTTCCCTTAGGTGCTGCAACCCTTGACATTAAGTAACATACATCAACACACTTCATTCATATGTCAAAGTGATATAATTGATCCCTTATATATATCCACAACTAAAGATATATTTGCTATGAAATATTTACAAACTGTCAACTCAATCCATAATTAAATTTAAATGCGCACCAACCAAATTTGGCCACAACATAGTGAGGACCCAAATCAACATGCTCAACCATAAAAAAACTTAAACAATTACTCCTCAAATATCTGCAATGGCTACATTCACTTAGTTGTCCTTCAAGCACTGCTAAAATGAAAATTAATTAACCGGATCTTATAACTTGCACATGGATCAATACGAGGCTCTAAAGTTCAAGAATAACAAAGATAATATACCAAAAAATCTTC
>VDFB02058242.1:619761201-619788012 GCA_007258455.2 Sequoia sempervirens
AAGCAAACATAGAAGATTTGTTTCAAACTTTGAATTTTGAAATAAACCTAACTGGACTGATATGCCACTCCTGGCGTATGAGTCCCACTTTGGTCCAATTTGCAAGTTTCAGAAGTTCCAGACACCCTTTTTCCATATTTCAGTTTCTCCCCAAAAATCCTAATCTGGGACTAAATCACCCATACTAGCATATGAGTCCTAGAAGGCTTTAAAACCAATGTTTTAGCATTTCAAGCCTTCATATAGTCATCTCTATATTTCCAAGTGCACACCCTTCATCTCTCAACTTTCAGTTTTCATTTTCATGCATTTTTAGGCCATTTAGAGAATTTTTACATTGCATTAGGTTTAAGCATTAGGTCTTGCATTTCATTTGTCTTTCCAAGCCCTAGCTTTGTGGTGAACTCCTCTTTAGTTTATAATTAGACCTAAGGACAACGCTATTGCAAGGTCTCCTTCTCCTTTGCATATCTTAGATTAAGATCTTTAGGGTTTCCCTTCAATGGAATGGTTGTGAACTATGCTTTTTTATGTCCTAAACCATAAAGCAACCATTTTTCACCTTTCAAGAAGTATGTTTAGAGTTGCAAAATTTTTCATGTTCTAAAATAGAGTAGTCAAAATGTGGGATTGTACAAGCCTTTGACAGTACCAGAGAGACCTTGGGAAGATTTCAGCATGGATTTCATTTTGGGATTGTCAAGAACACAAAGAGGTTATGATTCTATTATGGTACAGTTGTGGATAGATTTTATAAAATGGCACGTTTTGTTCCTTGTAAGAAGACTAATGATGTTGTGCATGTTGCTAAATTATTTTTTAAGGGGATTGTGAGATTGCATGGATTACCTAGGAGTATTGTTTCAAACAAAGACACCAAGTTCATTGGATACTTTTGGAGGAGATTGTGGAAGAAGATGAAGATAGATTTGAATTTTAGTCAGCATATCATCCATGGGTGGATGTATAGATAGAGGTAGTGAACAGAAGTTTAGGAAATTTTTTGAGATGCTTGGTGGGAGATAAAGCAGGAAGTTGGCACATAGTTTTAACATAGGCAGAGTTTGCATACAATAATTTAGTAAACCAAAGTATAAGAAAAACACCATTTCATATTGTTACTTAAGTTATTCCTAGAGGAGTTGGAGAATTAAGGAACATTATTATGGAGAGAAAAAGGAGTATGAAGGTAGAAGAGTTTTCAGATTTCACGGAGACATTACATAATCATGTCCTAAAGTATTTAGAAGACATTAATGATAAGTATAAGGAGAAGGAAGATGAGCACCGGAGACATAAGAAATTCACTATTGGAGATGAAGTGATAGTATATTTGAAGGAGAGATTTCCAGTCGGTACATACAATAAGTTGAAGTTGAGGAAGTTTGGACCATGTGAGATACTTAGGAAGTTTTATTTTAGAAATTCATATGAAGTGGAGTTACCAAAGACAATGGGTATGTCACCTATTTTCAATATTGTAGACATATATGAGTTTCATGAAGGATAGTTAAGTGGTAGGAATGATGAAGTGGATTTAAAGGAGCGATTACCATATCAGGAACCAAAGGAGACTAAGTAAATTTTTGGTACTAGAGCCAAAAGAAGCACCAAGAACAAGCAGTACAAAGAATATCTTGTAAAGTGGAAAAGAAAACCAAAGGAGGATTCATGATGGATTTCTCACACTGAGGTGGAACATCTTCATTTTCCTCTTAGCCCTAGAAATTTAGGGGCTTAATTTTCTTCCAACCTCAGGTGTCTGACGCAAGAGCATCCCTGGTTGTAAAGCAATCCTATACCAACCAAAAACAATTCTTTTCTTGCATTGAATTCAATATTAGTTTCAGTAGTTCATTCCATATTTTACCACATTATTATTTCTCAGCTTACAGAGCAGGATATAGCATCTACACATAGAAATCTATCACATATCCAAATTTTACATCATTTGCATTTGTCTAACATAAGTTATCGCTCTTAGAATTTCACTGTGTTTACTAGTCAGAGCATTTGGGGCTAACCTGTACCAGATTTTTTAGTATAGACCTATTCCAGATCATGCAGAGCCTAATTGGAAATCATACAAGCATCTTGGGTTCATTGGGACCTATCTTGGATATTCACAAGTTGATTCATTTTGTGTGGAGGTAATTCTTCATACCTTGGGGCTGACATTCATGTATGGTCATTCATTTGGTTATTAACCCTTATGGATGATGTGGACCTATGTGGGAGCTTGGGAAGAATATTTATAAGCATTTGTAATCATCGAGGATGTCATCCAGCTATCAACTCTAAGTTATATGCTTTATATTGGTTACACTTTCACATAAACCCTTCGGGGACATGTAAATAAGGCTTAGTGGCCAGTTGTATTCTTGAAAGCCCTTGTGGCAGGCCTGTGAGCCTTGGATATTCACCCATGAGGCATATGTTGGATGTAAGTTTATCAATTCAATGAAGTTTCATGTTCGCATAGCAATTTGTTGTGTCATTTCCACTGTGTTGACTCATGGTTGCACGGTTTAGACTATTCCTTCTAGAACCATCCTACTGTGAATGCACCGGGAGAATATATATATATAGAGGTAGAGAGATTGAGGGATAAAGAGGGAATGAGAGAGAGGGGGGAGATAAAAAGAGTAATCTAGAGAGATATGGAGAGGGAAATAGAGAGAGGAAAAGAGATAATTATCTGAGATATAGGAAGAAAGAAGGGAAGAAAGTGATTGAGAGAAATAAGAGAGAGAGGAAGAGAGATTGAGAGATACTGATCAATATAGAGATAGAGAGGGAGACAAAGAGATATAGAGAGAGAGGTAGAGAGATAATGATAAATAAATAGAGATATAAGGAGGGTACATGATATATTTCTCTCTTTATATCTCTCTATATCTCCTATCTATATCACTCACTCTCCTACTCTCTATCTATTGAGCTATCTCTCCCTTTCTCCCCCCTCTACTCTCTCCCTCTCTTTGTTTCTCTTATTCACTCCATCTCTCCCTCCATCTCTCCTACTCTATCTTTATCTCCATTTCTCTCTCTCTTTCTATCCATATCTTTGTCTCTTCCTTTCCTTCCCTCTCTTTCTCTCCTTCTTTCTCTTTTATCTCCATCATCTCTCTATCTCTCCCCGTCTCTCTCTACACATCCCCCTATCTACCCCATGATCTTCTCCTCTATCTCTATCTCTCTCTCCCTTTCTCTCCCTATATATCTATTCCTATGTCTCTTTTTCTTCCCATATATCTCTATCTCTCCCTATTTCTTTCTACCTTTTTCTATCTCCACCTATTTCTCTCTGCCTCTCTATCTCTATCTATTTCTCTCTCCCTCTCTATCTCCCCTATTTCTCTCTCCCTCTCTCCCTCTCTATTTATCTATCTCTACTCTCTATTTGTCTATCTCATTGTCTCTTTCTTCCTCTCTCCCTCTATATCTCCTTATATGTCTATCTCTCTATCACTCTATCTCACCATCTATATATATCTCTATTTATCCTTCCCTCTCCCTCTCCTTCTATATCTCTCTATCTCTTCCTCTATATCTCCCTGTCTATCTCCCTATCTCTCTCTATCTTCATCTCCCCCTCTACCTCCATCTCTCTATCTATTTTCCTCCTTCCTCACTCTATCTTCATCTCTACTTCTATTTTCCTCTCTCTATCCATCCATCTCTCTCTCCATTTTCCTAGACCTCTATATTTATATCTATTTTCCTTTCTATCTCTATTTCTCCATATTTTTTCTTCCCTCTCTCCCTCTATCTCTATCTTGTTATCTCTCCACATCTCTCTACCCCTATATCTCTCCCTCTCTACCTCTCTCTATATATAACTTCCTATCTCTATATTTATCTTTCTATCTCTCCCTCTCTCTAGCTCTCTATATATTTATCTCTTCCATTCCTATCTATCCCTCTCTATTCTCTCTTTTATCTTTCCCTCTCCTCTCCATATGCCTCTTTCTACATCTCCATCTCCCTCTCCATCTCTCTCTATATTACTCTCTATCTCTATCATATTACCCCCCTCTCTCTCTCTCTCGCTCTTCCCCCTTTCTATCTCCTTTTTATCCCTATCTCTCCTTCTCTCTCCCTCTCTCTCTATTGCAAACATAACACAAGCTTGTTGGTAATGGAGCTTGATTATTTTCCCGATTCAAGGGTTTTGTTTCAGTTGTGTTTGAATCCCTATAAATTGATGCATAATTGACTTGAAGCTATCACTTTTCCATTAAGAGTTTTGTTGTACATACAACATGATTTGATAAATATAGCCTACCAATTGATCTCATGTACTACACAAATGTATGCAAAAAATAGATCAACTTTTTCCTTAATTGACATTCCTTATAAGAGCTAAGACAATAAAGGAAGATAAGACTTAGTAAGTTGATTGAAGGAAGGAAAGGAGTCATGGATATTCAATCTAACATTCACATCCTACTACAGGACTATACAAGATAGTACATAGATCATAAGTACGAGGTGATAGATCCTAATGCCTTGAGATATCACTTGAAACACCACCTCACCTCAAACTTGGGAACACCACCATTCACTTTCAATTTAGATTCCTTGGATACGAATCATACGCATAAGGATGTATATTAAGCAAGTGTAGACTAAGAGAAGTATAGACTAAGAGAATCAAGAGAGTTCCAAAAATAAGGGACAGGGGCCTATAGTGAGCTACCCTAACTTTGTGCTTTCAAAGTCATATGTGAAAATTTCAAAATCACTCCTAAATTTGTACAACTTATTTTGCAAGTCTCTTGCATATAAAAATTGGTTTGAAGGCCACATCATCAAATATGATGCTACATCAACATGCTTTTTGTTGAGGTATCCAAAAAGGCCCAGAAAAAAGGTGAGACTGATAGTGGGTCACTTAGTCATGTATTATTGGTGTGCTGATGTGGCATCACATGATTTGTTAGTTTGTGTACTTTATAGATAAAAGTGTTTTGCAATTGGATACTAAGCCTACTCATTATGAGATTCACTTAGACCTACATCTATACCCACCATTTGACCCCTACTCACTATGGATCCCTTTCCCTTATTTATTCAGATAAAATAAAACCATTCTTACCGATAATTATGAAATTTGAAAAAGTTTTAAAAAACTGTAGTAATCTTTTATTTGACGTTAAATCCATCTTCAAGATGATCATGCTGAATTTTTTCATGACGATCCACCGGCCAAGGTAAGTTGATTGAAGGAAGGAAAGGAGTCATGGATATTCAATCTAACATTCACATCCTACTACAGGACTATACAAGATAGTACATAGATCATAAGTACAAGGTGATAGATCCTAATGCCTTGAGATATCACTTGAAACACCACCTCACCTCAAACTTGGGAACACCACCATTCACTTTCAATTTAGATTCCTTGGATAAGAATCATACGTGTAAGGATGTATATTAAGCAAGTATAGACTAAGAGAAGTACAGACTAAGAGAATCAAGAGAGTTTCGAAAATAAGGGACAGGGGCCTATAGTGGGCCACCTTAACTTCGCGCTTTCAAAGTCATATGTGAAAATATCAAAATCACTCCTAAATTTGTACAACTTATTTGGCAAGTCCCTTGCATATAAAAATTGGTTTCAAGGCCACATCATCAAATATGATGCCACATCAACATGCTTTTTGTTGAGGTATCCATAAAGGCCCAAAAAAAGGTGAGACTGATAGTGGGTCACTTAGTCATGTATTATTGGTGCACTAATGTGGCATCACATGATTTGTTAGTTTGTGTACTTTATGAATAAAAGTGTTTTGCAATTGGATACTAAGCCTACTCATTATGAGATTCACTCAGACCTACATCTATACCCACCATTTGACCCCTACTCACTATGAATCCCTTTCCCTTATTTATTCAGATAAAATAAAACCATTCTTACCGATAATTATGAAATTTGAAAAAGTTTTAAAAAACTGTAGTAATATTTTATTTGACGTTAAATCCATCTTCAAGATGATCATGCTGAATTTTTTCATGACGATCCACCGGCCAAGGTAGGCTATTGAATTTTTGCCTAGTCTATTAGAATAAATAATCCATTGTTCTCGAACTCCCATCGGTGACGGAGCATGGTGACATGTTATCTAAGTCGGCTGTCCACCTACGCAATTCATTTCTGGTTGAAAATTTCAAACTGTTTGGATCTGACTTATTATTTATTTCTAGCTTTCTCTTAAATAATTTCACCTACTCACTTTTTGCATTTGTTATTAATAGCAGGTGTCCTCCCTAAATCATAATGCAACCAGCTGGTTTGGCTTTATCCTATCTCAACTTCTACCGCATATTCTTTGACAAGCTTCACAAGAGGAAGAACTATGTCTACATCTGTGATACAGGGAAGGTAATTGCTTAAATACACATAATGTTTCTTCCCACATCATTTAATCTTATGTGCATATAATAATGAAGTCTGATTTCAAAATACAGATTGGATGGAAAGGTTGCAATAATTACAGGTGGAGCACATGGCATTGGAGAAGCCACGGTTCGCCTCTTCACCAAACATGGAGCAAAAGTCATAATTGCAGACATTGCAGACGAGGCTGGGTATAAGCTTGCAGAATCTCTCTCACAGTGAGCAACCTATATTCACTGTGATGTGAGCAAAGAGCATGACGTCAGCGCAGCAGTGGATTTGGCCATGGAAAAGCATGGACAACTGGACATTATGTTTAACAATGCGGGCATTGGAGATAGCCATCGAAGTAGTGTTGTAGAGTATGAGATGGAGCAATTCGAACGAGTGATGAACATAAATGTAAAAGGATTAATGCACGGCATTAAGCATGCAGCCCGTGTTATGATACCCAACAGAAAAGGGTGTATAATTTCTATAGCCAGTATTGCAGGGATTATGGGAGGCACTACACCTTATGTATACACGGCCTCAAAGCATGCAATCATAGGCCTGACTAAAAATGGTGCAGCAGAGCTTGGGAAATATGGTATCAGAGTCAACTGTGTTTCTCCTTATCTTGTTGCGACTGCGCTTATAATGGACTTTGCAGCAAAAGACAAGGATGAAGTGGAGGCGTGGGGTAGCAGCGTAGGCAACCTGAAGGGAGCTGTTCTTAAAGCAGAGGATATTGCAGAAGCTGCTCTGTATTTGGCCAGTGACGAATCTAAATATGTGAGTGGCCATAATCTTGTTGTGGATGGAGGTTTCACTGTTGTAAAGCACGACTGGGGACTTTACAGGCCATAACGCCCTTGAGTATTCAGTCCTCGTGTCCTCATTCAATGTTGCCTGATATAGCTGCCATGGATAGAACATGTGATTGTAGTTCAGTGATGTGAGAGAACATTACAGAAATTTCATCCTGGGTATGATAGGTAGTTTATATAGAAATTTTTATATGCATGACATAGTTTAGTTCACATCCTTATTCAATAAATCCTAATATTGAAGCTACTGAGAAAATGTATGATATTCAAGTGCAGTGCTCTGATAAAGCACTGCTATAATACAATTACTGGGAAGAAAGTTTACAGTTTGTTGAATCTTCTTTCTATAATTGTGGCTTAATTTATTTTATTTGCAGTCCAAAATTCTAATTTTGTTGATCTTTCAAAAAGCTCTTAGTTTAAGTTTTGATAATCCGGGCAAAATTTTGGAGCTTCAATTTTTTTATTATGAAAAAATGCAGATTACAAAGAAGAAATCTCAATTAAGGAGCTATAATTAATAAGCTTTAATATTTTAAAAAAAATTGACAAGGTCTTATACGATCTTAGTAGCAACATCTGTCTTCTTTCCATGGGATTGTAGTCTAGAAAATAAAGTATGCAAACTTAATTTTATTTTATTTTTAAATTAACATTTAAGCATTTTAATGTGTCTATGATTTTGTTATCTCATCAAAATCTAGTTGGCACATGACACCTTTCCAAAGGTGGGATTTTAAGTATTTGAATGTAACCAAAAAAAAAAAAAAAATAGTAAATATTTTAACATATCATGACAACCATCCAAATTTTGATTACTTTTTAAGCATTTAGATGTAACCAATTTTTTTATTAAGATAACATAGCCCTCTTCCAAAGATGAGAGTATTAAAGCATTAAATGTACCCAAAAAAAAAAAAAAACCATGTGAACATAGCATGACACCCTTCTAAAAGGGAGCATTTAATAATTTCAATGTAATAAAAAAAATATTATAAAATATAGTAAAATAATGCACAACTAATAGGGAGGTTATTAAGTTGGCTAGCTAAATTCCATTTACAATTACACCACAATGCAATAAATAAAATTGGACCATGTCTATTTTTATTGAATAGCTATAATTACAACATTAAAAAAAACAATTGATTGATAATGCAATTCTCTAACTATACTTAGGTATCTTAAACATTTTAACTAACATTATGTGTTATTACTTTCAATATGTATATCTAAAGAATCAGAAACATAAATATATATGCTAAAAAAATTTAAAAAAATCATAATAATCAAATTAACCTACATAATCTAGATGTGTTTAGAAACTCATACTCAATCAAGTTTGTAAAATAAAATAAAACTATGAAAGTAAAAGTGTGTCTTGATGTTTAAGAGAGAGACTACAACCTAATAATTGAAATTAATTTTGAGATGAATGTGTTCTATCAAATTTATGATTATGTGTGAATTAGGTCAATTTTTTTTTAGAAAATAATATATGGATACCTATATAAAATTTGATTAATTTCTTATAATTGTGACCTTCACCTAAAAATGTAAACCTAGGGTTTCCATATAATTAATGGTTGTAAAAGAAAATCATCTACACTTGCACTTATGAAAGGAAAAGTAAGTGATTTTGAAGAACACAATTAGAAATCGCTTATAATGGGCTTTGCAGGAAAAGACAAGGATGAAGTGGAGGCATTAGTTAGCAACCTAGACAACCTAAAGGGAGAGATTCTTAAAGTAGAGGATATTGCAGAGGCTGCTTCGTATTTGGCAAGTGGCGAATCTAAATATGTGAGTGGCCATAATCTTGTTGTGGATTGTTAGGAAAATGAAGGTGTCTCAACCTTTGATTTTTCCATAGCATTGATTTTTTAATTGCTGTTAATTTTCTCACATTGTCTTGTGAGTTACAACTTGCGGTTTCTTTTTCTGATGAGGGGTCAAGTTGGAAAGTTGATTTTATAGGCGCAGTTGTGCGTGGAGGCATTTTCTATTTCCATGTTAAGTTTTGATAGTTGATTTAGAAATGTCCAATTTGTGCATTTTAAGCTCTATAAATATGAGTTTTTGTTGGAGGAATTGAGAGAGGAAAGATTGAATTCATAGGAGTTATGTTGTAATATTTTCTCCAAATGGAACAAGATGTAAATCTCCATGTAAAGGCTTAGAGCCTACAATTGTATTGTAACTATGTATTTTGTTGCTGAATAATACAATTGATCAATGCTTTTGGAGGGTGGGTTTTTTTACCTGAAAGGGTTTTCCCCGCATAAATCCTTGTGTTCATGTCTTTTGTTCTTTCATGTTTAATGATTTTGTTTATTGAATTTGTCTAATGCATGTTGTTGAAACTGGTTGATCATGCATGATCTAAAATTGCATGAACTTTCCTCTAAGGATTAATGGTGGGAAATAAGCTATGTTTGATTCCACCTTATGTCATAGTAGTACGTTCTTTTGAGGTTCTCTAAAGAAATGAATGTTACCAAATACACTTACTGATTTTAGATGTTCATTCTAGGATGAATCTGTTTCCCTTTAATTGATATCAAAGATTTCTTCTACGATTTTCTTTTTTCTTGCATGCATAGGTTTTTGAGTTGCACGTACTTGCATGTGTGTTGCATGTTTTTGGATGGACTTGCATGTGGCTTGTATGCTTTTGCATGTTGATGCATGTAAGAATTCCTGGTGTTTTGGTTATGGGCATTCCTTCTATGAAGATTTCATAGCCTAGAAAGCTTGAGAAAATATGAAGGAATCGGTTGAAGATTGATCCTTTGGTGAGCGGAAGTTTTTTCTTTTATTTTTTTAGTTTTAGGAGACAACACACAACTTGAAGGATGGTACAGATAGAGAAAATAGAGTTGGTCACATTGAAATGATGTGACATGAAGCTCCTAGTTGGCAGCATAATAATCCTAATGCATGGGGTGGGCTTTTTTGCTTTATAGTTGTGTTGCAACAAATCTTTCATATTGGGTGTTTGTGTGAGAGGCTTCTTGGTGATATGGAAAATATTGGGTTTTTTTTTAGCTATGGAGTAATGTGCTTAGGTTGGGTGCTTTTTCTTGGTATTGAAATGCATTGTCTTTTGTTACCTCAATTGCATGTAGGCTATGGAGTTGATCATTGGATGATCTGGAAGCTTCTGCAATAGCTTATCTCCGTCTCATATATACATGCATTTTGGTGGTTGTGGAGTTGGCCTGAAACGGGCCTAGAGTTCTTAAACTACTTTTTCCTTTTATGTATTCTTTTTACTTGCATGGCTTGTATTCATGTTCCTTGGATCTAAGGGTTTTATAGATTTTCCTAAAAAAATCTATAGTTATGCTCATCTGTGATAATCCATAATTTTGGTTTAACTATTATTGTGTTTTTATCTCATACTTTTCATTCTTCCATATGTGAAGTGGGTGTGGATGTGCATTGATATTTTTCAAACACAATGGTTTTCCAAGTTTTACACAATCAAGAAAAACTTGCAATTTTGTAGAGTTGTGGTTAAGTTATTTTCTAGACCCTAGATTTTGGGGTGTTACTGGATGAGATAGTTGCATTTTTGCATGCATGCTTCATGCATTGTGTGAGAAGGTGAGATTCTTTCTCTACATGGGAATGTTGGTACATGATTAGTCACTCAACATTTCTATGGTGGTGCTTGGTGGATTTCTTGATTATGGTTCTCATTATGGACATGATTGGAAAATCATATGCAAGCTTGATTTGATGTTTGAGTCATGTTGGCTACATGATTATTGTCTTTGAGATCTTAATTTTTTAGTTTCCAATGCAGTATTGGGTTTGCATATTTCATTGATTAGATCTATAGGTTGTGTGATTAGATCTACAGGTTGTGTAATGTTGTGGGTTTTCTTTACCTACACAATTGCAAAGATGACTCAGAAGTGGACTATCTATATCCACGAGCTTTGATTCTATGTTGGTGTAGAATTGTTAGTTTGGAATTTCTTGTGGTCACTTTTGTATTGGTGTGGATGCTTTGAGATGAGAGGATCGATGATATGAGTGTACCTGGATAGTCAATGTTGGGGTCCTATAGCATGCTGTATTCCTTGATTTGGAGATCTTGGTTTTACTTAGTGTGATCAATAATACACTTGTATGTGTGTGGAATTGGATGATTTTCAGATTTGGGATATGGTGTGTCATGTGCTTGGAAAAATCAGTACAAAATTTAGTGGTAGTTTTAGCAATGACTATGTATTCATCACTATGTTGTGAATGATCTTCTTTAGTAATGCAGTTGTTTTAGAGGGACTCTTGGATACTATTATTGCAAAAGGATTTCTTCATATTTGTATGTGAACACTATTTGAGGATGTGCAACATCTTAGATCCATGGAGGACTCTTGTGGTCTTTGGGTTGAGATGTTGGTGTTTGAAATGTGATGTTGGTTTAGACATTGTTTGTTTTATGTCATTGTATACTCTTGAATGCACATTAGATTTTTGGCATGATGCATTGCTCTTGAGACCATGGAATATCCTAAGGGGGATGGTAAGATCATGATGCCATGATAAGTTCATATTTCAAATGATTAGAGCTTTGACAGTGGTCTAGTGATTCTTTGTGTTTTGGGTGCATTAGTAATATGTTTGAGAACTTCATGATAGTGTAGCGATGCATTTTTAGTTTAGCATGAGATGATTATTTATTAGTGATCATGGATACATGGAGAATGAGGTGAGGCTATATTTATCTTGAGATGAGAGAAGTGTTGTTGATATGGTTACTCTTGATGATATTTCAATAGAAAGTCTGAGGAGCCTACACCTTGGTTGGATGTGAGTTCAATAGAGACCTATGAGGAAATTTCTATTGGAGAAGTCATGATGGCTTGCATATCTTGGAGGATTGTTATCATTCCCCACTCTTGGTCTACTTGATAGCTTATCACTTAAGAGGTATTTCCCATTATTTCTCTCAGATGCTTTGTGCTTTCTTTCATAGACATGGATCTTGATTTTCTATTAGATGGTTCTAGATGATTCATTATGAGAGATGGATAACATTATTATCTCCTTGGATTTCTATTTTCATTTATGATGATCATAGGGGATGGTAGTGTGTTGATTTCTTGAGATGGGAAATGGAATAGTTTTATCTTCTTTGAGAATCTTACAATGATGCAAGTGGAACTCCCATGTGCTATTGTGACACATAAACTTACAACACAATATAGATTTGCAAATAAAAATACTTGATTTATTTTATCATAATGAAAATCTCATACATTCAACTAATTACACAAATCTAAAATATTAAAACTACATTCAAATTCATGGCCTTCAATGAACTCTCTCTCACAAATCTGCACACATTGCCTTCATTGCTTCCTCTACAAAAAATCACTCATCACCTCTATGCCCTTCCCATGGGCTGAGATTTTCCCTCCTTGAAATCTACCTCTGAGAAATCTCCCTATGAGAAATCTATTTCAAATCATCATATTTATTTTTATTCTCTTCTCTGCAATGTTTGTCCTTTCACCATCTCTTTAGCTAAATTTTTTCCTTTTCATTTGATAAATGTTGCAGCCTCAAAAGAGGCTTTTCTCCTTCCATAGGCATCCCATATTTCTGCTGTAGAATTTCATTAAAATTAATTTTAAACAAGGTGCCTCTTCTCCTTTAGTCGTTGGAAATTATATAACCTTTCACCATAATTTCTATCCTTTTTAAAAAAAATCCTCTTCATAATTTTGATGTGTAGAAAACATTAAAGGAGGAATAAAAACTTGAAAATTTTCACATAAACCTCCTTAATACTTTTCCATAATGAAAGTAACATTTTGGCGACTTTGCATGTGCGGAACTGGGTATCAAAAAGACAAAAAAAAAATTAAAGTTCTCTATTTTGCTTAAATTTTTTCCCAAAGGTCTGTTATGAACCCCTTAGGTTCTCCACAGAAGGATTTCACTCCATCCTTCCAAAATTATGAAATTTTAAACTTTCCATAAACTGGCAGCACACTTTCAACTTTAAATATCTGGTATTAATTTCTCCCAAACGGTGAAATATATAACTTTGATCCTTTTTTCACATTCTAAATGTTACCTCCAAGAATGTCCCTGCAAAAGGATTCTACTCTAGCTTTTCTAGATTTTTAGGAATAAATTTTACAAAACTACCTACAAAGTGTTGAAACTATGAATCGGCAAAAGTTTGATTCTTGCAATTTTGTGCCAAATTTGAAGTTATTTAATGTCAAGAGATTCCAATGACCACAAAACCAAATCAAAACTAAAAAATAAACTTGAAAATGTTTTTGCGTGATGTTGATTGCTAGTCCGCTTGGATGCTTCTACATCATATATCCATGTCGATACATGATGCATATGTTAGTGTTTGATCTCTTGAGGTTGAATGGATTTGGATGTTGTTGTAGGTGTCTTGATTGGAAAACCAAATCATTGTTTTAGATTCTTGTGATTGCATGTATGGTTGCGATGATGTGTTTTCCCCGGTTGACTCTTAGCAATAAATCATGTTACTTTCATGGACTCTTTAAAGGAGTTTGAAAAGTGGGAGAATGTTAGGAAAGTGAAGGTGTCTCAACATTTGATATTTCCATAGCATTGATTTTTAATTCTTGTTAATTTTCTCATGTTGTCTTATGAGTTACAACTTGCAATTTCTTTTTCTAATGAGGAGTCAAGTTGGAAAGTTGATCTTACACATGGATTTGTGCATGGAGGCATTTTATATTTCTGTGTTGAGTTTTGAAATTTGATTTAGAAATGTCTAATTTGTGTGTTTTAAGCTCTATAAATATGATATTTTTCTTGAGGAGTTGAGAAAGGAGAGACTAAATTCATAGGGGTTATGCTACTAGACTTTCTCTAGATTATATAGGATATAAATCTCCATGTAAAGGCTTAGAGCTTGCAATTGTATTTTAACTATGTATTTTTTTGTTGAATAATACAATGGATATATGCTTTTGGAGGGTGGGGGTTTTTACCCAAAAGGGTTTTCCCCATGTAAATCTTTGTGTTCATGTGGGTATGTGCAAGATCATCATGGAAAAAACAAGCCCTTAAGTGGCAAAAAATAAAAAAAAAATAGAGTTAGGAAACTTGACGTAATAATTTCAATAAGTTATCTATATTATTTCCAAAGTATGTAAGAATAAAATCTATAGCAAATCGAATGTATTTTCTAAACTACTAGGTTTGTTGAAAAAAGAAAAACATCTATTTGGTGAAAATTTGAAATTTCAATGCAGTGATACTTAAATTTCAGGGAAAAAATAAGAAGTAGGTGTTTGTTTGACCACCCTAACCACAATAAAATGATAATATTTTTTTATAATATTTTAGATATAAGTAGAGGACTCATGCATCAATGTGATGCATAATTTTTTGTAATTTTTTTCCAAGTAAATAATTAATTATGAATTTTTATTACAACTTTTTAAAAATACAAAAACTCGTATGTCTGACCACCTTAACTTGATCAAACCTTCATGAAATTCAATTTTTATTTTTTTAATCCTATAGTATGTGAATCATATAATGTGATGCATGTTTTGGATTAAAAAAATGTGATACCATTTGAAAGCTATAGATGTTTTTCAATCAGCCTATCAATCAGGACTTTAGTCATAATTTGAATAGAAAATGAATAATAATTACTTAAATTAAATTCAAAGTAAAGCATAATTTATATCGGTGTAATGTTGAGAATCTCATTTAAAAACCCTTTTTGTTTCATCAATTTTGGGTAAAAAAATAGTCATCAGCCACATACCCATCATATTGCCACTTTTTGACCCATCATGATCCTGCACATACCGATGTATTTTGTTCTTTCATTTTTAATGATTATGTTTATTGAATCCATTGAATGCATGTTGTTGAAATTGGTTGATCATGCATGATCTAAAATTGCATGAACTTTCGTCTAAGGATTAATGGTGGGAAATAAATTGTCTGATTCTGCTTTATGGCATAGTAGTGCATGCTTTTTGAGGTTCTCTGAAGAAATGAATGTTACCAAAGACACTTACTACTTTCAGATGTTCATTCTGGGATGAATCAATTTCTCTTCATGGATGGAGGTTTCACTCTTGTAAACCATGATTTGGGACTTTACATGCCATAACGTCTTTGAGTACTCAGTCCTCATATCCTCATTGAATGTAGCTTGATATATTTGTCATGGATAGAACATGTGATTATAGTTTAGTGATGTGACAAAACATTACAACAATTTCATGTTGGGGATGATTGGTAGTTTATATAAAATTTATTATATGCATGACATAAATTAGTTCACAAACTTATTCAATAAATCTTAATATAGAAGCTACTGAGAAAATGTATGATATTGTAGTTTAGTGCTCTAAAAAAGCAGTGCTATAAGAAAATTATTGGGAAGAAAGTTTTGTTATAGTTTGTTGAATCTTCGTGATATAAGTTTGGTTTAAATTATTTATTTATAGTCAAAAATTCCAATTTTGTTAAACTTTCAAAAAGTTCTTATTTTAAGTTTTGACGATCGAGGTAACATTCCATATAGATAGTTATCCATGTGTTCTCCTAGCAAGTATAATCAAGGTAGAAAGCAGTGTAAAAGCCATTAAATTAAATTATAAAATATATAACATATCATTATAGATTTAAAATTATTATAAGTTAATTTTTCAATTGAAAAATATTAATTATTTATTTTTGTTTTTTAGTTAGTTGCTTTAAACTTTTCTGAATATTTTTCAAAAAAAATTAAAAGATGGTTTTAATTTTTTTATTTAAAATATATTTTTTAGTTCTCTTTAAATAATGAAAAAGATGAGAATATTTCTAAGTTCAAATTATTTTTATCTAGGTGATTAAAGAAGGGTCTTATAGAGCTGGAGAAGGGAGCCTCCTAAGAAGAAAAAACTTATAGAACAAAATAGAATCTTGCATAATAAAATAAGAACCTCCATTTTTCATAATTTAGATTTAAGTAGTTATATTTGAGATGGGGTTTAATGTTTTTCTCATCCATTTCCTTAGATTTATCTACCACATGTGATTCATCTATAATTTTTTAAATTCTTAAATAATGATTTTTTCCATTGAGATATATAATTTTAGATGTATAATTCTTTGCTGCTAAAAAATAATCATTAAAACACTAAAATTTTAAAGCTTCTATTAATAAAATTTTCCATTTTTAAAAAATCCATATGACCTTGTGCTTATAAAAACTCCTAAAAATTGTAGCAATACCTACTAACATAGCTTAGGAAACCTTTCCCCTATCCATGAGACTATAGCCTAGAAAATAAAGTATGTAAACTTAATTAAAAATTGTTGTTAGCATTTATGCATTTTAATGTGCCTATGATTTAGTAATCTCATCCAAATCCATTTGGCACATGGAACCCTTTGAAAAATTATATTTTAAGTATTTAAATGTAAAAAAAATATTAATATTTTAGCATATCATGACAACCATCCAAAGATGATCATTTAAGCATTTAGATGTACAAAAAAATTTAATTAAAAAAACATGGCCCCCTTCCAAAGATGAGTGTTAAATAATTAAATGTGCTAAGAAATTTATTAAATTATTCATATTAACATAGCATGTCGTTCTTCCATAAAAGAGTAAGAATTTCAATGTACCCAAGAAAATATTATTAAATATATTAAAATTATGCACAATTAATGCGGAGGTTATCAAGTGAAATACTTCCTTACTATAGATTATATATGAACTCTTGGCATTGATTTTTAAAAATTCCCTTTACAATTACATCACAACCCAATAAATAAAATTGGATTCTGTCTACTTTTATTGAATAACTATAATTATAGTCAAAAAAATTATAATTGATTGATAATACTTGATTCTCTAACTATAATTAGGTATCTTAAAAATTTTACCTAACATTATGTGTTGCTACTTTCAAGTATGTGTAGGGAATCAAAAGAATAAATATCTGTGAAAAATAAATTTTTAAAAAAAACCCATAATAATCAAATTAACCTACAAAATCTAGATGTGTTTTGAAACCTATACCTGAACAAGTTTGTAAAATAAAATAAAATTATGAAAGTAAAAGTGTTCCTTGATGTTCAAAAGAGAGAGACTTATACCTAATCGTTAAAATTAAATTTGAGATGAATGTGTTCTATTTAACCTATGATTGTTTGTGAATTAGGTCAATTTTTAACAAAAATAACAATATATGTGTACCTATATAGTTTTTATTAATTTTGTATAATTGTGACCTTCACCTAAAACTTTAAACCTAGGGTTTCCATATATTTAATATTTGTCACAAAAAATCATCTACACTTGCACGTATGAAAGGAAAAGTAAGTGATTTTGAAGAACATTATTGGAATCACTATGCTATAAGAGGAGAGGTACTAGTTTCACACCATTCACTTTGGTCATGCCCATTAATTGATTAAATAAGTTTGACATGAAGTTGTGATGGATTTCTAGAATATAATGTAATTAAAAATGATTCTTGAGGGTTAAACTAATATAGAATGAGTGTTGAGATGACCTAGTGCAAGACCTAGGGTTAGCTAGTTGTTTTATAAAATTAATGATATAATTGGAATTGTTCATATACAATAATGCTATGATAGGGTTATAAATGATTATCAGAATCACATGTGTTGTTATGAGTGAATTTTATTAATAAATGATGATATACTAGACGATGGATAATGAACATGAGGTGATATTCTCTTATGCCTATCCTAGGCATGAAATTTGAACTTTTGGCTCAAGAGTCTATGGATAATGACTAGTTGTAATTATGTTAGCTTAGGCATATGATAAATTTTAAAAATAGAAAAATTAGGTCAAAGACACATGTATGACCTAAATTGGGTTAATATTGAATGCACCAATTTGAACATGAAAAAATATATGACATCTTAGAGATCAATTTTCTTTAGTAGGGAGATGATATTTTTTAGTGTAAATTTGAACTTAGAGCTTTTGGAAGCACCAAATCAATTAAACTCATGTGCTAAAATAATATAATCAAGATACTCATTCAATATTGTATAGAAGAAAGGGTAAAAGCACAATAATGGATTTCTTACCTTAATAATATTATATATTATAACAAATTAATAACTATTTATTTTATAGATGATTTTATATCATTCACAAGATCATTTTTGTTACCTGATACAAAAGTATGATCCTTAGAATGAAAATTCTTCAACTAAGAGAAAAAGACGAAGGAGTATCTATTCTACCAAAGACATTTGCGATGTGATCTTAACCTCATCCCTTATGGTTTATAGGCCTTACACTCAATAGGACTTGATCGCTAGTGGGATCATTTAGAATAATTTGATTTCATTAGTAGACCAAGGGCCCATGATTGATGATTTATTTCATCTAAACTTGAGTTTTGTGACATAAAATTTTGACTATATTTATTATACATGAACTATCACAACAAGTAAATTACAATATTATCCAATTGAAAAAAATGTAATGAAAACCAGGGATGTATTTATTTTCATGATTATATTATATATTATCATTATATAATATTGTATTAGGATTCATAAGCATGGTTTCAATATTTGTTGACCCATAATTCATGAGTAATGATTCATATGAGCCCATCTTTAAATGGTCAACTTAACACTCCCCACGTCAAGGTGATGCTCACATGAATAAATAATTGTGACTTCTTAGGAGTTCACTTGTCTTAATACTTCCCCAACATAGGCTTACATAACCATAGACTTTCCCTCAATATCAACCCAACATAGGTTACTATCAAATTTATAAAAAAATAAGAAATGTTGTACCTTCTAGGTCATTCATTATAGACCAATTTAGCTCATTCAGATCCATATTTCAATGGAATTTTGTTATTGTATCAAAATTTATGATTGATTTATTGAGATTCAAATGCATAGTTTAAAGTCAATCTCCATTGTACCGTATTTCATGAGTAGTTGTTCAAAGAACACATTTCTCCCCAACATGAATCGATTATTTAACACTTGTTGCATCTAGGAGATGCTCACAAGGTGAAGGGTTGACAATTTTTGAAAGATAATTCATCTTAGTATAACTACTCAATTGTACTTAACCATGGAGTTTTGTTCAAACTCAAGCACACTTGTCTTGCTACTTCATTTGTTAAACTTCAACAAGTGTTACATTTTATAAATCATTCATTATATAGCTCCCAATAAAGATTAGTCCCTATTAATAAATAATTAATACAAATGAAATATGGATTGATAGTTATTTACTCAAAACCATTATGTTGAATCTAGATAAAACATCATATAATCTGATAAACCACAAAAACACTAGCTGATTATAAATGAAAAAGATAAGGAGTTGAATAATAAATGGTTTGCGATGCAAAAGAATCCTTGAAAGATTTGCAAATGAGATAGAAAAATATGTAGACTTGATCTTGTGGAAATTCATATTTAAATATGCTTGAGTCAAAGTAGGAATTGAAATAGGTGACTTCCTAGAATATCTCTATAATTAACCCCTATGATCAACAAGCAAATTGAATGATAAATAGACTATTCGTAGTCATAAAAAATAATTCTTATAAATCATTTTTCATAAAATATAAATCAATAAAAATTCACTCAAAATAATACAATTAACTTCCAATAATACATCAAATAATTTGATATACCATAAAACAAAATCTAAATGTAAATTTTACTATTTTATTATGTCTAGAGGCGTAACCCTACAATGGCAGCATATGTTAGCACAATCCGTGAAAGAAAAACAAAAAGCAATAGACACTTAACAATATTTATTTATTTAAAAAAAATAAAAAAACAACACAATAATTATTTAAAAAATCCACAGCCATAGTCTTATCCTTATCAAAAACAAAAGAAAAAGAAAACAAAGAAAGTTAATAATATATATTTATTCTTAAAAAATCAAAAAGTAAGAGACATATTAGAAATATTTATTTAAAAGAATCCACCACCACTTTCTTATTCTTATCCAAAACATTATCAAAATTGTTTTTTCATATACAACAAGAGAACCAGGCAGTAATCAAAATTGTTAAATTTCTACTTTACCAAAATTATATATCTCAACGTATATTATATAACTTAATATTTAAGATATATATACTAGTGTATTATCAGTTTTCAGACTAAAATTAGAAGGTAGAGGCTCACAATGTCTCATCATGGCAGTTACAACCAAATTGATATTGATTTTCTGATTGGAAGTATTTCTGTCACAACAAGGAACTTATGCTTTTCAGAGTAACATTATACATCAACTGTTTATTGACTCTCATCCTGTGACAAAGTTATTACAGTCGGTTGAGTGAGGAAGGAAAGTCTACCCTGAAAGAAACTTTTCAACTGTACAAGCCCAAGTCATCAAGCTTACATTGTCAAGAATAACAAGATTTTATCTACCCAAATCTTTATGGGTAGACATATCTTTCTTGAACTGTTTCGTTAGGCTGAAAGTGCCGTGATGTAGTCTTTGATTTTAATGCTTGGGAAATCGTATGGGTGTTATAAGAGAACGTGACAAAAGCTCCTTGGAAAAATGCATTTAAGTCACTTTAGGAAAGACTTTTTGGCAACCTGCTTACGACAGGTCAGTGCCTCCGCAGGGTTTTTCACCTGAAAGTCAGATGTAGCTTTATTACGATGGTTGCCTTGCCGATTATTTTAGGTTTATGATGGTATGACATTTCAAGTACCCTTTTTGTAAACGCTTTACAACCTCCCTATGTTTAGATCGGCTCTAGGAAAATTCACGGTCAGCAATTCACGGACTAACAATTCACTGGAGGGAAATTCACCGCCATCAGAAATTCATCACTACGGAAAATTAGCCATCAAAAATTAATGCAATTAATTTTTCGCACGGTGAATTGCCATAGCAGTGAATTTTCCTGCAGTGACAAATTTCGAAAGAGAAAATTCTAGAAGAGAACCAAATTATCTCCTTTGCCATCATTATATTTTTTAATTTTTATCTTACCTGAAAAAATTAAAATTTAAAGTTGTGTGGGGAATCAAGGTATGTGGAAACAACTTCCTATTCTAATCATGAGAGGTGTGATGTATAAAAATATTTAGAATATAATACAAACATTTTATAAAAAATAGAGAAATATAATCTAAGTAATTAAATTTTTGTACCATAACATAATGAGTTACATAGGGAAAACTATTTTAGAAGAAAAACCCCACACTATAAAACATGGATATTAGTGTATTATCAAATATGTAGATGATTGTAATACACTTGTAATGTGTCTTTATGGTAGAATTTTAGTAGCAATAAACATGAAATAACTTTAGTAGCATTCTAATAGCACATATGTACTTATCAATAACTCATATGAAATCACTTCCTTAAATTCCAATTTATAGACTAATGAACAAGTTGGAAAACAAAAAGAAATTTTAAAACAATGTTCCAAACATCCAAAGGTAGCATGAAATTTGGGTATAATTTCTATTCTGTGAAAAGGGTCTTCAAATCAGGTATAAGGCATGAGACAAGAATCACTAAGATTCAAAGTTGTCAAGAATGGACACTCACTTTTAAAGTATGATGGAAAAACTAGGGAACTACACACCCTTTATAGCACTTTTATAATACAATACAAGTACAAAATATTTCTCAATATACTTTACAAAATCTCAAAAAATCATGTACAACAATAACACTTTACCTCAAGGAATCTACAAAGAGAGTTCATTCAAAACATGCCACAATGATTAAAATGGACTTAATGTTGCAAATACATGTAAAACAACTCAAAATAATCATCTTACATAAACAAAAAAATTCCAAGTGCGAAAACTTCAAAGTAATGAACTAGAATGTGAGACAAAAGCTAAATAAAATGTACCTAGAGAGAAATATAGAAGAATTGCATAGATAGCTATGGCGATCCTTAAGAAATATCTCCAATGCCAAAAATAATAACATAAAATGAAGGACTAGTCAAGGTAAGAGCTCAAGGTACAGAGAAGAACATTTGACTTTGACAAGTGATAAAAGGTGTGAGAAAAAAATTAAGAAATAACATCTACACCATTAGAAAGTGATCAAAATTAGTTTTCCAATGATATATTGTTCGTCAAAATTCAACACAATATGCCCAAGTTATACAAAAAAAAGAAAAAATATCTCCTTTAAAGAAAAACTACAATTAGGGGCAAGTTGAATGGGTAGTTCATATTGTTAACATAATGCTAACATTAGTAGATGTAATATGTTATTAAGCTCAAAATATTCCTTTCATGTCAATAAAATATTATTTTGCCTCAATAAAATATTCCTTAGCAAGTAAAAAAACATAAAACATCTAAAAGAAATTATCACAACATAATATGATTTTTGTACTTGAAATATCCCAGGGTTTGTTGGAAAAAGAAATATGCCTACAAGAAAAATGTCAAAATGCCAAAAAGAAGCTATGGCTAGTTGATGAAAATGTCAGCGAGAGTTTGGGATGTCATTGAGTGAGATGAAGGTTGGTGGCCATGTAATTAAAACATTATTAGAAGGGAGTATATAACCAACATGAGAATAAGCCTCAAATCACAGATGGCCAACAAAATAAAATTCCCACATTAATTAAAGTGACTCCCTTCAAAAATATAATTCCAACAAAGTTCGTGAGTATTTTGGTAGGGTAAATTAATACCAATTATAAAAAAGTAGCCTAGGAATAGAAGCCCTTGTGTGAGAGTTCAATAACACAAGCATAATAAAAACACTCAAAGAAAAAATTACTAGAAATAACTAATGGCTGCAAATAATTTACAAGGGGCTTGGAAGAATGCACTAGGACTATGCGTAGGAGAAGTTTAATGAATGTTGGGAAAAAATTATGATCGAGAATACAAGATGCTTTCCATCACATTTCATAGGGTTTATCAATGATAGTATGCATAATTGGAAAGGGGGTTGCAATGTTGGTGGGAGTGATAAGAATAAAAACGCAAAAAAAACCTAAAATCATTGATTGAGAAAAAAAATTCTATTGGTGGTAACAAAACAATTCCCACCCAAACAAAAAATAGGTACCACTACTTGAGTGTTCAAAATGAAAATGCCACTCCTTGGGAAGGGAAAAGAAATAATTAGACAAATCCATAGAATCTAGAGAAAATAAACATATATCATAATAAAAGAGAACTATACATTATAAATACATCAAAAATGCATGTAGGGGAAACCCGAAAAGGGAGAAAAACTATATAGGGGCCCCAAAACTTTTTCCTATACAAATCCATAATATGTCATACAACATACAAATTTAGTATGATCATAAGGATTTGTACATTGTATGGAATTATCAACCCTCAAAATTTATGCCCAACCAAAAATACCTCAAAAAATTTAGACCTTCAATTTTGATCAAATGATAATCAATCTTAAGGTTTTAGGGCTTCCAAATGTAATGATGAGCTTCATTTGGGTCCACAATATACCAAAATTATCAAAGTCTAGACCTCTCAAAAAATAAAGAAAGAGATACTAACTTGGAGCTCTGTTACCATTTTAGAGTTGATCACTCAATCCCCCAACTCCTAAGGATCACTTGCAATCAAACATCCAACACACAAAAAGAGAAGCAAGACTATGGAGGCCAAAAGATAATTCATCCACAAAAATTAACCATCATTAATGTGCAAACCTCATAATTATATGAGTGAATAATGACACAATGAATCCTTATAAAAAAAGTAACCCTAGAGAAATCCTAGGTGAGAATGATAGGAGATCATGGCATGTGTCCTCTTGTAAAAACTTGAGACACTAAAAAGCACATGACTTAAGTAAGCTGAAGTGTTAGGATGAAAGGGTATTTTACTCTTAACAAATACAAATTTAGAATCATTAGGTGAATACCTTTCTAGTAGTTCTTTATGCTATATAAACCTTTGAACAAGTTGAGTTTGAGTCTGTTCCTTCTATTATGAACATTTAAATCTAGATGAGATCTATCAAATTCTTGTCTATGTAAAGGGCTTGATTGACTTTCTCAATCATATAAGGAAGCTTAATAACATTTTTATTTTTTTTCCTTGAAGATATAGGATAATGGAAGAAGGTTTAGTTTATCTGAAAATCACACTTCTACTATATATTTCCTTTAATGCAAAATAATTCTAAATATTGTATTCTTTCATACCACAACTTTAATTGATGAAGATATTTAACAACCTCCTCCAAATTTATTTGCTTCTCCCTTGACACGTGAATATGACTCACAACAAAAATAATATATTTTTCCATGAAAACATGTGACCTAACCACATCTTCGTAGGTGTTGTATCCACAAGAGCTAATGCAATAGACTTGTTCATTAAGTAGTAGGTAGTGGTTGCAATGCTAGCCCCAAAATAAAATTGCAAGCCAAATTCATTTACTTCTACCATTTTCCATCAATGCCCTATTGCTTCCTTTTGCATTTTTTTTTTATGTGATGGAGAATATACAATTGTCTTTTCTCTTGATATTTTGTATCTTTATAGAATCTACCAAAGATTATTAGAGAAAAAATTATCAACATTGTTAGTACTTAAGAATTTAATTAATTTTCTATATTACAACTCAATCATTCCTTTAAATTATTTTAATATCTTTTAGTTTACTCTTTAATAAATAAATTCATGTCCTACTATAGTCATCAACATAATATGCAGAGTCTAAAATTAAAGGAATATCAATAGAATCAATGACATTAGAATGAATAATATCCAAAATATTGCAACTTATGAGAACTCGAGGAAAAGAAATTTGTATTTTCTTACTATAAATGTAATGCTCATAAAAAATAAACTCAATAAATTATAATTTTTCAAAACTTCAACAATGTTACTCATTTAATCTATAGACCCCTCTCTCTTATGTGGGCTAATCTATCTTTGCGCCATACTATGAGTACTTTTTATGACATTATCAAAGAAGAAAAAATCTTGAGGCCTAGAAACCACAACTATAAGATAGTGAAAAGGATACCATCTCTTTGCAAAGTAGTTATAAGCTGTTTTATAAAAGAAATATTATTATGCTCAATAGTCCATGCATCAATTTTTTTAAAGTGCTAATATGCTACCTCCTAACAATCACCATAGCATCTTATCATTTAATTTTATTTATTTAAAAATGCCACCAACACATCTAGGTCTATTAGCTTTCTCATGGATAAAAGGTTACATGCTAACCCATGAATATTCAATGCACCATCAAATATTCTAATTCTACCATAAAAATCTTAATTATGTATGTTACCATGGATAGTAATGGCTTCGATTAAAATTATCATCCAAGTACACCTTACCTCCTTTGACTTTTGATATTTACGACATACAATTATAAGGATAATAAATATTAATTGTACATTATAAACATAATGCAAGGTGAGCAACACTCTTTTTTTCCAACATGAAACATGCATGCATTAACTATGCATTCAATCCTTGAGATATCGATAAAAGACTTATATAATTATAAAGAGATAATAACTGCCCTTCTAAGAGATATGAAACATAAAATGCATCTTTGTTGATAATTTGAGCTTAATAGGGTCAAGTTGTAACTAAGATACATAATAGTAGACTATGTGAGGCATTTCCCCACTTACAACAACTTTTCTTAGTTGGAAGATCTATAATTCTAATAGGCGACCTAGCTAAACTACCACTTGTCATGGGAAAACCCATCTATGTATCACACTCAAATACTAAAATGTTATGGAAACACTTTACAAATGAGATAGTTTTCACATTAGAAATGGTGTTATGTCAACAAGGTGACACTCAAAGCCAAACCCACTTTCGTAAAACATTATAAAATGTACATAATGCAAAACTAACACAACATGTTTGGAAACTATTATCATGACACATATAAACATATTACCAACAACAAATGAAAAAGAAGAATTTGAAAACTCTATGCATCTATTTGCTATAAATGACCTAGGTAGTGTAACTACACAACAATTTTTTTCTAGAACTACTAGGTATTACAAGAAGAACATAACTAAAATCAAACACTGATGCTACTAACAACCAACTTCCACAGAATTTCTACTATATAAAAAGATAACAAATCATGCTAACAACAAACTTGTGAACTCAAACAAAATTTGTAAATAGATATATCACAAATAATATTCACAATTTATTCTCAAAGCCACTAATTATACTAATATACATTATACTTTAAATTGATAAGTATAATAGACCACCATAGATCCAAAATGATCTAACCACTACACCTATAGCGCTAACCATGACACAAATAACTATTATACATAAATCCTTAAACCTAACACTACATAAAATGACAATTGATATTATGGAATTAAAGACGTGACATTTTACAACTATATCTAATATTCAATCAATAAATAAGCTTCTTATTAACGAGCATTCCTACATCTACTTGTCTTATTTCCTTGACGGTAGATCAAACCTCTCGTCCTTTTAACAAAAGAAGTCTGTCGTCTCTCTCAACATTTTCGGTCTTATTGGCTGTAAGAAACAAATAAGGAACGGCATCTTTCACTTTCCAATCCTTTCCTGGAA
>VDFB02058242.1:619788112-619813742 GCA_007258455.2 Sequoia sempervirens
GGAAAATTAAAGATTATTCATATTATGTATAATGGTGAAAATTGTGTGTTTCATAATTTTGATTTTTGTTTTGGATTTATTTTAGTCAAGTTAAACTTTCTACACTAAGTTAAGCATAGAAGCAATGTAATTTTTGAAAGAGTTGGTATATAGTCAAACTTTTTTAAAATTATATTTTACATTTATTGTGGAATCTAATTTTGATTCTCAAATTCGCCATCTCCTTCTCTACAGTTAGATCCACAATTGAAAAAATAACCTTTCTTAAATGTATTATTACAAAAGTGACCTCAAGCATTTTAAATTTCATATAAAAATTTGGACTAACTTATTTTCTAGTTATATTTTATGCATTGACCTCAAGTTTGAATCCTTTTACTTACACTCTTTCTTGGAATTTAAGGAAAATGACTAATATATTTAGAATATACAACTAATCTAAGAAATAATCACCTATTTCACACAATGACCATGCAAAATTCTATCTAGTGATATCATCATTCTAAGGAATTATGTATAATTACATGTTGTCACTGATCTTTCTAAAAAACAATTAATCAATATCCTTATATTGTTTTAAACAAGGGGGAATTCTATCATAGTCACATATAAACTCTCAACTACATAGCCAAAATTTTATGTAGGTTTACAAAAAATTAATAGTTTCTAAGAAAAATATTCATTATAGATCATATTCATGCAAAAGGATTTGATATGTGACTTTGAGATTAATTTTTGAGTTTTTTAGAATACATATGCATTCATAGAAGTTTTTCCTATTTTTGGAAATAATTTTTTTATGTTCTTTTTCTAATGAATAAGTGTCAGTTACATTAATTAAAGATTAATATTACACATATTCACAAAAAAGGTGGGTGGTAAGAAGACACGCCTCAGAGAGTCACATGGGTGTAGCCAAGAAAGAGAGAAATATAAAAAAAAGATAAAGAAGCTATATGACAAGAGTAGTGCCAGCAATGAGTGGAGGGTCCTTATCAGTTGATTTTACCGATACATTAGCAAGGTCTGGAGTGGTGTTAGGAGAAGCCCATCCATCATCATCTTTGTCTTTATCTTCTTATTGAGTAGGACAGATTACCAGATCCAAGCACAAGAGCCACTTGAGGAGTTGGTAGGTGGCCAACTAGGACCTCCACTAGAGGCCCAACTAGAAGTTGTTGGAAACATGGACATGATGGTGCATGGATGGTGTATGGTGTTGTCAGAGATGTCAACCCATTGTAAAAATGCAAACATGTTGGTCTGGAAAAAACCAAATAGTGTGGATAATTGGCTAAGTATCATAGTGGAATTTTAATCTTATAATGAACTAGTTTTGTGCTATGCATTGCTCTGCTATGCAGTATCTTGTCATCTAGCTTTGAGGTGTTGATGTGTATTGAAGGTATTCAGATCCAAAGTTTCAAGGTTGTATGTCTTTCAAAGTTGAAGATAATTTGACAGTTTATCGAGCTTTGTAATGGCAGTGTTACTATACATAGTGTATATTGGAATTCTCCACATTCCACCATAGATGAATATTATTCTATACAGTTTTGAGAAAGTGTTTAAAAATGTTAGAGGTATGTGTGATCCAAGTTGCAAGTGTTTTTGCGGTCCATGTGTCAAGTTGTGAATGAACAGTTGGTTCATTCAGTTGTTACTTCACCACTTTTTCTAGGTGGTGCCGACCTAAGGATTTTGGGGTCATGTAGAGTTGAAGTATGCAAGGAGCATATTCATGGGAGTGATTATAGGTCATTCCGACTTATTTTGGAGGTGTACACATTTTTGTTCTTTTTTCAAGGCATGTGTATTAAATTTTTATGTCAAGTTATATGTTACATGGTTCATGCAATTAGTCTAACCAAATTGATGTTTTGGTTTGTTGTGGTATATATGCAAGGTTGATTCATTTTGAAAATGATGAGATAATTTTTTCTAGAGTGTGTGTTAAATTTGATGTAGTGTGAAGTGTGAAGGGTGTAGTGGTGTAGTATGATGTGTGTTAAGTCAACTTTTAGAGCTTAATTAGAATTGTATCTTCCACATGTTGTAGATGCATTATTAGTAGTTCATTTTGGTAGTGAGCCACCCTTTCCTCTATACTTTTTATATTTTGGGCAGTGAGCCCTTTGCAGTGTACCACCTATAGTGAACCATTCTTTCTTTCTAGACAGTGATCCCTTGGATAGTGAGCCCACCATTCTGTAATCTCTATTGTAACTGGTTATAATATATTGTGAGATAATCCTCATTGTAGATTTTTCCTTTCAAGGTTTTTTCATGTAAATATGGTGTTCTTTTCTCCCTTGATGTGATTTATGCTTTATATGTTCTTTTCCATTACTGCAAGTTTAATGTGATGCTTTGAATGGATGTTTAAATTGATCATGTTAATGAAAATTAGTGAATACTTATTCACCCACCCTCTTAGTATTTTAGGTGTTCAACAATTGGTATCAAATCTTGGTTCCTTCTATTGCCTTGATCACTGAAGTAGATTGTGAAGGTTTAACACATGGCTACAAGAAATTATCCTATCCCTCTGGAAGAGATTATCCTTGAAGGCTTTACTGAATAATATTGTGAAGTTGATATTAAATTATAATCCAAACAACTCTTGATGATTTGGATAAAGAAAAATGTGAGAGCAGACAATTGAAAGAGAATATTAACAGGGATGTAGATGATTATATCAAAAATTTGAGATAACAACTCAAGAAAGATAAAGAAAGATTCAAGGAAACAAATGGGCAGCTCAAGAAATCAAATGAGACAATCACTAGTTTGAAAGTGCAAGTTGAAGAAGGAAAAAAAGTTAAAGACTAATTGAATGCCAAATTGAAAGATAAATCTAAAGAATGTTTAAAGATTGAACAAGAGATTGTGACTTTGAGATTAGATCTAGAGAAAGAAAAGATTCAAGAAGACAAATTCAAGAAGTGCTCCACCTTTCTTAATGGAATGATTGCAAATCAAAAGGCTTCTAAGGAAAAAGAAGGATTAGGGTTTGGAAAAGGATAAATTTCAAAGGAGAATCAAACTTCAAACAATGTTGAAAAGAAGAATGATAAGAAGAGCAATTCCAAAAAAGTCCAAAATTAGAAGAAAGATTTCAAAAGACCTCATATCATACAACCTACCACATAAAGGTATTTATCCTTTAATGGTTACTGTTACACTTTCAATAAATTTGGACATAGAGCTACAAAATGTAGAAGAAAAACAAATCAAAATGTTCAGTCCTTTAGACTTGGATATTGTTTTATGTGCAATAGTTTTGATCATAAAGCTAGTGAATGTAGAAGTCAAATGATGAATGGTTACAATAATGGTATGATGTTTCAATCTTTCAATGGTTACTATTATACATATAATAGATTTGGGCATAAGGCTTTTAAATGCATATCTAAAATGGTAAAAAGTAAGTGTATTCAGAAAAAGGATGGCATATGTCATAAATGAAATAAATTAAGACACTTATCTAAGCTTTGCATAAACAAGAATGTGAAAGCCTCTAGTTCATAGAAGAAGATTGATTCAATAAAGAAGGTTGATCTAGCTAAAATGAAGAAGGAAATGAGAAAGAAATGGAAGAGAAAGGAAGAGATTGAAGTGAAGAGTGAGTTTGTGCCAACCTCTTGTGCAAATGTTTCCTCCAAAAACTAGATAAAGAGCTTTGGCTCAAGGGGAGTTTTAACAAAAAAAAAAAACCCATGCCAGAGATGTGGTTTTGATGCCTTCAACACATTGGTACATGTGTAGTTTGACATGGTTTATCTATTGATGGTATCTCTAGTGTGAAATATCCTATTGAAAATATTTGTAGAGTGATTGAAGGTACTTGTGATGACACAGTGAAAGTTTGCTAGCTTTTTCGACCTAACTTTATCTGTTGCATTCAATGCATATTAGGTCACTAGAAAAGACTCTATGTAATTTTTCATATGTTAAAGTCATGTCTAATTGACCAATTGAAGTAGAGAGCATAGAATAGGTGATTTGAAGTGATTTTGTTGTGTTATTTGAAACCCTACCAAAGAAATCCAAAAAGGTATTTATTAGTTTCTTCATGTAAACCCTAGTTATGTGAAGATTCATGATGTTTACTCCTTAGGTAATTGATGTTTTGGAGTGACCAAAACCTAAATTTAAGAAGAAACCATTCAAATCTATGGAATCATATCCTGAAGGTGCATTTTTGAGTATTCCATATGGTGTACTACATAGAGGATGTGAGAATCTACATTCATACTAAAATGGAAGAGTATGATCATCTAAAATGGAAAAATATTGGGTGAATGAGTTGAATGGAGATGATTTTGAACTAATACCCAAATATGAGAGATTAATGGAGAAGAAACTAGATGTATGGAATAAATTTCCCGATTTTTTCTATGAGGATGAGTGGGATAAATATGTGCTAAGCCAAATTCATGAAAAATTCATGTGGTCAGATAAGCCACACATGATAAACATGGAAGCTAGTAGGGTTTTTATAGGTTTGCACTCAAATGGACTAGTTTTAGTAATGAAGGTTGTGAAAAATGATGTGGTAGTAAGCTCATCAAAGTGAATTTTGAAAAATGAGCTCTAATGGTGAATGCTATAGATGATCCAGTGGTGAAGTATGTGTCTATGATGATTAGGTACACAATTTTCTATATAAATGGAGAAAATTTGGTTTATGCTACCAAAATCCACATAGCTCACCAGATGGTGAAGAAAGGTGAAGACACTAATTTATGTGAGCTCCTAAGATAACACTTGATGGAGAATCTATAAAAGACTAAAGAATCAAGGTACCACTTTTTCTATGTTACTCTAGTTATCTATAATTTACTATTTTACTTTCTTATAGAAGTGCTCAGAGAAAAGAATATTGTCATAGGTTAGATAACATTCAAGTTCCTATTCAAATAAGAGATCATTTGAGAAGGCTAGAAAACTTGGAAATCCATAAATCTATGTTGTGGGGTTTCCTTAAGATATTTCAAGCTAGAATGTAAGAAACGTACAAAATTCCAACAAGTGTAGTTGAAAAGTATAAGAGTGATATAACCTTGATGGTTAGTAGAGATTACTACTATGGAAGAAGTTGAACCTAAAACAACTTGGGTTCTAGATCTTGGATACGAGGTAACTGGAGCATAACTTACTAGTTTTGTAAAAGTTGTGTTGAGAAAACCAAGACATCCATCTATGAAATGATTTGGAACTTATGGAGAGAAATACAGTCAGGTGCATCTAGAAAATAAGAATAAAGACATGGAGAAGAATGTTGAGAAGATGAAATCAGATTTGGAAGAGAGGGTGAACCCATCCAAGGGTTCTGCAAAGAAATCTAAAGCCACTAGTGCTACTCCACAAGGTACTCCAAGTACAAGAAGGTTGGTCAGGAGCTCTACCCCCTCTCTTGGTGTTGCTAATTCCTCTAGAACATAGCTTGCATGGAGTTCCAAGAAGAAAGCAACATCTAACACCCATGAAGCACAAAAGACTCGTAAGAGGAGAAGAAAATAAAAGGCTACTATGGAGAAGTATATATTAGCTGTGAAGAAGAAGAAGAAGAAGAAGAAGATGGATACTAGTTGGTTTGGAAGAAGAGGTCTCAAGTCTCTCAAGAAGAGTGGTGCAAAAAATAACAAAAATTGATATAGTTGACATCAAAAGTGAAGAAGTAGAGAAAGAAAAGAAAGGTTTTATTTTTCAAAGAAGATAAAAGAGTTCTATAGAAGGAGAAAAATATCCTAAAGGAAAGGGAAAGAATAAATATAATAATCCTCTAGTTAGGGAGCATATTCCAATGAAGTTGGATGCTTTGTTCAGTAGAATTACAATGTTTGGTTTGCTAAAGAAAACTATTGAAATGTTTCTAGAAGCAATTTATTATGAAGGTAAGGCAACAATAGAAGAGGCTATAGTCAAGTACATGGTAAAATTTGACTCTAGCCTAGATAAAATTGAATATTAATTGCTTGATGATCTAAATAATGTGTTGAATGTAAGAAGACAAGAAGCCATTGAAGAAGATGAAAAGATAAAGGCACTTTTCTTGGATAAGATTGGTTCTTTACTATCTCAAGAAGATAGACAAAAGTTGTCTAAGCTATATAGCAAGAAATTTAGAACAAAGAAAAGAGTTAACACTCTTAGAAGTAGAGAAAAATAAGATATTGAAAGGCTGAGTGAGACACTGTAGAAGGTAGAAGAAATTTCTAAAGGTTTGAGAGTCCCTCTGAATAGTGAAGATCAAATGTAATCTGATACATCTATCCCAAAAAGTAATGAACCTATTATTGAACAATATGAGAATGTACCTAAACATGAGGATGGTCAAGAACACATGGTAATAGATGGTATCCCTCTAGATATGGAGATGTTGAGGAGAGAGAAAAAGATAAACAAGAAGACCCAAATAAGACAGAGGCACAAAAAAGAAGAAAACTTTCCTCCTCTAGATGGTAAGAAGTCTATAGAAGAAGAAAATAATTTTGAAGAATGTTCTACTAGTGAAGATAAGGAGAAGAGTGAGAAGAAGGAAGGAGAAAGTGCTAAAACATTAGTGAATCCTTCAAATCTTCTAGATATTTTTTGAAAGATATAGTAGATATGCAGCTATAGTTCAAACCTATGGTTTCTGCATAGCTACTCCAAATTCCAATGCAACAAGGGTAGGTAGATATGGATAAGATTTTTCCCCTACATAATTTATAGCTTGGTGATGATTTCCATGCCTCCACAAGGAAGGAAATACTTCAAACACTCTAGAAGAGTGCAAAAATGGTAGTAGTAAAGGTGTTACAAGATAGCATTCCTAAAGCAACTATTGATAATTTCATGTCCATTGTATAAAATTTGAAGTTGTTATATTCCTTTAAGGAATATTCTACTATTTTAGAAGAAAAAATGGAGAACAAAATGACAAAGAAGTTCAATGATAAGAGATTGATTGATATTTTTGATAAATGTTGTACAACACATGGCTAGTTACAAGGTATCTTGAAGGAAGTAAAAAAATGTTTGGAAGATGCTAAAGTATTATTTCAGTTTTTCTTGAAATGGCCTACTTCTACAAGGAGCATATAAAAGACCAAATGGACTCAATTGAGTCACAAATTTCTCAAGCCTCTAATGCATATGACCTGGTAAATGATGTAGAAGCTATTGAAAACTTGCATGTTTAGTTCTTCCTACTGCAAGAATAAAAAGAGAAGATCATAACGCAATATAGTCAACTCAAAGATTTGGTAAGTGTAAGGCTTACTTCTTTGACTGGAGTTTTAGCTAAAGCAGAGAAGGTGACACAAAAGGATCCAATGCATAGTTCTTTGGAAGAAGGATAAAACCTCCTTGTGTAGTATGATAGTCGAGATTCTTTTATTTCCTTTGCTAAGAAGGATTCAAAAGTAGTTAAGAGAGACTAGGAGTTACTCTTTGCCAAAGTGCAGGTGTCTTGCAAGGGTATTTAATCCTCTACTAGTTGAAGGTGTACATTTCTATTTTGTAAATGCAATTTTATTATTCAATGTATATATGTGGAAGTAGTTGATGGTGTTGCGGTACATTTTTGGTCATTTTTTGGTAAATAACACTATTAAGGGGAGCCACTTATGTTGAGTATAGGAGAGAAGTAGAAAGGGGGAGATAATCTCATGTATATATATTCCTAAATTAGGGTTAGAATTTGGGGAAATAAGCATGAATCAATAATAACAACCACAAAACTACCTAATTCAAGCCATGAAGACCCTAATCAGATAAAGCACAAATGATAATAGAAATCAAAATAATAAATCAATAAACCTCAATTCCTATGTCATAGTTGAGACACCTCCATTCCTCTTCTCCACTTTTCTTTATTTTTTCTTAGATTTGTACTATACAACTTGTCTGATAAGCTTGATGTTGATGCAAGATAACTAGATCTCAAGATAGAAAAACTTCAAAGATTGTGGTTGTTCAAGATGAATGATATGAGAAGAAAAATATTGCAGATTGTGGTTAACCTTAAAATAAAGATGATGGCTTACTTTTATAGAAATCCTAATTCAAATGAAGAGTTAGGATTGAATTGTGAGGTGTCATGATCAATGAATGAGGTTAATTGAGAAGAAAAGAGATAAGGATAGAAAGAAGAGACCGCAGTTCAAGAAATTGGAATAAGAGATAGGGCTTGGCTAAGAAGAAATTCAAATTAAATAATTAAAATAATTAATAATTAATAATTAAAGCAATTATTTAATTTAAAGGAGGGGAAATTAATAATTAAATAATTAAAATAATTATTTAATTATAGTGGAAAATTGAAATAAATAATTAAATAATTTATTTAATAATGGGAAGAGAAAGATTAGTGATGTAATTTAATTAAAAATGATATTTATTTAAGTTAATCAAAAGAGGAATACATATAAAGTGAATTAATTCAATAATTAAAAATTATTTAATTAATAGAAGAAAATGGCATTAACAAATAATTAAATAATTAAATTTATTTAAATATGCATGATAGAAGGTGAATTAGTGATAGAATATTGCTTGCAAGCTCAGGACATTTTTAGTGTCTACATTTTGCCCCTCATTGACATAATGTGATTTTGAGCATTGTGTCAAAGAATAATTAGGTTAATCAACTAAGGACTTGCCCCAATATGGCTTGACAGATGTACAATAGAATGATACCCCTTGGAAAAATTGACAAATTTTCAAAAAATTTAAATTTTTTTTGGCAAGTTTACTGAGAAGCAAGTTGGATAAGCACAAATGCACTAGAAATGAAAAATTAGGCTCAATATTTGATGAATGGATGGGATGTTAGTATAGAAAAAGTTGTCAAGGATGGAAAATAAATAGATGAATTGGGACCTCTCTCTTGAGATCTTGCTAATAAATGATCAAACTTTTATTTTATTGCACAATTATCATTAGGGAACTTATTATGGAAGTGGATATAAAACACCAAGATATGACATAGATGAAAGTGTAATATGTTATCCCTTGCAAAAAATATGCACATAACAGAAAAGGAGTGCCATGACCTAGACTAGTAACGGCTCAGTGTCGGATAATGGGGGTCCAAACTAAGCCTTTAAGTGGCAATAAAAACTCAAAAAAACAATATTAGGAAACCTGACATAAAATTTTGAATAAGTTATTAACATAATTTGAAAAAAAATATGTAAGGATGCAATTTGTAGCAAATTGAATGTAGTTTCTAAGATACTATTCCATTTTTGGAAGAAAAAATTTTATTTATTTGGTGAAAATTTGAAATTTCAATGTAGTTTTACTAAATTTTTAGGAAAAAATAAAAAGGTGTATGTCTAACCAACCTAAGTACAATAAAAATATATATATATTTTTAAACTAAGAATTCAAGTAAACTATGTGCAACAATTTTTTTTGTATTTTTTTTGCAAGTAAATAATTAGTTATGAATTTTTTATTAAAAGCATTTAAAAATATTAAAACATGTTTGTCTTACCACCATAACTTGGTCAAAAAAATTATGAAATCCAAATTTGTATTCTTTTATCCTATAGTATGGGAAGCATAGAATGTGATACATCTTTCAGATTCAAAAAATGTGAAATTGTTTAAGAATTATATATTTTTCAATCTGTCTATCGATTAAGACTTTAGTTAGAATGTATGTAGAAAATTAATAACAAATATCTATTTAATTCCAAATAAGGTATATCTTATATTTTGAAAAGACAAAATTTTTCTCAATAAACCCTTTTCATTTCAACAAATTTAGATAAAAAAATCCATTAGCCACTTTTTTGTCATATCACCACTTTTTCAACCCCCATGATCCTACACTCACCCTAACCACAAAAACTTGTTAGAATATGTGAGGAAGTAAACAAAAAGAACACTTGTCCTAATGTAATAAAGTGTTAGATTGAGATTTTGCTTGAATATGATTTTTTGATTATGCCAAATGGAACCCCAATCACACACAAGGAACTAAGTTTCCCATATCATATTTCCAAGACAAACCACAAACAAAATCTAAAGAGAAAAAGATCATGATCCATCATCACTCTAAATAATTTTTTGACCTCATCAAGTGGCATAGTAACATGACCATAGATAAATCAGATAAAAAGATAACACAAACTATACCAACAAGTCAACAACCATTTAGATATTTTTCCAAATTATATGATTAGATTTTGGATAATGATAATGTCTAGTTTCAGAAAGGAAGCATGTTCTATAAGCCCAAGGAGCTCGACAATGCAATGTCCTATCTAAGACTAAAGGTTGATGGATAAAGTCTGGTTTGAGAAATGTAGCATATCATATAAGCCCAGGGAGCCCAACAATACTACATATTGTATAAGACTATTTGATATATGATAAGGATTGCTAATTGTTTGTTGTTTGATTTTTTATGCTAATTTTTTGATAGGTACCTATGTTTAGGAAATTGATCTATTGATTGTTGAAGATTGATTGGATATTTTTCTTTTTGTTTCACGATTTGGATAAGCTTGGTTCTCTTTTTTGAATGTGTCATCCTCAAAGTTCCATAGATAAATATCTCCAAGGGAGATGCAGTGATATGATGGGTGTATGCATATGAGAGGATTTGGTAGAGTGTATGGATTGGGTGAAGATGATGCAAATGGAAACTTAGGATCAACACGCTCATCTTTTGAAGAGGCATAATTAGAGACCATTTTTTTCTTACTTCATTTTTGAGTTTGATTTTCATCTTTTATTTGTCCAATAGCGTTTTATTTTGACTAAAGGACATTTCTTAATCCTTCTTTCTTTTTGAACTTTCTTTTAATTTTGGATCTCCATTTGAAAAAGGAAATTTCATCTTTGATTCTTGAGTTATATCCTTGTTATTTTCTTGATGTGAAACTTTTTGGATCCATGTCTGGCTATGTTCAGGATCATGATGGGCCAAAAAGTGGCAATATGATGGGTATGTGGCTGACGACTCTCTTTTTACCCAAAATTGATGAAATGAAAAGGGTTTTTAAAGGAGATTCTCAGCTTTCCACCAATATAAATTATGCTTTACTTTGAATTTAATAAATAATTATTATTCATTTTATATTTGAATTATGACTAAAGTCCTGATTGATAGGTTGATTGAAAAAAATCTATAGCTGGGTATGTGCAGGATCATCATGGAAAAAATAGGCCCTTAAGTGGCAAAAAAATTAGAAAAAATAGAGTTAAACAACTTGACTTAAAAATTTGAATAAGTTATCTATATTATTTCAAAAATATGTAAGAATAGAATCTGTAGAAAATTGAATGTAGTTTTTAAACTACTAGGTTTTTTTTTTTAAAAAAAGAAACTATTTGGTGAAATTTTGAAATTTCAATGCAGTAGTACTTAAATTTCAGTGAAAAAATAAGAAGTAGATGTCTGTCTAACCACCCTAACTACAATAAAATGATAATATTTTAGACATAAGTGGAGGACTTATGTCCCGATGTGATGCATATTTTTTGTAATTTTTTTTCCAAGTAAATAATTAATTATAATTTTTTTATTACAAATTTTAAAAAATATAAAAAAATTGTATGTCTGACCACCTTAACTTGGTCAAAACTACATGAAATTCAATTTTTTATTTTTTTATTCCTATAGTATGTGAAGCATAGAATGTGACACATGTTTTGGATTCAAAAAATGTGATACCATTTGAAAGTTATAGATTTTTTTCAATCAGTCTATTGATCAGGACTTTATTCATAATTTGAATAGACAATGAATAATAATTACTTATTAAATTCAAAGTAAAGCATAATTTATATTTCTGGAAAGATAAGAATCTCCTTTAAAAACCCTTTTCCTTTCATCAATTTTGGGTTAAAAAAAAGTCGTCAACCACATACCCATCACATTGCCACTTTTTGGCCCATCATGATCCTACACCTACCCAACTTTCAAATGGTATCACATTTTTTGAATCTAAAACATGCACCACATTTTATACTTTGCATACTATAGGATTAAAAAAAATACTGAATTTCAAGAAGTTTTGACCAAGTTAAGGTGGTCAGACATGATTTTTTATATTTTTTAAAGGTTGTAATAAAAAATTCATAATTAATTATTTACTTGGAAACAAATTACAAAACAATATGCATCACATCCAGACATGAGTCCTCTTCTTATATCTAAAATTTTATAAAAAAAATATTATTATTTTATTGTGGTTAGGGTGGTCAGACAGACACCTACTTATTTTTTCCTTGAAATTTAAGTACTACTACATTGAATTTTCAATTTTTCACCAAATAGATTTTTTTAAAAAATAAACGTAGTAGTTTAGAAACTAAATTCAATTTTCTACATATTCTATTCTTACATACTTTTGAAATAATATAGATAACTTATTCAATTTTTTCTGAATTTTTTGCCACTTAAGGGCCTATTTTTTTCCATGATGATCTTGTACATACCCGTCTATGAGATGAATGAAAAAAAGTGAGATAGATGAGATAGATGAGGTGGCGAGAATGTGTGGTTCATGAAAAAGGTTGGTGGTGCACTCAATGGATTTTATGTGACTATCCTTTTCACTATTGTTAACATCAAAGGAGGCTTGTATGTCCTTAATGAGTTGGTAATAAATATCAATAAAGGCAATAGTGGGAGGTGCATACCCTAACTCGTGATGATCAAAATGGAAGGGTGATGGAATATGGGGAAGAGGATCATGAGATGGAAAGGGATGATCTTGAATATCCTCAATAATATCATTATCAAAAATTGGATTATCATTTATGGCATGATCAAACACAATATTTTCATAGGCCTAAAATGATTGGGATGGAGTGGATATGGTAAGGACTAAAGGATCTTTAGGTTGCCAAAAAAATTTCATCCCAACATGGTCAATTGTTTGCATATTCTCACAAAGATCTAGAGCTGACTTAACATCATCCTTAGTATTCTAGATATTCTTAGCAGCATTAACATCTTCACCTGCAAGCTTAGGTGATGCATATAGCTTCCCAATAAAAAATGAACTATCAATATGATACTCTTTATGTCCATGGTCTTGAATTTGGATTTTACCTTCAAGGAGGGGAGTGGATGAAGTGAAATATGTGGATAGTGAAGAGGGATATATGTAATGTGACAAGGTGGAGGAAGAAGATTCTTGATTGATAGGCACTTAGTGTTCAGTGGTCCCTTTCAAATTGCTACAATATTGGAAAGGTTTAGCTGTTCCTTTCAATGTGTGAACTAGTTACTTGGTGATGTTTTCTTTGTCCTGGGAGAAATATATTTTATTCGTGTTAATCTATTGTTTTTCTTTAGGTTGTGTGGACTTGGGAGGTTTCTTATAATTCTTAAATCCTTCTATATTTAACATTTTACTTGACTTGATGTTGTACATAGTGAGTTTCCTTTATCAATATGCAAGTAAGGGTTACTAGTTGTTCTAAGTTGAAGTATTTGGATGATGTGAGGTTGATGAAGTGTTTGATGAATCTCAAGTAGTTCAAGGATTATTCTAGATTTCATCCAAATGAATTATTTTGTCTAGAAAATTTGGCTTTTCAGATTGATTTGAGGAAGTGTGTACTTAATTTTTTAACTTGTGTTTAACATTGGTGTTTTTTGACCTTCTATTAAAACTAAATTCAAGGCTTGTGAAGTTTTTTGAGACATGTTTGGATCTATTTGGGTCCTATTTATGGATTTATGTAAGTCACCTTTGTTCCTACCCACCACAGGAATGTTTAAGTGTTGACCTATTTTGAATTTCTATGTATAATGGCTAGTTGTTGACATTGGAGGAATTTTTTGAGGATGAAATTGATATAAATAAGTGTGGTGTTGTTGTGAGCTAAGGGATGAAAGAAATAAGAAGCAAGATAGAAGTGAGATTTATGTGAGTGATGTAAATTTGAATAGAGCAATATGAATTTCAATGCTAGCGTTCATAAGGTAGTGAACTGAAGGCATCCAAAATCATTCATGCAATACTGCAAAAGTGTGTAAGCAATTGTGGTGGATTCCTTGTTGCATTGAGAAGTGTACTCTTGTAACATTATTCTTCTATCTTCTTGTATTATTTTTGTGGCGGTGAGCCCTAGTTGTGAGCCTTTTTGGACAGTGTTTCCTATTCTAGAAGTAATCCCTTTTGTACCAGTTCTTCTATTACTTATATTGCGGGCTAATCCTCACTGTGGTTTTTCCTTCATTAGATTTTCCACATAAACCTAGTGTTCTCTTGTGTATGGTGTTGTGCTTTCAGTTTATGTTATGTGTATTTCATTTTTTATCATAATAATAGAATAAGGGTTTAATGAATGCATGCAGATCTAATTCTTGTAAAGGGTTTTTGAAGGTTTAATTTGCTACAATTGATTCATTCCCCCCTCAATTGTCTTGTTAATTTCAACAATTGGCATCAAAGAAATGTTCCTTGGAGAAGAGCTTAACTGCTTGAGGTAAATCCAAGATGGTGAACAATATTTCTTTGAAATATCCTAGATTTGATGGCTTAGATTATGCATTTTAGAAGACAAAGATGGAAGGATATATGTATTCTCAAGGATATGAGATTGAGAAGGCTTATCAAACTACCTATACTCCACCTCTGAATGGTCCAAGTACAAGTGCAGAAATAAAGGCACATAAGATCAATGCTAAGGAAAGATTTATTATTGTGAATATTCTTCCAAATACTGAATTAGTTAAAGTTATGAATTTGAAGACTGCTAAGAAATTTGGGATAAGCTAGAAATCATTTATGAAGGAGATCTAAAGGTTAAACAAGAAAAGTTGCAAAACTTGAGGGAACAATTTGAGATGATGCAAATGTCTAAAGAAGAAACAATTAAAGGCTATATATAGAGATTTGATGAGCTAGTAAGTACAATGAGAGGTCTTGGTGCAACAATTGAGGAATTTGTAGTAAAGGAAGTTATCAGATCACTTCTAGTTGTTACAGTGAAAAGGTGCCTGCTATTGAGAAAACTGTTGAATTTGATAATTATTCCAGAGATCAGTTTATTGGTACTCTAACTACATTTGAAATGAGAAAACTGAAAAAAGGTACAAAAGTTGAGACTGCTTTCAATGCTAGTAAATTAGAGAAGGTTGAGGATTCAGGTGAAGAAGATCTTGATGATTTGGAAGTTAACTTTGTAAGGTAGATGAGAAAGGGAACCAATAAGTGTAGTGTAGGAAAATGCACACCCTTGGATTTTCAAACTTAGTTGGGCCTGCCTTGCTTTATTTATCCCTATTTATGTCTTAATTGGTCTTATTTTGTATCCACAAGCCCAACGAATTATATCCTTTTTAGTTGATCCTAAAAAGCTTCAAAAGGTAAATGATCATTTAATTATTCTATTTGTGTGTCCTTGATTTTTGGGTCAGGACTAAGACACCACCTAGGGAGTCTCTACCTCGAGTTTCATGCTTCAGGACTAAGACACCACCTTGGGCATCTTAGTCCCCCTTGAGGTATTTTTGGGATTCAATTTCAAATTCTAGTAGGATTTAGCCTCCTTTCATTAATGAATTCATATGTCGGCTTGGTGTGGTGTGATTTTGGGATATTAAGGATAGATAAGTATAAATACAAGTTTCATTCATTCATTTATCATCCAAGTCTTTTGTGAGATAATTTTTTAAAAGTGAGCATTCAAGAGCATTTCATCAAGCATTTGGAGCCATCATCAAGATTCAACATCATATCAAGGATATTGTTGCATCATGTTTGTTATTGTGCTAACATTTGTGATGTAGGGTTTATGATTCAAGCAAGTGTTTTATGCAAGATCTACATCCTTCAGGAAAGAGTTAAGAACCATATCCATTGCAGCAATTTAAAGCATATTCGCAACACCTTATTACAAGGGTTTGGTGAGTTTTAGCATTGTATGTTGTTCATCCATCATTTCCCTTCATTATTCTATTTAATTTCAAGGTTTAATTACCAACAAGGGGTTTGACCAGTGCAAAACCCCATCCACTAAAAATCAACAATTTTTTCTCCTCTTACATGTTTGTGATTGTAGATTTAGTTTGTAAACTTGAAGATCATTTGAAGTGAAAAATTGCAAAGTTCCAAATTTGCATTACAAAGTTGTCATCTTCACGAAAACTTGCCTATAAGCCAAATATGAAAGTTTTAGAACCTGAGATTAGAGAAGAAGGAAGTGCAGACATCAAACCTCAGAACCACATCTAGAGTTTCCCAAAATTCCAAATGGGACTAAGTCACCACCTAGGGTGCCTTTGTCCTCCTGAGGGTATTTTCAAAAATTCTTCCAGATCTAGTTCTAGCATTCGAAGATTTGGCATCTTCCCCAAAAAATAGCAACGAGACGAAGACAACAAGGTATGTGTAGGATCATGATGGGCTGAAAAGTGGCAATATGATGGGTATGACGAAGACAACAAGGTATGTGTAGGATCATGATGGGCCGAAAAGTGGCAATATGATGGGTATGTGGCCGATGACTTATTTTTTACCCAAATTTGATGAAAAAAAGGGTTTTTAAAGGAGATTCTCATATTTCCACCAATATAAATTATGCTTTACTTTGAATTTAATAAGTAATTATGATTAATTTTCTATTCAAATTATGACTAAAGTCCTGCTTGATAGGCTGATTGAAAAACATCTATAGCTTTCAAACAGTATCACATTTTTTGAACCCAAAACATGCGTCACATTCTATGCTTTACATACTATAGGATTAAAAACAAAAATGAATTTCATAAAGTTTTGGACCAAGTTAAGGTGGTCTGACATAATGAAGTTTTTTATATTTTTAAAATTTGTAATAAATTTTTATTATTAATTATTTACTTGGAAAAAATTACAAAAAAATATGCATCACATTGGGACATGAGTCCTACTTATATCTAAAATCTTATAAAAAAATATTATCATTTTATTGTGGTTAGGGTGGTCATACGCATTAATCTACTTTTTTTCCGAAATTTAACTACTACTGCATTGAAATTTCAAATTTTTACCAAATAGATTTTTTTTTTAAAAGAACCCTAGTAGTTTAGAAAATACATTCAATTTTCTATAGATTATATTCTTAGATATTTTTGAAATAATATAGATAACTTATTCAAATTTTTACGTCAAGTTGCCTAACTCTTATTTTTCTAAATTTTTTGCCACTTAAGGGCTTGTTTCTTCCATAATGATCCTGCACATACCCAACAATAAGGGCGTCTTTTTCCTCCATAGCACATTTTGACAGCTTCTTTACATTTTAGAATCCTCAATGTATTTCTAGACTTCCCAGGTACACATATTCTAACTAGTTGCATTATTTCATCATTGGAATCCTTCATTTAGCTTTCATTTCTAGGTTTTGTAGGTTGAATGCTTATTTGTCTTTTCCAAGCATTTGCTTGGTGGTGAACCCCTAAAAGCTTAAAGAACCCCTTCCTAAGTCTTCCTTGTTGAGAATTAACTCACCTCGTGAGGTTGATAGTCAATCCAATTAGGACTCCTGGGACATAATTGAGTGACAATAGGAGAATAGAGGTGTTCTATGACCTAGGCCATAAAGCATCTTCCATTTTTCATATGGTTCAGTAAGTATAAAGGTAACTTATGTTTCAAATATTTGAACTATGGTGACACAGGTCATTATGCTTCAAGATGCCCAAAAAGAATTCTAAACAATAGGAACATGGAAAATAAAGTAAGAATGATTAAGAGAGCTTACTATGTGAGAGAAGATGTTGGTATTTCTAATGATGAATTTGATTATGGAGATCTTGATGATGATGAATGCTTTCTCTTGGCTATAAAAGAGGAATCCTGAAAGTTGTGTGAAGAAAAGTATTCCAAAGACAAAGGATAAGGTTGAAGGTACTTTGGTATCTTCTTTTCATGTCAAAGTGGATAAGAATTACTAGGTTGTTGATAGTGGATGCTCTAATCATATGACCAAAGATAAAAGTAAGTTTGTTAAAATTGAAAAGTATGATGGAGGATTAGTTAACACTATTGTATTCAACTCCATTTTTTGATGAACGTTTGTTGAAATTTTGACAAACTATTGTCGGAACACTGACGAACCACTACAATAATTTTCATCGAAACCTTTTTGTCACTTTCCTGAAAAACCTTGAAATGTCGAAAAGATGATGTGACTTCATTGGTAGTTGCCATAGTAAAGGTGATCAAGTGTTTGTCAAACTTCCGATGAATCATGTGTAGATCTAATGATGAACATTAGCTAGAAAACAAGCAGGGAAAAACAACAAAAATGTCAGAACACTACCAGAACATCATCAAAATACTGATGAAAGGGGCATGTTATAATGTCAAAAATTTTGTTGGAGCTACAACAATTTCGTTGGTCATTTTTGAAGTTTCGTTAGACGTGTTCGTCAAAATTGGGTGCATCTAAATGCTTAAATGGTCATCTTTGGATGGTTGTCATGTTATGTTAAAATATTGATAGTTTTTTTTGTTACATTTAAACACTTAAAATATCATCTTTGGAAGGGTTCCATGTGCCAATTATATTTTGATGAGATTTCTAAATCATATGCACATGAAAATGCAAAAATTTTAGCAAAAAAAATAGTAAAGTTTACATACTTTATTTTCTAGGCTATAGTCCCATTGAGGGGTGGCTTCCTAAGTTATCTTAGTAGGTGTTGCTACAATTTTTTAGGAGTTTCTATAAGCACAAGGCCTTATGGATTTTTTAAAATGGCAAAGCATTTTACCTAAAGGTAAAAAAATTTAGTGTTTTTTTTAGCAATAAGGAAAGTTAAATCTACAATTATATAGTTCAATTGAAAAAAAATATTATCAAGAATTTCAAATATTATAGATGAATGAAATGTGGCAAATAAATTTTAGGTAGTGAGTGAGAGAAACATTAAACCCACCTCAAAGACCACTACTTAAACCTAAATTTTGAAAAATGGAGACTCATATTTTCTTATGCAAGATTCTATTTTCTTCTCATGGGACCCCCTTCACAAAAATATTTCGTGCAACAACTCTATAAAACCCCTTTCTTTAATCACATAAAAATACTTTAAAGTTATGACTCTAGAAAAATTCACCACCAACAAATCACCCTAGGAAATTAAATATTCTCTACCACTTTTATTTCAAAAAATAAATTAAATAATTTTTAATTTAATTTTTTGAAAACATCTTTTCCATAATTTAAAAAAAAAAAAAAAACATTTTTTAATTAAAAAAAATTAAACACAACTTTCTACCTTGATTGTACCTGCTAGGAGAACACATTGAGAACTATCTGTACGGAATTCTAACCCGATCATCAAAACTTATTTTTTTTACAGTTCAACAAAATTTGAATTTTGTAATGCAAAAAAAATAATTTAAACCGTAATTATAGAAAGAAGATTCAACAAACTGTAAAGAAACTTTCTTCCCAATAATTTTATTATAGCACTGCTTTTTCAGAGAACTGCACTCCAATATCATACTTTATCTCAGTAGCTTCTATATTAGGATTTATCAAATAAGGATGTGAACTAGTTTATATCATGCATATAACAAATTCTAGATAAACTACCTATCATACCCAGGATGAAATTGCTGTAATGTTCTCTCACATCACTGAAAAATCACATGTTCTATCTATGGCAGCTATATCAGGGTACATCAGAGAGGACATGGTGACTGAATACTCAAAGGCGTTATGGCCTGTAAAGTTCCCAATCGTGGTTTACAACAGTGAAACCTCCATCCACAACAAGATTATGGCCGCTCACATATTTAGATTCATCACTTGCCAAATAAAGAGCAGCCTCTGCAATATCCTCTGCTTTAAGAATCGCTCCCTTCAGGTTGCCTACGCTGCTACCCCACGCCTCCGCTTCATCCTTGTCTTTTCCTGCAAAGCCCATTATAAGCGCGGTCGCAACAAGATAAGGAGAAACGCAGTTGACTCTGATACCATATTTCCCAAGCTCAGCTGCACCATTTTTAGTCAGGCCTATAATTGCATGCTTTGAGGCCGTGTACGCATAAGGTGTAGTGCCTCCCATAATCCCTGCAATACTGGCTGTAGCAATTATGCATCCTTTTCTGTTGGGTATCATAACGCGGGCTGCATGCTTAATGCCGTGCATTAATCCTTTTACATTTATGTTCATCACTCGCTCGAATTGCTCCATCTCATACTCTACAACACTACTTCGATGGCTATCTACAATGCCCGCATTGTTAAACATAATGTCCAGTTGTCCATGTTTTTCCATTGCCAAATCCACCGCTGCGCTGACATCTTGCTCTTTGCTCACATCACAGTGAATATAGGTTGCCCACTTTGAGAGAGATTGTGCAAGCTTATGACCGGCCTCGTCTGCAATGTCTGCAATTATGACTTTTGCTCCATGATTTGCAAATAGCCGAACAGCAGCCTCTCCAATGCCTGCTGATCCACCTGTGATTATTGCAACCTTTCCCTCCAATCTACATTTCACAACCAGACCTCATTATTATCTGCAAATAAGATCAAATGATGTTTGAAGAAAATTCTGAGGATTTCAGAAATTACCTTCGCTGTACCACAGATGTAGACATAATTTTTCCTCTTATGAAGCTTGTTAAAGAATATGCTGTACAAGTTGAGATGGGATAAAGCCAAACCAGATGGCTGTATTATGATTTAGGGAGGACATCTGCTATTAATAACAAATGCTTTAAGAGAAAACTAGAAATAAACAAGTCAGATCCAAACCGTTCGAAATTTTCAATCAGAACTAAATTGTGTAGGTGGACAGCCCACTTAGATATCACATCACCATGCTCCGTGACAGATGGTAGATCGATAAGAGTGGAGTATTTATTCTGATAAACCAGACAAAAATTTAATAGGCTACCTTGGCAGGTGGATCGTCATGAAAATTTTTAGTACAAGGCAGAATACTAGCTGATGCTAATTTGTTTTAACTGATAGCGAAGTCCAACAAATGAACATTTAGAATAAAAAAATTGATCAACAATTTTATATAGTCTATTTTTAAAATATCTTTTATCTTTCTTTTTATTGGTTCATGTTGTCAATAGTAAGTGCAAAAATTAGGATTTTTCTTTTTTTCCCCTAAATTATGTGCACTGCAATGCATTTAATTCATTGAATCAAATTTCAAACCTATTAATGATTTGAAGGACATGCGCACTATTACATACACCATAATATAATTAATTACAGTGTTGACTAGAGGTACTATTTTACATATTTTATTTAATAATTGGTAAGATTTTCAAAACTCATTAAATAAATGTGAGTTCACTCAATACATATTTTATATTTGTTTACCAATGTGTATTAAATAACACAATAAAATTTATCTATCTACTATTAATATTTTAATAAAATCTACCCATTAAATATTAAGATAGAGATTTAAAAAAATATAAATATAATAATATAATTTAGCAAGATAAAAATAACATAAATATCACATTATCAAAAGGATAAGAATATATATATGAACTTTTTAATTTTTGCAATATTAATTAACTATAATAATAACATTATACAATAATAAACAATCATATTACACCTCTACCTACTTCCATTAACTAAATGTTTAAAACAATCAAGCACACTCATATGAATTTTTATTTTTATTTTATTTTTGTAACATTAATCAATTATAATAATAACATTATACAACAACAAACAATCACATTACACCCCTAGTTGTTTCTATTAACTAAATATTTAAAACAACAAGCACACTCCACATGAATATTTTTTTATATTTTTGAACAATAATCAACTAGAATAATAACATTATACAACAACAAACAAACACATTACACCCCTAGCTACTTCTATTAACTAAATGTTTAAAACAACCAAGCACAGCCCACAATAGGAAAAAATTGACAAAAATGCATTTCTTGTTAGCATGGTCATCATGAAGATGGATTTAATGTCAAATAAAAAATTACCACATGTTTTTAAATACCCTTTCAAATTTCATAATTATCGATAAGAATGGATTTATTCTATCTGAATAAATAATGTCAAAATTCTCTTGTTTTGTACATTGCTTAATATACATACTTACGTGTATGATTCTGATCTGAGGAATCTAAACTGAAAGTGAATGGTGGCAGTCCCAAGTTTGAGGTGAGGTGGTGTTTCAAGTGATATCTCAAGGCATTAGGGTCTATCACCTTGAAATCATGATCTATGTACTATCTTGTCTAGTCCTCTAGTAGGATTTGAATGTTAGATTAAATATCCATCTCCTTTCCTTCATTCATTCAACTTAGTGAGTCTTATCCACCACTTCATGTGTTCCCTTTATTATTTTAGCTCTTATTAGGAATGTTAATTAAGGAAATTGTTGGTCTATTTTTTTCATACATTTGTGTAGTACATGAGGTCAATTGATAGGCTATTTATCAAATCATGTTGTTTGTGCAACAAAAGTCTCAATGGAAAAGTGATAGCTTCAAGTCAACTGTGCATCCATCAGGATCATCAGCTCAAGTCAGGCATCAAGAAGTCAGGATCGAAAAGTCGGATCAGATCAGATCAAAATTTCAGTCGAGATAAAGTAAAGTGTCGATAAAGATGGACGTCAGGATCCTCGAAGTCGAAAGTCGAAAGTTCGAGGAAGATCGGGCATCTCGAGGAAGATCGAGATCATCGGCAATCAGGCGAGAAGGTCAAAGAATCGGATCGACAAAGCGTCATCCGTCGTCGAAGTCGAGATCGACCCTCGGAAATCGAGAATATCGAAGAATCGAGAATGGATGAAGATCGGGAACAGACAAAGATAAAGGGAAGAAGGATCCGCGCGAATCTCGATGGGGCGGTGTCGAAAGAAATAAAGATAAAGAACAAAGTCGGCGTCGAAATAAAGACGTTATCGAATCTCATTTACTGTCTCCTCAAAGAAACAATTTTAGGGTAAAGTCTTCTACAAAAAGTTTCATTAGAAAAGTTGAAGTTTTAGGGCAGCAAAATAAGGTTTTTGCAGGTCTTGAAGGTTACTTTTCTTGCCAAGATCCAAAATTGCAAAGGGTTGATGATGCATGCCTATGGTGAATCATGAAGAAATCTAGGGTGAAGAGGTGCAACTAGCCACTAAATCATGCCTAAGGACTTGGTTTACTATTGATTTCATCTTCCATTTTCACTCTATCTTCATATTAAGGTTTGTATTGTGTTTGTTTAGCATTTGCATGTCATCTTATTTCTATATTTCATATGTTGTAAGGTTTTTAGGGTTGAGATCTTGCATCATTTAAATAACTCTTGCATGTCTTGTTCTAGAACAATAGAATAGGGCCCTTCTTACATTTCATTTTTTCCTAGTCTTTAACACATCTAGGGCTAGGGTTTATGTAGATTTTTCTCTATCCAAGGTTTAATTACCTATCTAGGGGTTTTACTAAGGAAAACCCCCCATTATATCAACTCTTTTAAGCTATTTTATAGGAATTTTTTGAGATCCAAAATTGGGTTTCCATCAAAAATTGTTGTACAGGTGTCAAGGTATAGATCTGAATTTTGATATTGCAGAAATAAAAAAGAGGCTTGATTCACCATCCATGGAAAATGAGTCCACACTAAGATGCTGATTCAAGTCAGATGTAGTTTCAGATCCCCGATTGTCAAAAAACAAGTTATGTGGAGAAAAGTCCTGATCTGGGATTGATTCACCCAAGGTGGTGAATGAGTCCCAATCAGCCCAAGTTCATATTTTATCAGCTTTTCTAATTTTTCTCCAGTCCTCTATAGCTTTCCAGGTGCACATATTCTAAGAAACAACTTTTTGTTTGGTTAAAAGTTGCATTTTTGTTCATTATTTTAACCTTTTTGCAAATAACACTGTATTTTCAAACAAAGTAAATATCTTAGTTTTGCATTCATTTTCAGTCATTTAGATTAGTCAATTGCATTTAGTTAAGTTCATTTACATTAAATAACATTGCATACAACCTAATTTGAGTGATACATTATCATTTTTGGCCCTATCTCTCTCCTTTTAGGTGAAAAACCCTAAAAGTGTAAGAGTAGTCCGTAGGGCCCCAATAATCAAATGTCAACACCTATGTCTCTTGATGCATGAGGAATATCAACATCCTCATCTATGTGGGGCTTGGAGGATGTTCTAGCCTCTCTCTAACTGTGTGTGCTAATGTCTGTTGTAGCTATTGCTCATGATCTAGTCTTGTATGTATGTGACAACTCTCCATGCTCATACCGATCCTCAATAGCTAACTCATCACCCTCACTTAGGGGTGGATCCTCCTCATAATAATAATCCTCCTCATAATCCTCTCTTCTATCTTGGTCCTCATAATTAGGATTGGCCTTGGACTAGTACTCCTCATCAATAATATCTATAAAAATATCTGTTGGTTTGTACCATACCTCCTCTGCTCTCTTCTCAAGCTCATCACCCTCATTTGCTGCTAGCTCTACATCACCTAGAGGAAAATCCATGGGGAACACAAGAGTTGGTCATGCATATGACCACCACTCCTCATACTCGTCTATGCTACTGACATCATCAACATCAAAGACTGGTGGCTAGTCATGATTTGAATCATTGGAATCACTCTCTCGTACATGATCTATCATCAGCTGTATAGTTTCACCTGGCCTCTAGGAACTCCACACTAATCGTCTAATGAAGGGACATGCCCTTAGTGGTGTTTGCACCTATCCAAAATATAACATGACTCGCCCATAATAGAATGGTTGTACAAAATAGTCATGCCACCCTGCTAGGTATCTCTCCATCTGCATCCTTCGTAACTACTCGGTGGGGTCTGGCCACTTTGAGTGAGTAGATAAGGCCTCCATAGGACCTCATCCTCCTCCAGCTAGTCGAATCTCACCCTCCAAAAGTGTAAATTCCCATACTACCATAGTCATCACAACAAATAGCCAAATGCTCATGGGTATTCTACTACTAGAGTACAAGGGTATCTGACAAGCCTAGTACATGTGATATGATCAAGCCACCACATCTATAGAAGTGTATAATGGACCATACTATCGATCTCTTGAAATAAAAATTGACCAAGATTATAATAAAAGTGTGCTAGAATGCAACGACCCCAAGCATATACTATCCTTTGCTCATACATCCCTCATATTAGGTGTACCAGTCCCCCATCCAAGTGTGTCACTCATCCATTTGGATTTAGAACCAGTGCCACTGAGTGCTTTATAATTTATCTAACCACAGGAGCTTGTTAGTTTAGTAGCATGGGAAGCTCAATCCATGCTCTAATCCTCTCATCAAGTACTGGTCCATCAAAACAATATTGCATATCTCTTTTTTCTCCCGAAATGACCGATCCCTCCGAAAATACACTTGCAGTCCCTGAATAGGAACTCAAAGAATGCAGTGTACATCTTTGAGTGTGATGGCCATTTCCCCTATGGGATGATGAAAGGTATAGGTATCTACATCCCAATGCTCACACAAAGCCATCAACATGGTGTCATGGTATCTCATGGGTGGCATAACATATGCCCAATAAATCCCCATTGATTGTAAATGCTCTACCTTTGTCACTGATAGTTTTGGCACATGATCTCTCAAAAATTGCAACTATCTTCCCCCTAGCCACTACCATGATCGAGTGGGAACCTATCAAAATCATCA
>VDFB02058242.1:619813842-620174031 GCA_007258455.2 Sequoia sempervirens
CATGTCCCATTCTCTAGCTTTTGCCACTTGCACATGAAAATAGATTCAATTCATTTATTAAATCCCTATTTTCTCTCAACATGGCATAATAGAGGAATATTCTTCCAAATTTGAAATCCTTCCAAGTGGATTTTGTCCTTCCAACAAGACATTTATTTCATCTTTTCATTGAGCCAAGTGGCATTTAAGACATTCTTTTTTCCCTCTTACATGTCATTTCATTATTTTCAAATTCCACCTAAATGCATTTATGGGCACATTCATCAAATGTGTACATCCCTCATCCATTCTCATCTTGACAAGTGGTAATTGGCCATTGGTTGAAAGTTAGTCCCAAATTGCTTCATTTTGGGAATTTCTCCATCTTGTCTTTCTCTAAATAAGAGGCTTCTTTCCTCATTTCATCATGCAAAATTTGAGCAAACATACTATACTAAAATCCATACTCAAGCATTAAAATTCTCATCCATTTCATTAAGTCTTAGCTAGGTTATGAAGGTTTTTCATCTTGGAGCACACTTGAATCTTCAACAAAGTGGATCAATCATCATCAAATAATATAGAGCTTGCATAGGAGTTGGGAAAGGGCCAATTTCCACATCAAATTGGCATCAACTCCCCCATAAGATCAAGAGTTTACATGTTCTTAATATGATTTAATCTATTTCATTGCTTTTTCATTGTATTCTTGCTTTCATTCCTATTTTGAACATTGTTAAATGGATTTTATGGGGAACTTTGATCTTAACTTGCATTTGAATCTTCTAATTTGTTTGTTTGTTGTCTCTTGCAAGTATTAGGATCTTGGTTCTACATTTTGGCACTATAAGGAGGGCTATCTCATTTTCTAATCATGTTTTTATCAAAAATTCTATGTTTTCTTGTGTTTTTTCAGTGTCTATAGGAAACTGCACCGCTAGTAGACTAGCGTCGCTATTCAGAACCATTCCCTCACTAACATCACCATATAGCACCATTGCAAATCTCAAACTCTAACACTTTGGTGTTCCCGCCCAAAATTCAAATTATTAAACATCGCTGGTTCAATTTTCACATGCTGGAATTTTTAAACTCCAAATTGCACTGCTAGGCTAAATAGCTATGCAATCACCCTCTCTATTTTGTTGCAAAGTGACACTTGTAGAATTAGTGGCACCATATAGCACCGCTAGGTTCTTTAAACTACACTGCCTGTGTAGGTTCCACCATTGCAGTAAAAGAAAAAGTCAAATTTTAGTTTCTTAATGAAATGTGCTTTTTTGAATTTTGATCATTTGGGTTATTAATTGATTTCCTAACCTCTGTTTTGTAGTCCTAACTGGTTTCTTGGTAGGTTGGCTTATTCAAAGTGAAGAAAGGAAATCTAGTGGAGGTCTCATAATGACATCATTATCTCATGATACCAAGTGTTTTTGAACACTTTAGTGTTTGTTTAACACAATTAGAGAATTCAAAATTTATCTTAAAAATTTGTTATCTTTCACAAGCTTATGATCCACTAAATTCCTTTTGGGCTCTAAAAAGAACATTTCAATTTTTTCTACAAAGGGGTTTAAAAATAACATTAGGATAAACTCACTAGAATTGGTTTGAGGATTAACAATTGAATAAGGAAAATTCCATATTTCATTTTGATGCACTAAAAAGAATCAAATCATTGCTTTGTGGACTTAAAATGAACAAGTGTTTCTTTGTTTTGTAATTAATTACTCAAAGTAATATCATTAAGAGGACGTATGCACTTCTCTTGCACCTCATGACAACCTTGAGAATCAAAAGGCCTCTTGGTGACATTAAGTTGCATAAATAATTACCCACACACTTCAATTTGGATTTTAAAATTGAACAATTCTTGTGAGTGTGAGTGGAGCATATTACATATATTCTCTCTCTTTGATTTGCAACAAAGATTGATCAAGTTATGAATATTTTTGCTTTCTTTTGTTTATCTTAGAGGGCCTTCCTTGTGGGAAAAAGTACTCACCCAAGGGAACGACCCAATCAAGAACACGCTAAAGCCAAGCGACTTCCACCTGGGATATAAGTGTGGATATTGGAACAGAGGCCAAAATCATGAGGATTATTCCGACGAGAAGGGTATAAATGGTCTCTTTCCACATGGATGGTCCCCCACAAATGGAATTCCCACATTAAAACCCTTGTGTAGAAAGGCCAAAATCCCTATCTATTTGTTGGTGCAAGAACGATCATTCTGAAGTTGCTCCACACTTTTATGGCTTTTAGTAGAGATGGAAGGTATGTCATGGGAGATTCATGGTTACTGATGCTTGGCTTCCCCGAAAGAAGTGTTGAGCTACGAAGGGGAGCCAATGGGGTCAAGCATCTAACCATCCACTGAAAGTAAGTGTACTTGACTTGTCCAAGTGGGGACTTAACAAATATTGTCTCAAATATCCATAGGGTTTTACATGTTCTTGAAATAAAAACACTTTGTTTGATCAAAAACATTGGAAGAAAAAAAATTTAACATGAGCATCAAATCTCAAAGCCTTTAGGAGAAGCAAATATCCTTGAATGAATTCACATGTCTTTGCTTTCCCTTGGGATTCATATCCTTAGAGGTTTCTAGGAACTTTAATTTTATCTCAATTTTATCCTACTAAAGTAAAAATTAGGCAACTCTTGCTTTGATTTCCTTGCTTTCCACATAATACACTTTGTGGGATGAGAAGAAATTAAAACATTAGACATCTATTTTCAAAACCTAATCAAGAAGTGTTTGTGGTAAAAATAAGTCACTAAGAAAAGACTAAGAAAAATTGAATCCCACACATGTGTCTCAAATGATTTCACGCAAGATCAAGATCAAGAAACCAAAGGTAAAAGCTCTTAGTCCAAAAGATCACCAAAAGCATCTCTCAATGCTATACAAATTCAGACGAAGACTGCTTTTTAACTTTTAGAGAAGAGCTTCAAGAAATAATCCAAATTTGTATGAGCTCTTTTGTCAACAAAATTCAAATATTTTTGGGAATTTGAACACCTCGTTTAGAATAAAGCATGTTCTTAAAAACCAAGGTCTAGTAATAAAGTGTCCTTTTAGGTGAACACAGGGTCAAATATCAAACCTTCATCCATCTTTGAACATCAAATCAAAATCATCTCATCATCAACTCCTAAAAATATTACAAAAATCCTTCACATTCAAATTTGGGAAAATCATTTGAAACAAATCCAAATCATCTTGTTTGATTAGATGTGTGTAGATGCATCCTTCTCCACACATTTAAGTCAAATTATTAAACCTTGTGGACAAGTCTATCCCTTGAAAACATCTAACATCTTTTGGTTTAGGATTTCATTGTCCAAAATAAAAATCCAATCAAAAATCATCTTGTTTGGTTAGCTGTGATTTAGTCAAATTAGCATCTTGAGGAAAAATTTACTCTAGGACAATATCTAACCTCTTAGAGTTTATGAGTTCACTATCCAAATCCAAATCAGATCAAATCTAATCCCAATCAAAATCAAACATCAAATCCAAGTCCTAAAGTTTAACATCTCCTTCAAGATTTCTCAAGAGTTCTAATCATCCATATCATCCACCATTCACACATTTCATCATCATACCTTTGATCCTTAAATCATCCTAAATTTTCTCTTTTGTACCTAAAAGTTAGATCAATCCAAAGAATTAGAGATTCATCTCTTACATTCTCAAAAATTGATCCCTATTTTATGGTGCAAACTAGATCACAACACAAGAGGAATATGGAAGTCAACAAAGAAACATCTACTTCAAGTGACTTGAGTCAAACCACTCCCGAAATGAATCCCATTGGGTCTGGTAGTCTCACGATTAACCTTCCTCCATTTTTTGCAAGACCATCAAGAGGAAGGTGTCCAAGTATATGATATCACCAATAATTCCTTTGGGATGACACAAGATGAGATCACTGAGATGGTCCAAAATCCCAAGAATCATAGAATCACTAACATCATGATGAGACTCAATCCCTCACTATAAATGCTTGAATTAGCAAAACAAGGGGCTAAACTCCCTTCTGATTTTGATGTGAGTACCATTGTTGAACCACCTTTTGGGGTCATGCCTCCAATTTCATCCATGCCTGCAATATCATCTACACCTCCATTCCAAAGCATCACTCAAACCATCCCCCAAATTACGTTATCCATTGCTCCAACTCAACCCATGGTTAACAAAGGGAGCACATTTCTTAATGCATTACAAACACACCCCCTTGTGAATAATCAAGATTTCGATGCAAAAACCATCTTGGGGCAATCCATCCCACAAAATCCATCACATCCATATGTCCTCCTCACCTTCCATGATCCTAATGACCCCTCATCATCATTTCGCACACCTTAAACTTCTCTCCCCATAAACTCACATGGAGGACCCCTCATCATCATTTGGACTAGGGAGCATCTTTGACACTACATCTTCATCATTTAGCAAAGGGAGTATGCCACTCACTTTTCCACCACTCCCCCCTTGCCATCAGTATCCACATTACCTTTAAATTTAGGGCATCCCCCTTTGCCAAATATCAATCAACAAAATCAAATCAACCCTCCAATCACTAATCAAACTATCTTGTCATCAACATCATAACAACAAATGGAAACCATCCCAATAATGCAAGCCACCACCATCACAAAAAAACAACCATCCCCTAAGTATATCAAAACATGGTCTCTCAAGGACCAAGCGTATCAATCACACCATCCACCACCACAATCCCAATCATCAACATGATGATACCTCTCACCAACACCACCAAACACAAATGTATCAAGGAAATATAGCATTGCATTGCAATATACCTATCAAAAGGCACTTCAACAAATACAAAACCAACAAGTTGCACAACAGGCCTCTCAAGCAGCGCAAGCCACTGTAGCCACACAACAAGTGCAGCAAGAACAAAAAGTGCAGAAGGATGCTCAATCCCAAGCCCTATTACAACAATAGCAAGCTTCCCAAGCACAAGCACAAGACCAAGCATAGGAACAAGCCCAAGCTCAATCCTAGTACCCAGCTCAATAGGCGCAGGCACAAACACAAGAACAATACCTCACACAACAACAAGCATACTAACAAGTGCTGAAAAAATACCAAGAGCACCAAGAAGTAGCCCAACCATTAGACCAACAACAAGCATTGTTGGTACAACAACAACAACAAACTCAGCAACAAGCCCTATTAGCGAAACAACAACAAGATCAACAACAAGCATTATTGATACATCAGCAAGTACAAGCATACTTGGCACAACAAAATGTGCAAACACCATCCATCAACACGCCAACCAATCCACCCATCCCTCCAACAAATGAACCATCACATAACACCTTCATCCCACCCCCTGATCCACAAAAACAATGTAGCAACATAGATCAAGTTACTCTCATAACAAGTACTTGATCTCCAATCAGGGAGAACCATAAAGACACACAACAACTTGTGTCCTTATCCATTTGACAAGAGCCTTGTAATGAAACTGTTCCCAAAGGGATTTGAGATCCCCAAATTTGATAAATACCATGGGACATGAAACCTTGAAGATCACATTAGGGAATTCCAAGTTCATTGCATGGAAGCCGCATATGATGATACCTATCTGATACGGCTATTTCCTAGAAGTTTGACTAGCCATGCCATGGAGTGGTTCTCTCACCTTCCTCCTGGCATCAAGAAGTTCCAAGAGATTCTAGAAACACTCATTAAAATTTATGCATTTAATATCGATATGGATGTTAGTCTCAAGGAAATATCAACTCTTAAACAAGGAAAGAATGAATCATTTGCTTGCTTCCTACAACGATGGCCATCCAAGAGCAATAGGAGAAAATGGGTCATGCCGAAAGAACAACAGGTGTGCACAATCATCTCCAACCTTGATGGAGCCTTATCATTCCATCTCAAGGTGTAAGGGAGCACTGCATATGATTAATTGATCCCTAAGGTGCTTAACATTGAACGATCCCTTATTTCACAAGGAGAGACACCCACATATCCAGAACAACAAAACAATCACCCATCCAACAGCTATAATGAGAAAACTTGCACATGGGAAAGGAACAAAAATGTCACAAACGATGGTGTGGTTGATGTTAAGGTCATGATTAGTGCTCTGAGACAAAACAATCAAACCTATCAACAACTACAAAATAATGATTGGAACAACACCCAAACCAACGTAGTATCACAACACCAACCAAACAACAATTAGGTTAATAACCTAAATAATCAAGGGGAACCACCCCTGCAAAACAAAAATCCCACCAAGCAAAAGTACATGGCCCTTGGAGAACCACTCAAGGTCATCATGAAGAAATTGATAAATGAAAACCTCATCAAGGCTCCCACCTACGAGAATTACCAAGAACTAGAAGTGAAACCACCATGGTACAACAAAAAACTAGCTCCATGAGTTTCACAAAATCAAAGGGCGCACCACTAATAGTTGCATGAGGTTAAAAACCCTAATCTAGGACCTCATTGATAAAAAAATCATAAATGTGGAGTAGCCACCCAGAAACCAGAATCTTAAAATATACACAAATCCAATGCCAAATCACGACAATAAAGGGAACAACAATAATGATAAGGGCAAGGGAACATTCAAAAGTGTCAATCAATTATATGACCATGTCATCACATCCTTGGATGAGTGTTGCTTAGTTATCACCATCAAGGGAGCCCATGTTGTTTGTGGAGTCATCACAAGAGGCAGGAAAATCACCATCACAAGGTCATCTCTACGCCTTAGAGCACCCACTTCCAACACAAGATATATTCCTAGTGGTTATAATGTCATTCATCAACTGAAAATAACTCCATCTCAGATCTCCATCATGGAGATACTAAAGATATCATCGACCCATAAGAAGATCCTTAAGGAAGCATTAGCCTCATCCACTATCTTTGCGGATCTTGACACTGAACAATTCCAAGCTATGATCGGGAATATCATTACACCAAATCTTCTCACATTCTTCGATCATGACTCCCCTACCCAACCATCTCACAACTGCGCACTCCATTTGGAGTTCCTAGTATATAAGAACAAAGTCAAGAGGGTTTTGGTGGATGGAGGTGCAGGTTTAAACATTTGTTCTGTTAAGCGAATAAAAAATCTAGGAATTTTTGAGGATACCATAGATAAAGGCAAGGGCATCACAATCAGGGAATACAATGATCAAGAGAGAGTATCCCAGGCCACTATCCAACTCCTCATCCAAGTGGGACCAACAATAATGGAAACCACTTTCCAGGTACTGGACCTTGATTTTCCTTACAATATTCTCTTGGGAGGCTCGTGGATCCATGGGATGTAAGCAATCACATCAACATTCCACCAATGTGTCAAATTCACATATCAAGGTTAGGAGGTCATATACATGGTGATCCCGAACCATTCTCTTACTACAAGATCCCAGAGGCCAAATATTACAAAATCCCCCAAGTGCCAAAGAATGATGAAGGCCCATCAACCCCATACATTGACCCAGCTACTCTTGCCTCCACTTCTGCAATAGAGACACCCGCCATCCCCGTCATCTCTAACATCAAGGTTATTATCTAGGACAATGGGTGTGGACACTATACAATCCCAAATAATTCCTTTGTGGTAGGAGAATTACCAAAATCTCCTAGGTCATGGGGATGACCACAATCAACAGATGCTTCATCATCCCAAACATTCATAGCAGGATCTTCCAACTTTCAAAGTTGGGGAGATCTAGACTAAGAGATAATAGAAGAGGACCCATCCCATCTACTATACCAAGAAAATAGACTAGCAGCCACTCTACAGGTATGGATGACAACAGTAAGGGTTTACAAATGATGCTCACCATGGGCTATGATAGAAACAAAAAGCTTGGCCAAAATGACAATGGGCTTCTAAGACCTATTGTTCCTGAGATGCGACTAAAACATCTTGACCTCAGATGTACCCCTTTGAGTATAACCATACATGGCCGAAATACACTAGTTAAAAAGGTCAAAACTCCTTAGCAAATGATATCCACTCTTCAATTTCCTGTATCCACTGGCCTGCCCTAAGATAACTTCACCTTCGACATAACCAATGTCTACAATAGTAGTGATGAAGAAGATGCCATAACTGATTTACCTAGGCTCTTTTAGAATTTGTCTATCCTCATGCTTAGTATCGTGTCTTTTGAGACAAATGATCATCAAAACCATGAAATATGTCGTCTACTCACAACTCATCAATTATGACCAACAAGGACCACCAATTCTAGACACATTCAAAAATGATGAGGTGCTCTAGAATTCATGGGATTGCGAGATAATATTCCATGTGGGGATCATAAAGCAAGATTCATCATTGAGTTGGACATACATGCATACTATGGGGAAATGATTGAATCCCTCAGTTGTAAAAGCGAAAAACTAAGAATAATCTCTAGGTCCTTGAGTGAAAACCACATTGTGGCACTCTCTGATCTAAAAATAGTAAAAAGAAATGATGCATCCAATGGTGAAAACCTCTTTGAGGTGCATGAGGATGGGGGATTCAATCTTCCTCTCAGAGCTCTCCATCAGGAAAAATCAGCGGTCCTAGCTGAAAAATGCAATCCAATTAATTTGGGAACAAAGGAGACACCACACATCACATTCTATGCAGAATCGTTACTCTCATAGGAACAAGAGCTCCTAGCAACCTTCTTAAGAGAGAGAAAATTTAATTTTGAATGGATCTATGTGGACATGCCCAGGCTCAATCTAGAGATTGTGGTTCATTGCTTAGCAGTCTACTCCGAAGCAAAGCCTGCTAGACAAAAACTTAGGAAAATGCATCCTTAGATTGCTTTGTTGGTCTAGATGGAATTGAAGAAACTACTTAACGCAAGATTCATACGACAAATAGATTATCTAGAATGGGTGTCAAATCTGGTTCCTGTTTCAAAACCTAATGGAGGCATATGAATCTACACGGATTTTAGAGATCTAAACAAAGCATGTCTGAAAGATGATTTCCCATTGCCCAACATTGATATGATAGTGGACATGACAACATGACATGAAATGCTTTCTCTAATGGATGGTTTCTCTGGGTACAACCAAATAATGATTGCCAAAGAAGACCAACACAAAATGGCCTTCACTTGTCCATGGGGGACCTATTGCTGGAACATGATGCCATTTGTCTTGAAGAATGTTGGGGCCACCTACCAAAGAGCTATGATGTTAATCTTTCATGAAATGATCCACAAAACTGTCATAGATTATGTTGATGACATACTAACAAAATCTAGAAAAAGGGGAGATCATATATCAACATTGAGTGCTATTTTTGACAGGCTGGAGGAATACAAGGTTCACTTAAATATAAAGAAGTGCATCTTTGACATACAATCAAGAAATCTACAGGGATACATAGTGTCAATGAGGGGTATTGAAATAGATCCCACCAAGGTAAAAGCAATCCTTGAGATGGAGGCAACCAAAACATTGAAACAATTGAGAGGCCCCCAAGGTAGGATCCAGTCCATCAACAAATTCATAGCACAACTGGTAGACAAACAAAACCCATATTCTCACCTACTTCATAAGGGAGTAGTGTACAAATGGGATGAAAAGTGTGAGGAAGCCTTCAACAAAATCAAAGAATATCTCCTCACACCATTGGTCCTCATGCCACCAATCCCAAGAAAGCCACTAATCCTCTATGTGTTAGCAACAACAAAAACCCTTGGTGCTCTTCTAGCTCAACACAATGAAAATGGGATAGAGAGGGCCATCTATTACAATAGTTGCAAAATGGTCGGGCATGAGTTAAACTACTCATTCATTGAAATATCTTGTCTAGCAGTAGTGTTTACTTCACAGACATTCAAACATTATATGTTGGAACAAAAAATAAAATTCATCGCCAAAATTGACCCCCTCAAGTACCTATTATCAAAGGTAATGCTCACAAGAAGGATGGCCAAGTGGATCATGATTCTATCTGAATACAACATCGAGTATGTGGAACAAAAGGAAATCAAAGGCCAAGTGATCACAGATCAGCTTGCAGAAGCACCCATGTATTTAGAGAATCCACTCATATCAGAGTTTCTGGATGAATCCATCTTCAATCTCAACATAGACGACCACTAGAAACTCTACTTTGATGGTTCCTACATGCAACATGGATCAGAAGCTGGTGTCTTCTTCATCACCCCACAGGGGGACTGTATACCTAGATCCTACAAATTGGAATTCCCCTACATTAACAACATTATAGAGTATGAGGAATTAACCATAGGTCTCAGAATAGTAGTGCAGTGGCACATCATGGCCTTCAGAGTATATGGAGACTCCCAGCTAATAATAAATCAAGTGAATAATGAGTACCAAATAAAGGATGATAAACTAACTCCATACAAAAAATCGGTAGAAAATCTCAAAGAATCATTCATTGATATCACATTTGAGTAGATTCCCAAAGCAAAAAATAGAGTAACATACATCATAGCAATGATTGGATCCCTACTGGACATCGCTCACAATGTCCCAAAACATGAATTCTCAGTAGAGTAACTTCTCATGCCCAAATTTGAGGTACTAGAATCAGAATTTGTGTGCAAAATCGTTGGTCTTGGTGCTCCCTGGTACCATGAAATTTATACCTACCTGTGAATAGGTGTCCTAGTTTCTGACTTACCCTCAAGCTTAAAAGGAACCTTTGTCAAGAAATCATCCCAATTTATCATCCTAGGAAATACCCTTTACCGTAGGAGCATAGAAGGAACCCTACTATGTTGTTTAAATGTTGAGGAGGCATTGACTGCTTTAACTAAGGTGCATAACAATATTTTTGGTTTACACTCGAGTGGAATGACCTTGGCCAAGAAATTATTGAGGATGGGATATTGTTGGCCTACAATGGAAAGAAAAGCACATAACTACATCAAAAGGTGCCTACAATGTTAGCAACATGGGGACCTCATCCACGCTCCAGCTCAAGAACTTCATCCTATCATCACACCATGGCCCTTTTCACAGTGGGGACTCGATCTCATTGGAAAGATAACCCCCACCTCATCCAATGGTCAAAAGTTTATCATAACTGCCACTAAGTACTTTACCAAGTGGGTGGAAGCCATCCCCATGACATACATCATTAGAAAGCAAATATCAAAGTTCATCCTGAACTACTTAATATGTTGATCCGGTGTTCCTCGGGCTATTATCTTAGATAATGGGAAACCTTTCAAGAATTAGGATGTTCATGACCTATGTGAAAAATTCAAAAAAGAACATCACTTTCCACTTCGTATTATCCCCAAGGAAATGGCTAAGCAGAAGCTACCAATAAAACCATTCTGAAAATCCTCAAAAAGATAGTCAACAATGTAGGTCGTGGCTGGAACTTACAATTTAATCCCGCCCTTTGGGCCTATTGAACCAACATTTGCACACCAATAGGTGACACTCCTTTTTCCCTGGTCAACAGATTAGAGGTCGTATTACCCATTGAGATTAATCTCACATCACTAAGAATCTCACTACAAAACCTCATCATGGATGAATAATACCGAGTATCAAGACTAAATGAGTTGGAGTTGCTAAATGAGTGACGTATAGAAGCATTGAACCATTTGTAGGTCTATCAAAACTAACTCAAGCAGAGCTATAACAAGAAGATCCAGAGTAGGACCTTTCAAGTCAGAGAACATGTGCTAAAGGAGAACCAGAGGAATGTCCCAAATCCAGAGAGCAAAGGAAAATTTGAACCCAATTGGTTTGGACCCTTCATCATCACAACAAGCTACAAGTTAGGGGAATATCAGTTATCAACACCTGAAAGAAAACTTTTGCAAGAGCCCATGAATAGCTCCCATCTCAAAAAGTTTTATGCCTAAATCCTTCAAAGTATAGAACAAAAAAATTAAAAAAAGCATAAAATTTCCTAAAAAACTGGTTACCCTAATGAAAACCTAGCAAATAGGCATCTTGGTGACAACAAAAGAAAAATGATCAAAAAAATAGTAAAGAGAAAAAAATTGTCCTTCGGTGGGGCTTTGGGCAAGTACCTTGGTGAAAACTTGGAAAACAAGTCCCTTGTGCAAATAAGCATTTTCCATCCACCAGGATCTTCATGCTTGTTCTACATCATCCATCCATCCATTACGCTTCTGTCATCCATCACATTCCATATCTCCATCCATTACCCATCCATGTCTGCATCATAGCTTGATCCTGTGTTTGTGTCATGATCCCTTCTAGTACTACTCAGCTTATTCTCAAGGTCAGTTTGTCCTACCTTTATCGATGTAGTCTATCACTTCACGCTGGGGGCATGTTCTCATTGGATAAGACTCATGTATATTCTTGAGGTTTATAAAATAAGAAAAATCCAAAAACATTCATAACACCAAGAAAATCCAAAAAAATTTGAAACATATCAAAATCCAAAAACAAGTCAAAAACTTAGTCAAAAATTCAAAAATAGAGTCATCTTGTCAAACTACGTGTCTCTAAGCCTTGAATGTAGGCAAGGTTGATCTTTGATCATCCCCCGAGACACTTAGGTCAGTCCTTTAGGAGTCTGTATTAATAAACTGACAATCCATTTGTTCATATCTCGTCAATAATTGAGTTCATGTTAGTTGAGCTACGTGGTCTCTATGTGTATAACATAGGAAAGGATAATATATTGATCAGACCTTGAGGCCCCTAAGACATGAACCTAGGTTAGTCTCTTGGTCAAAATCTCAGAAAACCCCAAAACATTTAAAAAATGAAAATCAAAACATTTGAAAAATATCAAAAATACCAAAAATAGCCTCAAAACATTTCAAAAAAAACAAAAAAATCAAAATATTTGATTATCCATCCATCTCATCTCACTTTCACCCGCAATAAACATCACTCACAATAAATCAATCATCATCCCAACCTTTGGTGAAACAGTCAGAAACAAGTCGGGCAGTTCAAAAGTGAGAACTCAAAATGTCAAAGTCTCAAGTCTAGGTTAGTACATAAACAAGTTGGTCAAATCTTGGAGTCAATAGCTCATCATCTAGTAAGTCCCATACCAAATCATCTAATATCATCATGTCCTATGATGCATCCTTCCTACAATGGACATCAACATCAGGCATCACCATAGTTTAGTCTTGGCTAGCGATTTTGAAGAACATCAACTTGTTTGTTTACTTTATCTTTATGTTTTGGCTTCTCTCATTGCACTCATTCCAAAGACCTCTCGATGATGTCCAAATGAAGGATTTAGAGAGATAGGAATTGGGCAACGATCATTATCTTTTGTCTACTAATCTTGTGGAATACTTTTGTAATATAACCTTGGTCATGCGTACTTTGTTTAGATGTAGGGAGGATGTTTTGGCTATCTTGTTGACCACATAGGAAGGCTTGCTTTTCTATGTTTTGGTCTGAGATGTTTGAAATATCTAAACTCCATTTTAAATGAGGTTTCATATGTCAAGTGTGAAAAAGAATACTCCTATCTAATTGTTGAGTCAAATTGCATCACACTAGGTGCAACGCCATCTTGGTTCTTTATACCTTGATGCATTGTATTTATGTGTGTAATCAAACATAAGGTAATTGGCCCTTTGAAAATACCAACTCCTTGGAAAGAAAATCATCATCATCATCATCATCTCATTTCTTGTTGGAATCTCTTGTTTTCTTTTATCTCTTGTTTTTTGTGCTAACATGATACCATGACAGTTAATCGCAAGTCATCATCATCATTGCATTCATCCTACATCCACAAAACCATTAGCATATTGCATCATATGGAATGTCAAAATCATGCCATATGCATTGCATCTCCATCATATATAATATAGATTTGTTATTCTAAGCATCTCATAAATAATTACATTAGTCATTTGCATAAAATAAATCATCCCATACATGAATATAAACATCATTTGCATCCACCATAACATAACATTACATAATCATCCCATCTCACATATAAGCATCCATCATATCATAAAATTACATAATCATCCCATCTCACATATAAACATCCATCATATCATTACATATACATCATAAAGTCAGACATCATGTATCCATACGCTAGGAATCATCTCATATCATCATAATATCACATCATCATAAATGCACATCATATAATCGAAAGGAACACCACAACAATTTGCATACATCATGAAAAAGTACATCAAATATATATATATATATATAATAAGCATTGCATCACATCATAAAACATCATCATCATAGCATAAAAATATAGAACATCATTGCATAGAATATAGAACATAAAAGATCATCCATAATGCATAAATAAGATAGGACATATCACATATCATCGAAACAAAATCATCTCATATATCATCAGAATAATATACTGTCATGGTACAAAAGATTGGATCAATGTACATGTTTATATCAATGAGTACAATGGCCCATGGGGCTATCAAAAATGAGCTCAAGGTGCACAAAAAGAATCCTGTCTCGATCAACAATAGGCCTAGCCCTGCTTGCTATTGTCCTCACTGCCTGCTCTCTCGCTATGATCCTCTGCTAGCCTGTGTCATTTCCTTTGTGAAAAATATGGCACTCGAGATGCCCATGATATGGCTTGGTAATAATGTAATTTGTAGTAATCCGCCTCTTGGATGGCCTCCCTATAGGCTCGAAGCGATATTGTGCTCCAGGAGGAAGAGGCAGACATGCTCTCTATCTGCTGTCAACGACCCATCTTGGCCACAACTTGTCTTTGTAGGACTGCTTGGTCCCACTCAGCCTGTAGCTGATCTCTCTCAGCTGTTAGTGCCTGTACTTGGGCTTGCAACTAAAAAATATGCCCATCTCTTGGATTTGGCTATGGGGGTGGCTATACTAGAGGTTGATCCTGATCCCCATCTCTGGATGGTGTTAGGATCCTATCTTGATATCTTGGATCCTAGTCCTACTAGGGGGCATCATGTCTTTGCTCTCTAATCTATGGGTCTCTAGGTGGCTAATCATATGGCCCATGATCCTAAACTTGGTGAACTGGTGGTGGCACACCACTGCCCTGATCTTGATACCCATCCCCACGACCTTGTCCTACTCCCCTGCCCCTGGCTCTTTTTTGAGTAGATGATATCCTTGGAACTATCAGCCAAAGCGATGGCCGAAACCAGTCTCAGTACGCCTATGTAGTCCCTGGATCCACCTGTGCCTAGTCATATGGCCATGGCCTAGCCACTAGCTATCTAAAAGAGTCAACAGCCTCTTGGGATGGTATGTATCAGCCCCAAGAGCTCTGGCTCACTATCCTCACAAAGATGGCCATGTACTGATCATCAGGCCAATCCTGCACCTCTCTAAACTATCTTTGTACCTTACCCGATAGGTACATCTCGAGCATCATATGCTCTCGCCCCTACATCAATCGGTCCTAGTGAGAAAAGATCAACAGTTGGATGTCATCAAACCAGATGGGCTACCCAAGGTATGGCCGCCACATAAACACTCATGTCATCAAGGACTCTCCACTAGTGGGGAATACCATGTTGTCCTATGTGGGTGAATGAAACACCCCCTCGGTACCACTAGACAATCAGATCATCTAGCTCCATGGGGACCTAAACAACTCGAGGTCGAAGCACAACAATGTGCTCCCAAGCCCAAACATGTAGAAGTGTCACACCTACCCCAAGTGCTCGACCATCTAGGTAGGAAAAATCGTGTAGGTCCATGTATAGTGAGGCTAGAAGAATTGCCCCCCCAACAAATAGTGTCTATTGCCAAACCATCTACTACCAAGTGAGCCCCCATCTAGGACTGAAATAATGACCACATCAATCTGGTGCGACAAGACCTGAAATAATAACTGCAATAACCAATAAAAATTGAGAAACAACAGGTCTATAACACTCTAACTTGATCTTCCCCTCACAAAATACAAGTTGCTCAAGGCCCATTATGTCATGCAATGCATCCCTCTTGACATTTGAATCATATATCACATGCTCACCATGAATAAGAAGTCTATAGATCTACCACACATCCTCCAATGTGACTGTAGCCTCACCTGTCACAAGGTGGAAGTAATAAGTCTCACTGTGCCATTGCTCAATGAGTGCCATCAGCATCCCCAAGTGAGTTTGAACAGGTGGTGCATAGGCAATGTACCAGAGGCTAATCCACCCCAAGTGCTCTTGTTGTTGCTCAGTCAGCTTGCCCAAAATATTGAAAAGCTCCCAAGACTTGTGCTCATGTGAGTAGATCTCTCTTGCCTCCTCCTGCATTAGGAAAAGTCACTGTGTTAAAATTCATCAAAAAAATCCTGGTCTTGGCTTGTCTCAGCATCTTGAAAGTAACTCCAACGTCAATGCCTATGAAGGCAGTGTAGTTTGCAAATCTTAAACTACAATGCTAGAGCCTTCAAACTCCCAAACTACACAGCAGCGTTGCAGTTTGCAAAAGCATTGGAGTTTAACAGGAAACCTTAAGTTTAAAGTGCATAGTGGTGGAGATTGGAATTTAATCCCTAGCTCATCAAAAAAATCCTAGTCCTGGCTTGTCTCAGTATCTTGAAAGTAACTCCAACGTTAATGCCTATGAAGGCAGTGAAGTTTGCAAATCTTAAATTGCAATGCTAGAGCCTTCAAACCCCCAAACTGTACAGTGGCATTGCAGTTTGCAAAAGCGTTGGAGTTTAACAGGAAACCTTAAGTTTAAAGTGCACAGCGGTGGTGCACCTTGCAAAAGTGGTGGAGATTGGAATTTAATCCTCAGCTCCAAATTGCACTGTGGCATTGCTACTCATGACAACGGTGCAGTTTAATGCTAAGAGACACTATTTGAAAATTTGAGCAGCACAATATAGCCCCTCTCCTAGAGACCTAGTTTCCTAATGCATTAAATGAGCACGAAAATTGAAGAACAAGCTTGGGTCAAGTTGACTCACCGGTGGTCTAGTGCCAAGAATCCTTTGATGCATCTATACCTTGTCAAAAATGTGCGTGGGGAGTTGTCATCGCACCATTTCTCCAGAAGGTCAGAGCTCAAAATCACAGAAATTTTAAAGGTTGAATGTGAAAATGAATTGGAAGTGGCCCCCCAAGGCCTATTTAAGCCTAAAAATTAGGGTTTTCTAACCTCATTTAGCCGTCCAAGAGGGGTATAAGTCCCCTCATCCTATTTTTAATTGTCTAAGGGCTGTTCTATATATTTTTTACATTTTATCTCATTTTTTGGCCTCCCTGAGCCTTTTTGGACCCGTTGGGCACCTTGTCCTCTTTTTTCTCGAGATCACCCAAAAATCAAACTTTTCATCCAATCTCTCAAGGGGGAAGTATATTGGCATGTTTTCTCTCACCGGGGCAGTAGTGGAGCAAGTTTTGAAATCATTTTTTTTTGTCTTTTGATCGAGACAGTTTATTCTTTGAATCAAAATAGCAAGTGCACTGCTTCAAAGAGGGGAAAAATGTAGACAGTTAAAATATATTGATTGGCACTACACGCTTGATCCTGACTACTAACACCATTTCATCCTTAATCATCCCTTACTCTAACCATTTAACTTCAATTAAATTCATCAATTTTCCTCTCTTAATTGAATAAATCATTTATTTGATTAAGTCATTCTCTCTCATTAATTAAATCAATCAATCTGATCTAATTACCCTTAGATCTTTATTTAATTAATCCCTAAAGTCATCTCATTAAATTAAAAAAATTAAAACCTTATTTAATTTAATCTAACCAATCATCCCCTTTAGTTAAATAAAACAAAATGTTTATTTAACTATCACATTCTTCTCATCTTTGATTTAAATCAACCCATAAATCTAAGTCAAATTTATCACATCATCCAATCCCTCATTAAATTAATTAACCCTTGATTAATTTAATCCTAATTCATGTCCCATCCTCTAGCTTTCGCCACTTTCACATGAAAATAGATTTAATTCACTTATTAAGTCCCTATTTTCTCTCAACATGGCATAATAGAGGAATATTCTTCCAAATTTGAAATCCTTCCAAGTGGACTTTTTCCTTCCAATAAGACATTTATTTCATCTTTGCATTGAGCCAAGTGGCATTTAAGACATTCCTTCTTGCCCCTTACATGTCCTTTCATTATTTTCAAATTCCACCTAAATACATTTATGGGCACATTCATCAAAATGTGCACATCCCTCATCCATTCTCATCTTGACAAGTGGTACTTGGCCATTGGTTGAAAGTTGGTCCCACTTTGCTTCATTTTGGGCATTTCTCCATCTTATCTTTCTATAAATAAAAGGCTTCTTTCCTCATTTCATCATCCACAATTTGACCAAACTTACTATACTCAAATCCATACTCAAGCATTGCAATTCTCATCGATTTCATCATGTCTTAGCTAGGTTATGTAGGGTTTTAATCTTGGAGCACACTTGAATCTTCAACAAAGTGGATAAATCCTCATCAAATCATCAAGAGCTTGCATAGGAGTTGGGAAAGGGCCAATTTCGACATCAAATTGGCACCAACTCCCCCATAAGATGAAGATTTTGCATGTTCTTAATAGGATCTAATCTATTTCATTGCTTTTTCATTGTATTCTTGCTTTCATTCCTATTTTGAATATTGTTAAATGGATTTTATGGGGAACTTTGATCTAAAATTGCATTTGAATCTTCTAATGTGTTTGTTTGTTGTCTCTTGCAGGTATTAGGATCTTGGTTCTACATGATCAAATGATGATGTCTGGATCAAATAATTGACTAGGGTTGCATCAATGAAAACATCAAATGACATGTGAAGTGTCTCTTGCCAATAATCTCCCCCTTTGGCATTGATGGCAATGCTTAGCAAAAAATGACTAAGTGTCAAATCAATACCAACATGAATACACTTCCAACCTCCAAAAATTAAAAAAAACAACTCCCCCTGAGATGATTAAGTCATTTTTCACTGTCACATTCTCCCCCTTTGACATCAATGGCAAAGGCAGGAATCCACATACCAAAAGTCAAATAAAAACTATTATGAACAAACTGCATATGTACAAACATGATTCTACAACTTACACAAACTTGAATAGATCTACAAAATTATTCTTCAATAGGTCCAAACTCATGTTCCAACCCTTTTTGAGACTCCAAGATAGTCATGTGACCATAAGATAAGTAAGATTGCATATCTGTAGATTCAAGGTTCATTGGATCACTGACTGCCATAGCATCTTGTGCTTCCTTCAATGTACTCAACATTGTTTCCATCTTAGCACCAATTAGTCCTCTAAGCTAACAAACCCTTTCAATAATGTCACCTTCTTCATGCTTCAAAATTTTGATCTTGTCAAGCAGGGATATGACTTGACCTTCTTGCTTTCCAATATAAATGATTAGAGGATTGAATTCTTGAGTGATGTCTGCTAACTATTTCTCACATTCTTTCATTTTCTTTACAATGTCCTTAGTGAACTTAGATAAAGATAGACATGACTTATAAATGTTACCACCTTCAGAAAAAGCACCTTGAATATTCTTTACAAAAGTAGCTAACATAGACTTATCATTAGCTATCATCCCTTTTAACCTACTAAACCTTTCAACATGAAACTCCTTATGAACCTTATCCATGGCTGACTTCTCAAGTGACTCAAAATGAGTACTTACAGAATTTACAAGCTTCTTTAGCTAACCAGAGGGAGAATCAGATGAATCTTTGACATACGAAGGAATGATCTTCTCTAGAATACCAGATGCAGGATTCAACAACTCACTATCTTCAATATATGTGATTTCAAAATTTCTTCCCTTGCCTTAGCCTATGCAAACAACACAACTTTTGATTTCTCAATGGGAGACAAAGTAGCCAAATTGATAGGACCTCTAATCAATTCAATATCAAACTCTTCATGTTGCACTTCTAAAAACTCCATTTCCTTAGTAGTGTCTCTTGCTTCCACATGAATCTCCTTCACTTCATCTTTCTTCTCTTCAGTTACTGATTCTTCCATGGCTTCATGAATCTCTTTTTCTTCAACCAACATTACTTTAGGAGATTTTGTCTCCATAGGAATTTCAGCATCATGCACATCAAGAGGAATTTGAGTGTCCTCAATTGTATCTTCTTTTCCCTCTTCTGCTACTGGACAAGAGGAATCATCTCCATCATGCACTTCTTTAGAAACAACATTGTATCTTTTCTTTAACATAATTTTCTTTCAAAGGATTTTCTTTGTATCCTTTGCAACTTCTTCATTCTATCCAATCATCATCTTGTTCACCCTTTTTTTTCTCTTGAAATCCCTTTTTTCTTCATTTATTATATTCTTCATTTATTCCAATGACATCACCGAACACAGATCAACAAGTATCTATTCTCTCATTTTCTCTTATTCTGTCCTTTCACTCACTCTTCTCATTTCCAAAACTTCATATAGACTCTTGGGTAATGTAGAAATTATTTCAATAAGATTCATATTGAAATTATTCAAGTATTTTATTGAAGCTTCCTCAAGAACTCTTTGTGTTGGATCTCAGTTGTGATCATATGGTTTGTCCTTGATGACAAAATCTCCTTCAGTTGAATCTACTTGTTGACAGTTTCTGTTTGGTTTCTCATGCTTTATCTTGTGACAGAAAAGGAACATTTCGACATGAGTATGGATGGATCTCCCTGATCCTCTTTGAAATGTCTGAGTTGCCTATTGGCAAGACATTTTTGTTGTTATATCGATTGAATTTAACATTCTGGCAGCTTTCGGCGTGACATTGTTCATGGTCTTGGCGACAGAAGAAAATCTTTATCGGCATGAGCCAAAGGTCTTCGGTATAATGTTTCATCAAACATGTTATGTCTCCCCAACCTGCTTCAGAATGAGCATATCGGCAAAGGAAATCATCCTTAGGGTAAGGTCATAGAAAAATCATATTGTCTCCCCAACCAGTGCATGTGGAAGTCTATTGGCATAGTGTAATCCCATCGGTATGAAGTCACAGTGAGATTGCATTGTTACACTGACCGATGGTGAATGGATGCGTATCGACAAGAGTCAAGGTTCTCGGAATAGGTCTCAGTGAAGTGTTTTTGTTTCGCTGACATCACATCTGGGATTCACTTCGGCTTGACTTATTTTTTTTGGTGTGCATTCATAACGAATGCGCTATGTCACACCGACTGCCGGTTAAAAATAAAAAATTGCATATCAGCATGAGTTTTTATTTCAAGGGAATGTCTTAGTGAACACTTTGGTCTTACTGACTAAGTATTTTTGAAGTGCTTTTGGAAAATTTTTGGCTTGGTCTCAACGACTCAGTGTATAAAGTTTTGTTTCGGTTTAACAATGCTTTCTACGAGAGGTCTCCCTGACATTGATATGTCTCTTCGATGGAATACAAATGGTCTCTGTCGGTATGAGAAGTGAATTCTCTTGGCGATCTATTGTGAGCTCAGGATGTTTTGGCAAAACAAGGGGCAGTCTATATGATGTCTCTCTGATATCAAAAGTTATAGCGATAGAATGATGGTTTCATTTTAGTGAAAGATACTTTATGTCTCATCGACCAGAAGGATGTTTGATGGCTCTCAGCGTAACATGATGTATTCGGTATAACTTCTCTCGACTCTAATGGATCTTGGTGAAAGCGACAACCATAAGGATTTCTAGCAACGTTAAAGTTACCTTCGACATACTGTCATCGAATTAAATTGAAAGGTTGTTAGGGAAAATTTTTTGAGCTTATTCTTTTTGACTGGGTATCGAACCCTAGCCTGGCCACCATCATGAGAAAGCTTCATAAACTATTCTTTACTATTGTTGCTGGCTGTAACAACAGTGTCAGGATGAAATTCATTCTTCGTTAAGAAATGAATGGTATGGCTGCTATGTTTGATGTGCCTCTTTGGCTGGATGCTCGATAGTGGTTGATGGAACCATGGGAGTTACAAATTTTTCCAAGTAATGATCTCACAAGTTTTAGAAGCTGGGTGAAACAACTCTTGTTTTGGTTGGTTGTTCTGCCATTACTTCTGAAGACTGTTACTTTTCTGGCATTTATAAATAGAAGCAGAAAACTATGTTTTCTGTTCGACTGTTGATGTAATTCTGAGATTATCATTCCTTGGTTGTATAAAAATATATGGATAAAACTCTGCAATAAAATTTGTATAATAAGATGCAGATATTGTGAGTTTCTTCTCTATGAGGTATTTTAGGGATTCAATTATTGAATCTTTAAGGTATTCTATAGATGAGAAAATAGAGAGATATGTGCTTATCTAAAAACAGAGAAACCCTCTAAATCATTATAATTGTTCAAAACATAATTTGAGGGGTTGGTACTCCTTGAGATATATATCTCTAAATGAGGGGTTGGTGCTCCTTGAGTGGGTGCTCAAAAATCAGCCTATAAGGCATTATGAATAGTTGATTATAAGATTAAGCCAGGAAGGAATTTTAGGGAGTGGTTTTTATACCCCAGGAGGGTTTTCCACTCAGAAAAATATTGTGCCTCTTTGTTCTTCTGTGTTCTTTTTGTTTTACTATGTTGTTGTTGTTTTTGTTGACTGTTGAGTTATTACTTTTCTCAATTCTGTTTATGAATGATTACATTCAACTCATGAATGCATTAATCAGAGAAAAATTGAGAACAAATCAGTGATAAGTTTGAAGGTTTTTTTTGTAAAATTGGTCAAATCGGTTAAAAAACTGATTCACCCCCCCTCTCAGTGTCATTTTAACTCCAACAATTGGTATCAGAGCATAGGGTGCTCTGTTTGGTTTAATTACCTTGGATTGATCTTTGTCTTGGAGTTTGTTTTTAATGGCACATTCTCACGAAGGTGCCTCTGTAACCAGAGCTCCGTTATTTGATGGAACATATTATGTGTTCTGGAGAATAAGAATGGAAGCTTTTCTTGTTTCTTTTGATGTTGATGTTTGGAGCATTGTTTTAGAAGATTACAATGTACCAGCCACTATTCCCACTGATGCTGTTGAGAAAAAGAAGTATGAAACAAATGCCAGAGCTAAACATTCCATCTTGTGTGGATTAACTAAAGATGTGTTCATTAAAGTCATGCATTGCAAATCTACTCATGGAATCTGGGAAAAAATTGAAACTATATATGGGTATGTGCAGGATCATGGTGCGCCAAAAAATGGCAATATTATGGGTATTTGTAGGGTATGTGGCTGACAAATTTTTTTCACCCAAAATTAATGAAAAGAAAAGGGTTTTTAGAGGGGATTCTCAGCTTTCCAAAAATATAAATTATGATTTAATTTGAATTTAATAAATAATTATTATTCATTTTCTATTAGAATTACGACTAAAGTCCTGATCGATAGGCTGATTGAAAAACATCTATAACTTTCAAATGGTATCAGATTTTTTGAATCTAAAACATGTGTCACATTCTACGCTTCACATATTATAGGATTAAAAAAATAAAAATTAAATTTCATGAATTTTTGACCAAGTTAAGGTGGTCAAACATACGAGTTTTTATATTTTCTAAAAGTTGTAATAAAATTCATAATTAATTATTTACTTGGAAAAAAATTACAAAAAAATATACATCACATCCAAACACGAGTCCTCTACTTATATATAAAATATTACAAAAAAATATTATCATTTTATTATGGTTAGGGTGGTGGATAGACACCTACTTCTTATTTTTTCCCTAAAATTTAAGTACTACTGCATTGAAATTTCAAATTTTCACCAAATAGATTTTATTTATTTTTAAATAAACCTGGTATTTTAGAAACTACATTCAATTTTCTACAAATTCTATTCTTACATATTTTTGAAATAATATAGATAACTTATTCAAATATTTACATCAAGTTGCTTAACACTGATTTTTCTGAAATTTTTGCCACTTAAGGACCTGTTTTTTGCATGATGATCCTGCACATACCCATATCAAGGGAATGAGAAAGTAAAACTGTCGAAAATCATTACTCTCAAACATCAGTTTGAGGAGTTGAAAATGAAGGATGATGAGAAAGTAGCTGAATATTTCCTTAGAGTTGATGAAGTTGTCAATGGAATGAAAGGTCTAGGTCAAGAGGTTATTGAATTTGATGTGGTCACAAAAGTTGTTAGGTCCTTACCATCTAAATTTGAATCTAAGATCTCAGCCCTAGAGCAAAAGAAACACTTTGATAAGCTTACCTTAGACAGCCTACAAGGAATACTTACTGCTTATGAAATGAGAACTAGCAAAAACAATTCAATAGGAAAAGAAACTGCCTTTAACTCTAAAAAGAAAGAAAAAGTCGATGTCAGTGAATCAGAGTTGTCTGATTCTAAATAATCTCATTTTGTTAGAAGATTTAAAAAGGGATCAGGAAAATATAAGGGAAAACTTCCCTTTAAATGTTTTAACTATGGAAAAATAGGTCACTTTGCTACAAAGTATCCCTATGATGATCAAATCTATGAAAACGAGACAACTGAAATATAGCCTAAGAAGAAGGCTTTCAAACCTAAACGAAACTTCACTTTTAAAAAGAAGAAAATTCTGTTTAGTAAGGATGAATCTGATATTGAGTCTGAAGACTCATCAGCTGATGATATTGAAACTTTGTTCATGGCTGAATTTACTCAGCAAAATGATTCTAACACCTTTGACACTGAAGAAGGTGAAGTAGATCTTGAAAGTGAGCTAAAATGTGCTCTTCAAGAGGTCAGGAAACTCAAAAAACATGTTCTTACTCAAGAACATAAACCAGATCAAGAATTGATCTCTTTGAAAAATTAGCTTGAAGAAGCTAAAAGAGCTGAAGTGAGAGACTATAAGCTGCAAATATCATGAAATTCAAAAACTGGAACAAGAAGTAGTCCTTCTTAGGAAGGAAATTGAAAAATATGAAAGCACTCTAAAACTGAATGAGATGCTCAGCAAACAAAAGGTGTATAAAGATAAATCTAGTGTTGGTTTTGAAAAGGGTGAATGCTCAACTAACAAAGCAAAACAAAACCCCTCTTCTAAAGTAAAAAATTCAGGTTCAAATCTCTTAGAATTTGGTAAGGATCATGCTAAGATGTTTAAAGGTAATAGACCTTCATACAATGTCAATTCTTTTTTCTATGGTTATACAGCTTGTGCATACTGATTTATGTGGACCAACTAGAACAAGGTCTATTAATGGTGAAAGGTACTTTATGTTGTTTGTAGATGATTATTCTAGAATGATATGGGTCACATTTCTTAAGCACAAATTAGAAGCCTTTGGAAGGTTCAATTTTTTTTGAAAAAATGGTTGAAAAGGAATCTGATCTGAAACTCAAATGCCTTCAATCAGACAAAGGAGGTGAGCTCACCTCTCAAGAGTTTATTGATTACTGTGAACAACATGGTATTAAAAGACAATATGCTGCAACTAAAAAACCTCAACAAAATTGGGTAGTTGAACGTAAAAACAGAACTGTAAAAGAAATGGCTAGAACCATGCTAGATGAAGCTAAGTTGTCTGATATGTATTGGAAAGAAGTTGTTCATACAGCTGTATAAATTTTGAATAGAGTGCAGCTTAGGGTGAAATATAAACACACTCCTTATAAACTTTGGTATGGAAAAACTACTTCTATCAAACACTTTAAATGTTTTGGAAGTAAGTGTTTTATCAAGAAAGATGGTGATAACCTTGGGAGCTTTCAATCAAAGAGTGATGAGGGTATCTTCTTGGGATACTCAACTCACAGCAAAGCTTATAAATTCCTTAACAAAAGGATTAACAAGATTGTTGAAGTTTTTAATGTAAAATTTGATGAAAGACCACATTTGATTGTTGAATCTTTGTAGGATAATGAGGAAGAAGAACTTGAATTTGAAATAATATCAGAAGGAGCTGAAACAACAAAGTCTATTGTTGAATCAACAAGCCCTAAAAATGAAAAAGGAAGTCCTAAAAAGGTTGCCTCAAAAGATCTTTCGAAAACTCTAGCTATATATCACCCCAAAGATCAGATTATTGGGGATAAATATGAAGGAGTTCAAACTAGAAGAAAGGCTGCAGAATCTGATGAAAAGGCAAAAATTGCCTTTTGTTTAGTTACTTAGTTTAAGTCTAAATTTTTTAATGAAGCTCTCACATATTCATGTTGGATTAATTTTATGCAGGAAGAAATTGATCAGATTGAGAAAAATCATACTTGGGAGTTAGTCCCAAGACCAGATGACAAGAATGTCATTGGAGGCAAATGGATACATAGAAACAAGGTTGATGAAAAAGGTAATATTATTCGCAACAAAGAAGGATTTGTCTACAAAGGCTATACTCAACAAGAAGGTATTGATTTTGGTGAAACCTTTGCACCTGTTGATAGACTAGAATCTATCAGAATATTCTTGGCTTATTATGTTTACAAAAACTTTATTGTTTATCAAATGGATGTCAAAACTACCTTTTTGAATGGCTATTTAGATGAATAGGTCTATGTTGAACAACCTGAAGGATTTATATGCAAAGATAATCCTAACCATGTCTATAGGTTGAAAAAGGCTCTCTATGGCCTAAAACAAGCACCTAGAGCTTGGTACTCTAGGCTGGACAGTCATTTAATTTCTAATGGACAGTCATTTAATTTCTAATGGACAATCATTTAATTTCTAATGGCTTTGTTAGAGGAGGTGTAGACAGTAATCTTTATGTTAAAACTGAAGGTTCTGATATTTTAGTTGTTGAAATTTATGTTCATGATACTATCTTTGGCTGCAATAATGTCACTATGAGTAAAAAGTTCTCTCAGTTAATGGAATCTGAGTTTGAAATTTCAATGTTAGGAGAATTAAATTTCTTTTTGGGTCTTCAAATCTCTCAATGTGAGACTGGAATATTTCTTTCTCAATCCAAATATGCTAGAGAGATGCTTAAGAAATTTAAAATTGATGAATCTCATCCTGTTAGCACTCCAATGGCTACTGGATGCAAACTTACTAAAATTGATGATTCTCCTGATTCAAATCAAACTGAAGACATATCAATGATTGGAAGTCTCTTATATTTAATTGCCTCTAGACCTGACATTATGCAGGCGGTTTGCACTGTTGCACGTTTTCAAGCATCACCTAAAGAATCTCATGTCACTGCTGTCAAACTAATCTTTAGATACATTCTGAGCACTCTTGATTATGGTCTTTGGTATCCTAGGAGAAATTATTTCTCTTTGATTGCTTATACTGATGCTGACAGGGCTGGTTGTTTGGATGATAGGAAAAGCACTAGTGGTGCTGCATTTTTTCTTGGTGATCATTTAGTGGCATGGCACAACAAGAAACAAGTATTTGTTTCTCTATCTACTGCTGAAGCAGAATACATTGCTACCACTTCATGTTGTACTCAAGTACTGTGGATGAGTCAGACTCTATTTGATATGGGTATTGATGTTTCTAAACCTATTTCCATTCTTTGTGATAACACTAGTGCAATAAATATTTCAAAAAATCCTGTTATGCACTCTCGCACAAAACATATTGCTATTAAGTTTCATTTTCTTCGAGAAAAGGTTTTGGCTAATGAAGTTTGCTTATAGTTTGTTGGATCTCAAGATCAGGTGGCTGACATTTTCACTAAGCCCTTAGCAAAAGAGCTATTTGAAAGGTTGAGACTTCGATTGGGAGTTATCTCTCAATCATTACTTCACTGAATCTCCAAGCTACTACTTAGGGGGAGCATGTTATATGTTTTGATTCACTTACTACTCTCCTACAATCTTGGTTGTTGCATTATTACTATTTTTTGCAACTGTTTCTCATGATATTTTTTTTGGATTCTTAGTTGTGTTTCATGGCAATGCACGATCTTCTCTTCTACTCTTTGTCATTGAGGCAAAAGGGGGGAGAGTCATTTGTGTTTTTCCATCAAGAACAAAGGGGGAGTTTGTTGGATCTCAGTTGTGATCATATGGTTTGTCCTTGATGAAAAAATCTCCTTCAGTTGAATCTACTTGTTGACAGTTTCTATTTGTTTCCTCATGATTTATCTTGTGACAGAAAAGGAACATTTCGGCATGAGTATGGCTGGGTCTCCCCGATCCTCTTTGAAATGTCTGAGTTGCCTATCGGCAAGACATTTTTGTTGTTATGTCGATTGAATTCAACATTTTGGCAGCTTTCGGTGTGACATTGTTCGTGGTCTTGACGACAGAAGAAAATATTTATCAGCATGAGCCAGAGCTCTTCGGTATAATGTTTCATCGAACATATTATGTCTCCCCGACCCACTTCAAAATGATCATATCGGCAAAGGAAATCAACCTTGGGGTAAGGTCATAGTGAAATCATATTGTCTCCCCGACCAGTGCATGTGGAAGTTTATCGACATAGTGTAATCCCATCGGTATGAAGTCACAGCGAGATTGCATTGTTACACTGACCGATGGTGAATGGATGCGTATCGGCAAGAGTCAGGGTTCTCAGAATAGGTCTCGGCGAAGTGTTTTTGTTTCACCGACATCACATCTGGGATTCACTTTGGCCTGACTTATTGTTTTCGGTGTGAAGTCATAAAAAATGTGCTATGTCACACCGACCGTTGGTTAAAAATAAAAAATTGCATATTGACATGATTTTTTATTTCAAGGGAATGTCTTAGCGAACACTTTGGTCTTACCGACTAAGTCTTTTTGAAGTGCTTTCGGCAAAAGTTTGGCTTGGTCTCAATGACTTAGTGTATAAAGTTTTGTTTCAGTTTGACAATGCTTTCTATGAGAGGTCTCCCCGACATTGATATGTCTCTCCGATGGAATACAAATGGTCTCTGTCGGTATATGAGAAGTGAATTCTCTTGGTGATCTATTGTGAGCTCAGGATGTTTCAGGAAAAAAAGGGGCAGTCTATATGATGTCTCTCCGATATCAAAAGTTATAGCGATAGAATGATGGTTTCATTTCGGTGAAAGATACTTTATGTCTCATCGACCAGAAGGATGTTTGATGGCTCTCAGCGTAACATGATGTATTCGGTATAACTTCTCCCGACTCTGATGGGTCTTGGCGAAAGTGACAACCATAAGGATGTCTAGCAACGTTAAAGTTACCTTCGGCATACCGTGTCATCAAATTGAATTGAAAGGTTGTTAGGGAAAATTTTTTGAGCTTATTCTTTTTGATTGGGTATCGAACCCTAGCCTGGCCGCCATCATGAGAAAGCTTCATAAACTATTCTTTACTATTGTTGTTGGCTGCAACGGTAGTGTCAGGATGAAATTCATTCTTCATTCATAAATGAATGGTATGGCTGCTATGTTTGATGCACCTCTTTGGCTGGATGCTCGACAATGGTTGATGGAGTGATGGGAGTTACAAATTTTTCCAAGTAATGATCTCACAAGTTTCAGAAGCTGGGTGAAACAACTCTTGTTTTGGTTGGTTGTTTTGTCTTTACTTCTAAAGACTGTTTCTTTTCTGGCATTTATAAATAGAAGCAGAAAACTATGTTTTATGTTCGACTATTGATGTAATTCTGAGATTATCATTCCTTGGCTATATAAAAATATATGGATAAAACTCTGCAACAAAATTTGTATAATAAGATGCAGAGATTGTGAGTTTCTTCTCTATGAGGTATTTTAGGGATTCAGTTATTGAATCTTTAAGGTATTCTGTAGATGAGAAAACTGAGAGATATGTGCTTATCTAAAAAATAGAGAAACCCTCTAAATCATTATAATTGTTCAAAACATAATTTGAGGGGTTTGTACTCCTTGAGATAGCTATCTCTAAATGAGGGGTTGGTGCTCCTTGAGTGGGTGCTCAAAAATCAGCCTATAAGGCATTGTGAATAGTTGATTATAAGATTAAGCCAAGAAGGCATTTTAGGGAGTGGTTTTTATGCCCTAGGAGGTTTTTCCACTCGGAAAAATATTGTGCCTCTTTGTTCTTCTGTGTTCTTTTTGTTGTACTATGCTATTGTTGTTTCTGTTGACTGTTGAGTTATTAATTTTCTTAATTCTGTTTATGAATGATTACATTCAACTCATGAATGCTTTAATCAGAGAAAAATTGAGAACAAATCAGTGATATGTTTGACGTTTTTTTTTTAAATTGGTCAAATCTGTTAGAACACTGATTGACCCCCCCCTCTCAGTGTCATTTTAACTCCAACACTTTGACCAACACTGTCAAATGTGTCATACCATTCACAAAGAGGCCTAACATTACCATCCTTAATCAATGCCTTCTCCACTTCTTTTAGAGGCAAACCTGATTTGTCTGTTTTCATCTTTTTCTTTCCTTTTTCTTCACCAAAGGGCTTGTCCTTAGAGAATTTTATTTCCTTTGTTCCCTTTTCCTTAATTTCTCTTATCTCTTCATCAGATTCAGTCTCTTCATCTTTAGAAACAACAACATAAACTCTTGTGCTTTTGTCCTTCCTTTTTCCTTCTCTCCCAAATGACTTCACTTGAACTTTCACAAAACTTGACTTCTTTGTAGGACCAAATGAGAGAGCAGAGCTTCTTGTAGATCTAGGGGTATGTGCAGGATCATCATGGAAAAAATAGGCCCTTAAGTAGCAAAAAATTCAAAAAAAATAGAGTTAGGAAACTTGACATAAAAATTTGAATAGGTTATCTATATTATTTAAAAAATATGTAAGAATAGAATTTGTAGCAAATTGAATGTAGTTTCTAAACTACTAGAGTTTTAAAAAATCTATTTGGTGAAATTTGAAATTTCAATGCAATAGTACTTAAATTTCAAAGGAAAAAATAAGAAGTAGGTGTCTATTTGACCATCCTAACCACAATAAAATGATAATTATTTTTTATAAGATTTTAGATATAAGTAGAGGACTCATGTCCCAATGTGATGCATACTCTTTTGTAATTTTTTTCCAAGTAAATAATTAATTATGAATTTTTTATTACAACTTTGAAAAAATATAAAAACTTGTATGTTTGACCACTTTAACTTGGTCAAAACTTCATGAAATTCTTTTTTTTTAATCCTATAGCATGTGAAGCATAAAATGTGACACGTGTTTTAGATTCAAAAAATGTGATACCATTTGAAGGCTATAGATGTTTTTCAATCAACCTATCAATCAAGACTTTAATCATAATTCAAATAGAAAATTAAGAATAATTATTTATTAAATTCAAAGTAAAGAATAATTTATATAGGTGGAAAGCTAAGAATATCCTTTAAAAAACCTTTGCGTTTCATCAATTTTGGATAAAAAAAGTTGTAAGCCACATACCCTACACATACCTATCATATCACCACTTTTTGGCACATCATGATCGTGCACATACACCTAGTTCGAGTAGAGGATGTTGTCGGACTAGCTGATTTAGTTCTAGCCGACTCTCCTGCTTTAACTTCTTCTCTCTTTCTTCTAGCTTCTCTCACAGCTTCTGCAGATATACCCATGCTCTCTGCAAAGGCTTCCACTTCCTTCCTTACTCTCCAGACTATCATAGGTTTCTTCAACTGCTCATGTGCTTGCATATCCTTTTCTTCATAGGTTTCAAACCTATCTTCTATTGGATCTTGAGGTTTACTCAAAAAAAATTGTGCATATAGTTCCAAGATGTGTTCCTCAACCTCATAGCCCATTCGCATAATCCAAACCATTCTAGGATTTGCAACTTCCATCAAGCATTGATCAATGCCAACCATAAATAGATCTAGTGTCCTTATACTTCTCCACAATAGAAGTAGGAATTATTTCTCTTGCTTGCATTTCTATTTGAAAACTCTTGAAATAACCCTAGATTGCAGTTTTCCTAGCTTTACTATCACCAACTTTGTGCAAGATATCTCTAATTTGAACAACTACATGTTTATTTGCTTGCCATTGTACCTTTTTAAATCCTAGAACTTCATTCATAAAGTAAAAGAACAAACAAAATGGCGGGTATGTGCAGGATCATCATGGAAAAAACAGGCCCTTAAGTGGCAAAAAATTTAGAAAAAATAGAGTTAGGCAACTTGATGTAAAAATTTGAATAAGTTATCTATATTATTTGAAAAATATGTAAGAATAGAATCTATAGAAAATTGAATGTAGTTTCTAAACTACTAGGTTTATTTAAAAAAAAAAACTAAATCTATTTGGTGAAAATTTGAAATTTCAATGCAGCAATACTTAAATTCCGGGGAAAAAAGTAGGTGTGCACGACCACCTAACCACAATAAAATGATAATTTTTTTTATAAGATTTTAGACATAAGTAGAGGACTCATGTCGGATGTGATGCATATTTGTTTTGTAATTTTTTCCAAGTAAATAATTAATTATGAATTTTTAATACAACTTTTAAAAATGTAAAAACTCGTATGTTTGACCACCTTAACTTGGTCAAAACTTCATGAAATTCAATTTTTCATTTTTTAATCTTATAGTATGCAAATAATAGAATGTGATGCATGTTTTGGATTCCAAAAATGTGATACCGTTTAAAAGCTATAGATTTTTTTTCAATCAGCCTATCAATCAGGACTTTAGTCGTAATTCAAATAGAAAATGAATAATAATTATTTATTAAATTCAAAGTAAAGCATAATTTATATTGGTGGAAAGCTGGTAATCTCCTTTAAAAACCCTTTTCATTTCATCAATTTTGAGTAAAAAAAAAGTCGTAAGCCACATACCCTACAAATACCCAACATATCACCACCTTTTGGCCCATCATGATCCTACACATACCCTAGCATATTACCATATTTCAAGGAATTCTTCTTGTCTTTCTTGATCTTACCAAGATTCTCCATTAATTGGATTTTGAGTAACTCACATAGATCATACTTTTCATTCTCCTTCACCATTTGATATGCTGCATAAATAGTTGTACTAGATACAAAATTATCCCATCTAGAATGATATATCTTGTAACAAATGACCATAGATGCAAATTTGACATCCACTTCAATAATGTCATCAATTTTCATAGCTCTTTTATCAAACAATGAACTAGTTGCATTAGTAACTATCTAATTCTTCACAGACTTTAAGATTGGCAACCCACTAGAGGAATTTAAACTTGTAACAATGCTTATGGATTCTTTTGTAATCTTAAAAGGTTGAATCAACCACATAAATTCAACATGAACTTGGCTCAAAATATACCAGACCCACTTGTTTTCTTCAAACATAGGAAATTTTAGAATCTGCATGAAGTTCTTCTCATCTAGGGTTTTGAATTCGGGTTTTACCTTAAAATCTTCTCCAACTATAGGATTTGAGTACAAATTACACAACTGTGAGCTTCCTAACTCCTCAATATTAGAATGATTGTATGCCCTAATGTCTTCAATATGCAAGATGTCGTATGGAATGGACAAAAATGCATCTAAGGGATCAGTCTCAATAGATTTGAAAGGATGTCACTTGAATTTCAGATGGAGTCTATCCTTGATGTCAACTACTAATGGAGCAACCATTCTCACAAATTTACAAGTTCACAAGTTTCCCGATAAATACCTTTTCGTCGAGTTAGTGTTTGATTGTTGAATCACCTTCACACTTGAATCTTTTCCAAATTCCATCAAAGTTTGCTTCAAAACTCTCCAAGCCTCTTCTTCTCAAAGTGCAAAGTGACAAATGAGGGATAAAAATGACCTTTTATCATTCACACAGCTAACTTTTTTTTGTCGCAATAAATGCTTTTTCCCTAACACATCTAGATACCCTATTTCCATACTCTACGAAAGATAACTCTTCTGCGGACCTTCAATTTTGCATAAATACTCTCTCCAACAACTCCAACAACATTTGTAGATCATCAATGCAATCATTGCACTCATCCATATCCTAGTACCAGCTATCAACAGGGGGTTTGAAGAATTTTCCTGAGAACTCCCCATAGGCTAGAGGCCTAAAACTAATTCTCAGAGGAATTACCAGATCCAGGATCTAGTGTAGAATCATTTTCTACTACAGAGGAACTCTTTTTCACTCATATCTTCTTCATTTTATTCTTGATCTCATCTATGGTAACCTTTCCTTTTCCTTTTCCCTTTTCATCCTTCTACATGTTTCTCCTTTGATTTACCAAACCTCTTCTGCAATGTCTAGCAATGTGACTAGATTTGTTGCAATTGTAGCACACCACATTTATTTCTCCAAACCAGTTGTTCCATTGATTTTCTCTTGATCTACACTGGTTAGCAATATGGCCAAATCTATTGCATTTATAACATTTGACATCTCTATAAAATTTGTTCATATTTCTCCATTCATTTGACTTATGACCATACTTATTGCAATTGAAACATTGACCGAAAAATGATGGACCACTTGAATTCATTCTACTTCTACATTGAGTAGCCATATGACCAAATTTATTGCAAACAAAATAGTAAGAATTAAACCTTTGAGCATTAGGTTGTCTTACCAGATACCTTCCAGCTTTGTTCATCTAATTTCCTTACCTAAATCTCCTTTATTCAAATCTAGAACTTTCTCCTTCCTCATATCCAAGACCTCACTTGTCACCTTCATTCCTTTGACTTTTAATCAGTTCATCAAGCTTGGTTGAGCTAATCTTGAACCTCTCCTTGAATTCATTTGCAGTAGAAAGTTCATCTCTAATATCAACAATTTCCTTTTCAATCTCTTCTTCATTATTTATGGATTGTTCCAATTCAAGCTCCAACTAATTGAATCCATCAATAATTTGGTTGCATTCTTCAGATTTCTCTTTCAAGGACTGAGCAAGCTTTTCTTCATTCTTCTTCCTTTCTTCAGTCTCCTTTGTCATCCTCATCACAATAGATTCCATTTCATGCTTTGTAGAACAACATTTTCTCTGGCAAACTTTTCACACTCTTCTATATTTTCCTTTAGGTCTTGACTCAGTTGTTCATCTTCAATGCTTTTACTCTCTTTTTGCTTGATCTGATCATAGAGTTCCCTTCTCTTCTCCCTTGACTCATTGATTTTATCTTTCAATGATTAAATGAACTTCTCAACATTCTTGAGACTTGCCTATAAATCCAAAACTTTAGATTTGGACTGTTCAAGATCATCTAATGCCACCAAAAGTTGTTGTTGAAGACTACTTGAAACTGTTGAATCACTTTCCTGGATATTCCCCAAGCTTTTAAAATTCTTTAAATTCTTTGACCTTCTATCTGATTATGCTCTTCTGCTTTGTTCTGCTTCAACTCACATCACAAAATCCTTTTATGCACAAGTGAAACTATGCATAATTTCTCTACAACCCTTCTAACATTTGTAACATACATCAACACACTTCATTCATATGTCAAAGTGATATAATTGATCCCTTATATATATCCACAACTAAAGATATATTTGCTATGAAATATTTACAAACTGTCAACTCAATCCATAATTAAATTTAAATGCGCACCAACCAAATTTGGCCACAACATAGTGAGGACCCAAATCAACATGCTCAACCATAAAAAAACTTAAACAATTACTCCTCAAATATCTGCAATGGCTACATTCACTTAGTTGTCCTTCAAGCACTGCTAAAATGAAAATTAATTAACCGGATCTTATAACTTGCACATGGATCAATACGAGGCTCTAAAGTTCAAGAATAACAAAGATAATATACCAAAAAATCTTCCCTAAGATCCACAACTCAAAATGATAATAGAAAAATTGCATGTGAATCGATGAACAAAATTCTATCAGATGCTCTGTTCTTGCTTGACAGTTAATCACAAAACTTCTATCTGACTTCCAGTATGATCAAATGATGATGTGTGGGTCGAATAAATACGTAGGGTTTCCATCAATGACAACACCAGATGACATGTGCAATGTCTCTTGTCAATAGTTTCATGGTGTAGTCTTCTTACTTTATGTGATGCTTCTTTCACTTTTTTGATGAAATTGGATATGATGTCCTTCAAGAGCATGATCTCTCTTAGCATATTATACTCCTCTTAGTGGCTTTATGTGAAACATTACATCCCATAAGTTGTGAATCTTTTATTATTCGATTGGTCCTCTCTTGGAGACATTAGGAACAATCTTCCCTAAGTTTAAGACCTCACGTGAACTAAGCAAGACTCATTTGAATGTTCCTTACACTATTTTTACATTTACAATTTTAGTTACATGGCCACCTTGCATTCTTGTGGAGTCATCTTGTTCAAGTTCATGAGTTCCAAGCATACAAAGCTTTTCTTGCCTCATGAAGCTCAAATTTCATTATTACATGGCACCTTATGAAAGTTATCGAGAGGTATAACTTGTGTATGGTTTGATAGGAAGCCTGATCGAGGCATGACTTTCCCATAGCCACTCGTGTGTGCGTGGGAGTGCATACTGGCCATGTGTGTATGTGTCTCACCTCTTTCGGATCCTCACTGAGCGGATGGCATGAATGTTTTTTTCCTTAGAGTGACCATGGATTTTTTGGACAAACATCCTAGATCTGATCCACATTATGCTATACAAATGGTTGAAGCTTGATCCACCCATTTTTTTTTCTTTTCTTTTCCCTTTTTCTTTGGCAGTGTGTGTTTGTGCCTTAATGATGCTCTTTCTATCATTTTCATGTGTGTTCTTTCATGCCTATGTAGGTTTGCAATGGGATCTTGATCTTGGGGGCTTGATCACCCCTCTTGATCATTGTCATCCCATATTACTAGCATTAGTGCACTTGAACCCCTCTTGAAGCAAGTTCGTCTACTTTAGTGTGAAGTTCAAACAATTTCATCCTCTCACTAAACTAGGGGCTAAACGTAGTGTCGAAAAATGTTTTTGGTGACATTTTCACATTTTTTGGGGCCCTCCTTGTAAAATTAATATTAATTATGCCTTGACTTAGTGTTGTAATGTGCTTAACACACTCACATTAGGTATTGGTCCCTTGTAAACTAAATAAACCTAGTCATACCTTATATTAAGGTGTTGTAAAGCACTGTATCACACTTTAACACATTTCCAAGGTCTTCATAAACAATTTTACCTCTTTATGCCTTAATTGGCCATTTTTTGCATCCACAAGCCTCATTTAATGCAGATTTTTGAGGATAATCCCAACATAAATCAACAACCAATCATAATTCAGGTGTTTTAGGTTGTGTGGCCCATATTCAGTGATCTAGGACTCATATTCCACCTTGGGCATATGAGTCCCACCTAGGGTTTTGGGTCTCAATCTAGATTTTACACCTTTCTAAGCATTTTTTTAGTTGGTCCCATAATTTATGCCTTATGGGACCTAGACACCATCTTTCATGTATGAGTCTTGCGTGGCCCAAAATTAAAATTAATTCAAATTCTTGTCACGATTTTATCCTCCTAGATCTAATGTTGGCTTGTAGTGTTGTAATTTTAGGAAATTTGGCAAAATTATGTATAAATACAAGTTTCTTTCACTCATTTTACACCTAGCTAGTTGAATGAGCATCTAGCAAGTTTGAGTTCACAAGAGCATTCAAGAGTCTTCAAGTGCTAATTGTTAAGTGCTTTAGAGAATTATTCAAGCATCAAGCATCATGTCAAAGTCATCATGCATCATGTTTTTACTTGAGCTAACAATTGTGATGTAGGGTTTTATGATTCAAGAAAGAGTCAAGATCTACATCCATTGGATCCATTTCATACATGTTTGTAGCACTTCATTGCTAGGGTTTGGTGAGTTGTGACATTACATTTTGTTCATTCATCATTCTCTTTTCCTTTTTCATTTCATTTCAAGGTTTGATTAGCAAAACAGGGTTTTACCAACGCAAACCCCTTTCTTCTAACAAAACAAAATTTTTCCCTCTCTTTAGTGTGTGATTTGTAGGTTTAGGTTCAAGGCATATTGGAGAGTAAATTTGGAGAAAGTTGTTAAGGTGTTTAAAGTTTTCAAAGTTGTCACCTTGCATTGAAGATCATTGGAGAACATCTACATGCTACAAACTGAAGATTCAAATCCAAAAATTGGGTGGAAAGGACAAAGCAAACATAGAAGATTTGTTTCAAACTTTGAATTTCGAAAAAAACCTAACTGGACTGATATGCCACTCCTGGCGTATGAGTCCCACTTTGGTCCAATTTGCAAGTTTCAGAAGTTCCAGACACCCTTTTGCCATATTTTAGTTTCTCCCCAAAAATCCTAATCTGGGACTAAATCACCCATACTAGCATATGAGTCCTAGAAGGCTTTAAAACTAGTGTTTCAGCATTTCAAGCCTTCATCTAGTCATCTCTAGATTTCCAAGTGCACACCCTTCATCTCTCAACTTTCAGTTTTCATTTTCATGCATTTTTAGGTCATTTAGAGAATTTTTACATTGCATTAGGTTTAAGCATTAGGTCTTGCATTTCATTTGTCTTTCCAAGCCCTAGCTTTGTGGTGAACTCCTCTTTAGTTTATAATCAGACCTGAGGACAACGCTATTGCAAGGTCTCCTTCTCCTTTGCATATCTTAGATTAAGATCTTTAGGGTTTCCCTTCAATGGAATGGTTGTGAACTATGTTTTTTTATGTCCTAAACCATAAAGCAACCATTGTTCACCTTTCAAGAAGTATGTTTAGAGTTGCAAAAAAATTCATGTTCTAAAATAGAGTAGTCAGAATGTGGGATTGTACAAGCCTTTGACAGTACCAGAGAGACCTTGGGAAGATTTCAGCATGGATTTCATTTTGGGATTTTCAAGAACACAAAGAGGTTATGATTCTATTATGGTACAGTTGTGGATAGATTTTATAAAATGGCGCGTTTTGTTCCTTGTAAGAAGACTAATGATGTTGTGCATGTTGCTAAATTATTTTTCAAGGAGATTGTGAGATTGCATGGATTACCTAGGAGTATTGTTTCAAACAAAGACACCAAGTTCATTGGATACTTTTGGAGGAGATTGTGGAAGAAGATGAAGATAGATTTGAATTTTACTCAGCATATCATCCATAGGTGGATGTATAGATAGAGGTAGTGAACAAAAGTTTAGGAAATTTTTTGAGATGCTTGGTGGGAGATAAAGCAGGAAGTTGGCACATAGTTTTAACATAGGTAGAGTTTGCATACAATAATTCAGTAAACCAAAGTATAAGAAAAACACCATTTCATATTGTTACTTAAGTAATTCCTAGAGGAGTTGGAGAATTAAGGAACATTAGTATGGAGAGAAAAAGGAGTATGAAGGCATAAGAGTTTTCAGATTTCATGGAGACATTACATAATCATGTCCTAAAGTATTTAGAAGACATTAATGATAAGTATAAGGAGAAGGAAGATGAGCACCAGAGACATAAGAAATTCACTATTGGAGATGAAGTGATAGTATATTTGAAGAAGGAGAGATTTCCAGTCGGTACATACAATAAGTTGAAGTTGAGGAAGTTTGGACCATGTGAGATACTTAGGAAGTTTTATTTTAGAAATTCATATGAAGTGGAGTTACCAAAGACAATGGGTATCTCACCTATTTTCAATATTGTAGACATATATGAGTTTCATGAAGGATAGTTAAGTGGTAGTAATGATGAAGTGGATTTGAAGGAGCAGTTACCATATCAGGAACCAGAGGAGACTAAGTAAATTTTTGGTACTAGAGCCAAAAGAAGCACCAAGAACAAGCAGTACAAAGAATATCTTGTAAAGTGGAAAAGAAAACCAGAGGAGGATTCATGATGGATTTCTCACACTGAGGTGGAACATCTTCATTTTCCTCTTAGCCCTAGAAATTTAGGGGCTCAATTTTCTTCCAACCTTAGGTGTCTGATGCAAGAGCATCCCTGGTTGTAAAGCAATCCTATACCAACCAAAAACAATTCTTTTCTTGCATTGAATTCAATATTAGTCTCAGTAGTTCATTCCATATTTTACCACATTATTATTTCTCAGCTTACAGAGTAGGATATAGCATCTACACATAGAAATCTATCACATATCCAAATTTTGCATCATTTGCATTTGTCTAACATAAGTTATCGCTCTTAGAATTTCACTGTGTTTACTAGTTGGAGCATTTGGGGCTGACCTGTACCAGATTTTTTAGTATAGACCTATTCCAGATCATGCAAAGCCTAATTGGAAATCATACAAGCATCTTGGGTTCATTGGGACCTATCTTGGATATTCACAATTTGATTCATTTTGTGTGGAGGTAATTCTTCATACCTTGGGGCTGACATTCATGTATGGTCATTCATTTGGTTATTAACCCTTATGGATGATGTGGACCTATGTGGGAGCTTGGGAAGAATATTTATAAGCATTTGTAATCATCGAGGATGTCATCCAATTATCAACTCTAAGTTATATGCTTTATATTGGTTACACTTTCACATAAACCCTTCGGGGACATGTAAATAAGGCTTAGTGGCCAGTTGTATTCTTGAAAGCCCTTGTGGCAGGCCTGTGAGCCTTGGATATTCACCCATGAGGCATATGTTGGATGTAAGTTTATCAATTCAATGAAGTTTCATGTTCGCATAGCAATTTGTTGTGTCATTTCCACTGTGTTGACTCATGGTTGCACGGTTTAGACTATTCCTTCTAGAACCATCCTACTGTGAATGCACCGGGAGAATATATATATATAGAGGTAGAGAGATTGAGGGATAAAGAGGGAATGAGAGAGAGGGGGGAGATAAAAAGAGTAATCTAGAGAGATATGGAGAGGGAAATAGAGAGAGGAAAAGAGATAATTATCTGAGATATAGGAAGAAAGAAGGGAAGAAAGTGATTGAGAGAAATAAGAGAGAGAGGAAGAGAGATTGAGAGATACTGATCAATATAGAGATAGAGAGGGAGACAAAGAGATATAGAGAGAGAGGTAGAGAGACAATGATAAATAAATAGAGATATAAGGAGGGTACATGATATATTTCTCTCTTTATATCTCTCTATATCTTCTATCTATATCACTCACTCTCCTACTCTCTATCTATTGAGCTATCTCTCCCTTTCTCCCCCCTCTGCTCTCTCCCTCTCTTTGTTTCTCTTATTCACTCCATCTCTCCCTCCATCTCTCCTACTCTATCTTTATCTCCATTTCTCTCTCTCTTTCTATCCATATCTTTCTCTCTTCCTTTCCTTCCCTCTCTTTCTCTCCTTTCTCTTTTATCTCCATCATCTCTCTATCTCTCCCTGTCTCTCTCTACACATCCCTCTATCTACCCCATGATCTTCTCCTCTATCTAGATATCTCTCTCTCCCTTTCTCTCCCTATATATCTATTCCTATGTCTCTTTTTCTTCCCATATATCTCTATCTCTTCCTATTTCTTTCTACCTTTTTCTATCTCCACCTATTTCTCTCTACCTCTCTATCTCCGTCTATTTCTCTCTCCCTCTCTATCTCCCCTATTTCTCTCTCCCTCTCTCCATCTCTATTTATCTATCTCTACTCACTATTTGTCTATCTCATTGTCTCTTTCTTCTTCTCTCCCTCTATATCTCCTTATATGTCTATCTCTCTATCACTCTATCTCGCAATCTATATATATCTCTATTTATCCTTCCCTCTCCCTCTCCTTCTATATCTCTCTATCTCTTCCTCTATATCTCCCTGTCTATCTCCCTATCTCTCTCTATCTTTATCTCCCCCTCTACCTCCATCTCTCTATCTATTTTTCTCCTTCCTCACTCTATCTTCATCTCTACTTCTATTTTCCTCTCTCTATCCATCCATCTCTCTCTCCCTCTTCCTAGACCTCTATATTTATATCTATTTTACTTTCTATCTCTATTTCTCCATATTTTTTCTTCGCTCTCTCCCTCTATCTCTATCTTGTTATCTCTCCACATCTCTCTACCCCTATATCTCTCCCTCTCTACCTCTCTCTCTATATATAACTTCCTATCTCTATATTTATCTTTTTATCTCTCCCTCTCTCTAGCTCTCTATATATTTATCTCTTCCATCTCTATCTATCCCTCTCTATTCTCTCTTTTATCTTTCCCTCTCCTCTCCATATGCCTCTTTCTACATCTCCATCTCCCTCTCCATCTCTCTCTCTATATTACTCTCTATCTCTATCATCTTACCCCCCCTCTCTCTTTCTCGCTCTTCCCCCTTTCTATCTCCTTTTTATCCCTATCTCTCCTTCTCTCTCCCTCTCTCTCTATTGCAAACATAACACAAGCTTGTTGGTAATGGAGCTTGATTATCTTCCCAATTCAAGGGTTTTGTTTTAGTTGTGTTTGAATCCCTATAAATTGATGCATAATTGACTTGAAGCTATCACTTTTCCATTAAGAGTTTTGTTGTACGTATAACATGATTTGATAAATATAGCCTACCAATTGATCTCATGTACTACACAAATGTATACAAAAAATAGACCAACTTTTTCCTTAATTGACATTCCTTATAAGAGCTAATACAATAAAGGAAGATAAGACTTAGTAAGTTGATTGAAGGAAGGAAAGGAGTCATGGATATTCAATCTAACATTCACATCCTACTACAGGACTGTACAAGATAGTACATAGATCATAAGTACGAGGTGATAGATCCTAATGCCTTGAGATATCACTTGAAACACCACCTCACCTCAAACTTGGGAACACCACCATTCACTTTCAATTTAGATTCCTTGGATACGAATCATACGCATAAGGATGTATATTAAGCAAGTGTAGACTAAGAGAAGTATAGACTAAGAGAATCAAGAGAGTTCCAAAAATAAGGGACAGGGGCCTATAGTGAGCCACCCTAACTTCGTGCTTTCAAAGTCATATGTGAAAATCTCAAAATCACTCCTAAATTTGTACAACAACTTATTTGGCAAGTCCCTTGCATATAAAAATTGGTTTGAAGGCCACATCATCAAATATGATGCTACATCAACATGTTTTTTGTTGAGGTATCCAAAAAGGCCCAAAAAAAAGGTGAGACTGATAGTGGGTCACTTAGTCATGTATTATTGGTGTGCTGATGTGGCATCACATGATTTGTCCCCTACCCACTATGGACCCCTTTCCCTTATTTATTCGGATAAAATAAAACCATTCTTACCCATAATTATGAAATTTGAAAGAGTTTTAAAAAACTGTAGTAATCTTTTATTTGACGTTAAATCCATCTTCAAGATGATCATGCTGAAAATTTTCACGACGATCCACCGGCCAAGGAAGGCTATTGAATTTTTGCCTAGTCTATTAGAATAAATAGTCCATTGTTCTCGAACTCCCATCGGTCACGGAGCATGGTGACATGTTATCTAAGTCGGCTGTCCACCCACGCAATTTATTTCTGGTTGAAAATTTCAAACTGTTTGGATCCGACTTATTATTTATTTCTAGCTTTCTCTTAAATAATTTCACCTACTCACTTTTTGCATTTGTTATTAATAGCAGGTGCCCTCCCTAAATCATAATGCAACCATCTGGTTTGGCTTTATCCATCTCAACTTCTACAGCATATTCTTTGAAAAGCTTCATAAGAGGAAGAACTATGTCTACATCTGTGATACAGGGAAGGTAATTGCTTAAATACACATAATTTTTCTTCCGACATCATTTAATCTTATGTGCATATAATAATGAAGTCTGATTTCAAAATACAGATTGGATGGAAAGGTTGCAATAATTACAGGTGGAGCACAAGGAATTGGAGAAGCCACTGTTCGCCTCTTCACCAAACATGGAGCAAAAGTCATAATTGCAGACATTGCAGACGAGGCTGGTCATAAGCTTGCAGAATCTCTCTCACAGTAGGCAACCTATATTCACTGTGATGTGAGCAAAGAGCAAGACGTCAGCGCAGCAGTGGATTTGGCCATGGAAAAGCATGGACAACTGGACATTATGTTTAACAATGCGGGCATTGGAGATAGCCATCGAAGTAGTGTTGTAGAGTATGAGATGGAGCAATTCGAACGAGTGATGAACATAAATGTAAAAGGATTAATGCACGGCATTAAGCATGCAGCCCGTGTTATGATACCCAACAGAAAAGGGTGTATAATTTCTATAGCCAGTATTGCAGGGATTATGGGAGGCACTACACCTTATGCATACACGGCCTCAAAGCATGCAATTATAGGCCTGACTAAAAATGGTGCAGCTGAGCTTGGGAAATATGGTATCAGAGTCAACTGTGTTTCTCCTTATCTTGTTGCGACCGCGCTTATAATGGGCTTTGCAGCAAAAGACAAGGATGAAGTGGAGGCGTGGGGTAGCAGCGTAGGCAACCTGAAGGGAGCTGTTCTTAAAGCAGAGGATAAGCTGTTCTGTATTTGGCCAGTGACGAATCTAAATATGTGAGCGGCCATAATCTTGTTGTGGATGGAGGTTTCACTGTTGTAAACCACGACTGGGGACTTTACAGGGCATAACGCCTTTGGGTATTCAGTCCTCGTGTCCTTATTCAATGTAGCCTGATATAGCTGCCATGGATAGAACATGTGATTGTAGCTCAATGATGTGAGAGATCATTGCAGCAATTTCATCCTGGGTACGATAAGTAGTTTATATAGAAATTTTTATATGCATGACATAGTTTAGTTCACATCCTTATTCAATAAATCCTAATATAGAAGCTACTGAGAAAATGTATGATATTCAAGTGCAGTGCTCTGATAAATCACTGCTATAATAAACTTACTGGGAAGAAAGTTTCTTTATAGTTTGTTGAATGTTCTTTCTATAATTGTGGCTTAATTTATTTTATTTGCAGTCCAAAATTCTAATTTTGTTGATCTTTCAAAAAGCTTGGTTTAAGTTTTGATAATCCGGGTAACATTCCGTACAGATAGTTCTCAATATTTTCTCCTAGCAGGTTCAATCAACGTAGAAAGCTGTGTAAAAGCCATTAAACTGAATATAAATTAACAAGCTTTATCAGTAAAATTTTGGAGCTTCATTTTTTTTATATTGAAGAAATGCAGATTACAAAGAAGAAATCTCAGTTAAGGAGCTTCACTTAATAAGCTTTTCTATTTTTTTAAAAAATCATAAGGTCTTATCAGATCTTAGTAGCAACATCTGTCTTCTTTCCATGGGATTATAGTCTAGAAAGTATGTAAACTTAATTATAAATTTTTATTAACATTTAAGCATTTTAATGTGTCTATGATTTTGTTATCTCATCAAAATCTAGTTGGCACATGACACCCTTCCAAAGGTGAGCTTTTAAGTATTTAAATGTTATATATATATATACAACCATCCAAAGATTACTTTTTAAGCATTTAGAAGTATTCATTTTTTTATTAAGATAACATAGCCCCCTTTCAAAGATGAGTATTAAAGCATTAAATGTACCTAATAAAATATTATAAAATATAATAAAATAATCCTTAATTAATGGGGAGGTTATCAAGTGGCAAGCTAAATTCCCTCTATAATTACATCACAATGCAATAAATGAAATTGGACCATGTCTATTTTTATTGAATAACTATAATTACAACAAAAGAAAAAACAATTGATTGATAATGCAATTCTCTAACTATACTTAGATATCTTAAACATTTTAACTAACATTATGTGTCATTACTTTCAATATTTATATTTAAAGAATCAGAAACATAAATATCTATGCTAAAACAAATTAAAAAAATCATAATAATCAAATTAACCTACATAATCTAGATGTGTTTAGAAACTCATTGTCAATCAAGTTTGTAAAATAAAATAAAACTATGAAAGTAGAAGTGTGTCTTGATGTTCAACAGAGAGACTACTACCTAATAATTGAAATTAAATTTGAGATGAATGTGTTCTATTAAATTATGATTATGTGTGAATTAGGTCAAATTTTTTTTAGAAAATAATATATGGAATACCTATATAAAATTTGATTAATTTCTTATAGTTGTGACCTTCACCTAAAAATTTAAACCTAGAGTTTCCATATAATTAATGGTTGTAACAAAGAGTTGTCTACACTAGCACTTATGAAAGGAAAAGTAAGTGATTTTGAAGAACATCATTAGAAATCACTTATAATGGGCTTTGCAGGAAAATACAAGGATGAAGTGGAGGCATTAGGTAGCAATGTAGGCAACCTGAAGGGAGTGGGTATGTGCAAGATAATCATAGAAAAAATAGGCCCTTAAGTGGCAAAAAATTTAGAAAAATTAGAGTTAGGCAACTTGACGTAAAAAAATGAATAAGTTATCTATATTATTTCAAAAATATGTAAGAATAGAATTTGTAGAAAATTGAATGTAGTTTCTAAACTACTAGGTTTGTTTAAAAATATATATATATTTGGTGAAAATTTGAAATTTAAATGCAGTAGTACTTAGATTTCAGGAAAAAAAAAAGTACGTGTCTGTCTAACCACCCTAACCACAATAAAATGATAATATTTTTTTATAAAATTTTAGATATAAGTAGAGGATTCATGTCCTGATGTGATGCATTTTTTTTTCTAATTTTTTTCCAAGTAATTAATTAATTAAGAAATTTTTATTACAACTTTTAAAATATATATAAACTCGTATGTCTGACCACCTTAACTTGGTCAAAACTTCATGAAATTAATTTTTTATTTTTTTAATCCTATAATATGTGAAGCATAGAATGTGACACATGTTTTGGATTCAAGAAATGTCATACATTTTGAAAGCTATAGATATTTTTCAATCAACCTATCAATCAGGACTTTTGTCATAATTCAAATAGAAAATGAATAATAATTACTTATTAAATTCAAAGTAAAGCATAATTTATATTGGTAGAAAGTTGAGAATCTCCTTTAAAAACCTTTTTAGTTTCATTAATTTTGGGTTAAAAAAAGTTGCCAGCCACATACCCATCATATTGCCACTTTTTGGCCCATCATGATCCTGCACATACCCAAGTGATTCTTAAAGTAGAGGATATTGCAGAGGTTACACTATATTTGGAAAGTGAAAAATCTAAATATGTGAGTAGCCATAATCTTGTCATGGATTTTTAGGAAAATGAAGGTGTCTCAACCTTTGATTTTTCCATAGCATTGATTTTTTTTATTTTTGTCAATTTTCTCACATTGTCTTGTGAGTTACAACTTCTTGTTTCTTTTTCTAATGAAGAGTCAAGTTAGAAAGTTGATTTTACAGGTGGAGTTGTGAATGGAGGAATTTTCTATTTTTGTGTTGATTTTTTTGCATGGAGGTATTTTCTATTTTAGAAATGTATAATTTGAGCATTGTAAGCTCTATAAATATGAGATTTTGTTGGAGGAGTTGAGAGAGGAGAGACTAAATTCCCAAGGGTTATGCTGTTGGATTTTCTCCAGATGGAATAGGATGTAAATCTCTATGTAAAGGCTTAGGACTGCAATTGTATTGTAACTATCTATTTTGTTGCTGAATAATACAATGGATCTATGATTTTGGGGGTTTTTTACTAGAAAGGGTTTTCCCCATGTAAATCTTTGTTGTTATGTCTTCTTTTCTTTCATGTTTAATGATTCTCTTTATTGAATTTTTTTAATGCATGTTTTTGAAATTGGTTGATCTTGCATGATCTAAAATTGCATGAACTTTCCTCAAAGGATTAATGGTGGGAAATAAACTATGTTTGATTTGACTTTCTGGCATAGTTGTACATGCTTTTTGAGGTTCTCTAAAGAAATGAATGTTACCGAAGAAATGTACTGATTTCAAATGTTCATTCTAGGATGAATCAATTTCCCTTCAATTGGTATCTGAGCTTTATTTTGGGATTTTTTTTTTGCTTACATGTCTAGGTTTGTGAGTTGCATGTAGTTGCATGTGTAATGTGTGTGTTTGCATGGACTCACATGTGGCTTGTATGTGTTTGCATGTTGATGCATGTAAGAATTCCTAGGAATACTTCTTAGCTTGTTAAGCTTGAGGAATTATTAAGGAATCGACTGAAGATTGATCCCTTGGTGACTAGAAGTTTTTGATGTTTTGTTTTAGTTTCAGGAGATAACAACTTGAAGGATGGTGGAGACATAGAAAATGGAGTTGGTCACATTGAAATGATGTGAATTGAAGCTCCTAGTTGATAACGGAATAATCTTGATGCATGGGGTGGGATTTTTTGCTTTATGGTTGTGTTGTAGCAAAGATTTCATATTGGGTGTCTCTGTGAGAGGATCCCCAGTGATATGGAGAATTTTGAGTTGTTTTTCAGCTATGGAGTAATGTCTTTATATTGGGTGTTTTCTCCTAGTATTGGAAGGTATTTTTTTATTACCTCGATTACATGTAGTCTGTGGAGTTGATCATTGGATGATTTGGAAGATTATTCAATAGCCTGTCTCCCTCAAATGCATGTGCATGTTGGTGGTTGTGGAGTTGCTCTGAAATGGGCCTAGAGTTCCAGAACTACTTTGTCCATTTATGGATGCTTTTTACTTGCATGGCTTTGATTCATGTTCCTTGGATCTAATGATTTTATCAATTATCCTTAAAAACTCTATGGTTATGCTCATTTGTGATAATCCATTATTTTGGTTTAACTTTTATTATATTTTTTATTTCAAAATTTTGGGTCTTCCAAATGTGAAGTGGGTGTGGATGTGCATGGGTGTTTTTCAAACACAATGGTTTGGTAGGTTTTACATTGTCTAGAAAAACTTGCAATTTTGTGGAGTTGCAGTTAAGCTATTTTCTAGATCCTGGCTTTTGGGGTGTTACTAGATGAGATAGTTGAAGTTTTGCATGCATGCTTCATGCATGGTGTGAGAAGGTGAGATTCTTTCTTTGAATGGAAATGTTGGTAGATGATTAGTCTCTCAACATTTCTATGGTGGTGGTTGGTGGATTCCTTGATTATGGTGCTTGTTGTGGAAATGATTGGAAAATCAAATGTAAGTTTGATCTAGTGTTTGAGTCATGTTGTATACATGAATTTTCTTTTTGAGATCTCAATTTGTTAGTTTCCAATGTGATAGTGGGTTTACATGTTGCATTGATTGGATCTACAAGTCGTGCACTATTGTGGACTATCTTTACCTACATGATTGCATAGATGACTTGAAAGTGGATTGTCTATATCCAAAAGGTTTGATTTTGTGTTGATGTAGACTTGTTAGTTGGCCTTGTCTATGGTCACTTTTGCATTCACTTGGTTGCTTTGAGATGAGAGGATGGATGATATGAGAGTAACTGGATAATTGGTGTTGGGGTCCTATAGCATGGTGTATTTCCTTGATTTGGAGATTTGGTTTCACTTGATGTGATCAATAATACACTTGTATGTGTCTGGACCTAGATGATTTTTAGATTTGGGAGATGGTGTGTCATGTGCCTAGAAAGCTAGGTACCAAAATTCAGTGGGAGTTTTAGCAATGACTTGTATTTTATCTTCTTTAGTGATGTAAATGTTTTAGAGGGACTCTTAGATCATGCTATAGCAGAAGGGTTTCTTCATATTTGCATGTGAACACTATTTCAGGATGTGTATCATCTTAGAGCCATGGAGAACTCTTGTGGTCTTTGGGTTGATGTGTTGTTGGTGCTTGGCAGGTGATCTTGGTTTAGAGTCTGTTTGTTTTATGTCATGGTATACTCTTGATTGCACACTATATTTTTGGAATGATGTATTTCTCTTGATACCATGGGATATCCTAAGGGAGATGGTAATATCATGATTTCATGATAAGTTCCTATTTCAAATGATTGTAGCTTTGACAGTGGTCTAGTCATTCTTTATGTTTTGGGTGCATTAGTCATATGTTTGATAACTTCATGATAGTGCAGTGATGCATTTGGAGTTTAGCATGATATGATTTTTTTTGGTGTTCATGAATGGATGGAGAATTAGGTGAGGTTGTATTCCTCTTGAGATGAGAGAAGTGTTGTTGATATGGTTACTCTTGATGAGATTTCAGCAACAAGTCCAAGGAGCCTACATCTTGGTTGGATGTGAGTTCAATAGAGACCTATGAGGAGATTTATATTGGAGAATTCATGATGGCTTGCATATATTGGTGGAGTGTTCTCATTCCCCACTCTTGGTCTACTTGTCAACTTATCGCTTGAGAGGTATTGCCCATTATTTCTCTTAGATGCTCTATGCTTTCATTCATAGACATGGATCTTGATTTGTTATTAGATGGTTCTAGAGGATTCATTATGAGAGATGGATAACATGATTATCTTCTTGGGTTTGTATTTTCATTTATGATGATCATAGGGGATGATACTTGGGTTGATTTCCTAAGATAAGAAATGGAATAGTTTGATATTTTTCGAGAATCTTACATCCATTTGGATACATGATGCATATGTTATGTTTGATCTCTTGAGGTTGAATATATTTGGATGTTGTTATGGCTTTTATCTTGGGGTTGTGAAGGAAATCTTACTTGGCACAGTTGGAATTTAGATGTGTACGTAGAAGGGCATGCTACGTGTTTATGATTTGTAGATTTTTCTCTTTAGTCTAGTTCTTCTTCCACTATGTTTGGATTCATATGACTTTAGATGTGATATTTTTATGTGGAGCTATGGTGATCACTAGTTTTTGTTCATGTTTTTTCACATGGTGATAACATGGAGGTTCTTGTATCTCTTTCTTCTATCGGATATGGAGAACATGGGAGAGTTGTGGAAGATTGTTGAGAGGGATGTTTCTTGCAACACTTGGTTGTAGGATTTTTAGATCTTTGTGGATGGTCCTTGGTACTACATGGCTACACTTTTTATGTGCTATGACTGGTAGACTCAGTATGCCTTTGATCCTTTCAGATTTGATATTTCCCATGCAATCAAAGTTCCTAGATGTGTTTTGTATTCTTAGATTGGTTGGAACATGGAGCTTGTATTTGCAATTGATGGTTAGGTTATGTTGGTGGCATGAGATTTCTTATGTGGATACCTTTTAGGTATGGATGATCGGATGGATTAGCACTTGTTGTGGGTTCTATTTTTAGTCACGTGGATTGGTGAATTGGATGTGACTAGTCAATCTTGTGGTTGTTGTTCTAGTTGATGTTCTATCTTTTTTCCTAGAGGATGACTTCATAGTTGTATTTGGGTTGTAGGCTTTGAATTTGATGTTGTTGATGCTTTTGTATAGCTTGTGAGCATAGTCAAGTGGTGGAAGTACTCTTTAGCCTTTGCTATCAATTGGATTTGATGCTTATGATCTTTGGAATTGTGCATATACACCATGACTTGTTCCTTTCCTTGAAGGATGGAAAGAACTATTGCTTGAGATGCTAGAAATATTGGATGTTGTTGTAGGTGTCTTGATTGGAGAAAGAAAGCATTGTTTGAGATTCTTGTGATTGCATGTATGGTTGAGATGATGCATTTTCATTGGTTGACTCTTAGTAGTTAAATCATGTTACTTTCATGGACTCTTCAAAGGTATTCAACAAGTGGGAGAATGTTAGAAAAATAAAGGTGTGTCGACCTTTGATTTTTCCATAGCATTAATTTTTTATTTGTTGTTAATCTTTTCATGTTGTCTTGTGAGTTACAACTTGCAGTTTCTTTTTCTAATCAGGAGTCAAGTTGGAAAGTTGATTTTACAGGTGGAGTTGTGCATGGAGGAATTTTATATTTCCATGTTGAGTTTTTAAAGTTGATTTAGTAATGTATAATTTTTGCATTGTAAGCTCTGTAAATATTATATTTTTCTTAAGGAGTTGAGAGAGGAGAGACTAAATTCATAGGGGTTATGTTGTTAGATTTTCTCTAGATAGAATAGTATGTAAATCTCCATGTAAAGGCTTAGATCCTGCAATTGTATTGTAACTATGTATATTTTTGCTAAATAATACAATGTATCTTTGCTTTTGGAGGTTGGGGTTTCTTACCAGAAAGGGTTTTCCCCACATAAATCTTTGTGTTCATGTCTTATGTTCTTTCATGTTTAATGATTCTATTTATTAAATTTGTTTAATGCATGTTGTTGAAACTAGTTGATCTTGCATGATCTAAAATTGCATGAAATTTCCTCTAAGGATTAATGATGGGAAATAAACTATTTCTGATTTTCCTTTATGGCATAGTAGTATGTGCTTTTTGAGGTTCTCTAAAGAAATGAATGTTACCAAAGGAACTGATTTCAGATATTCATTTTGGGATGAATCAATTTCCCTTTATGGATGAAGGTTTCACTCTTGTAAACCACGATTGGGGACTTTATAGGCCATAACACCTTTGACTATTCAATCCTCATGCGCTCATTGAATGTAGCCTAATATAGCTACCATGGATAGAATATGTGATTATAGTTCATTGATGTGATAAAATATTACAACAATTTCATCCTAAGGATGATAGGTAGTTGTGAAGACCTAAATCAACATTGAACAAAGATTGACGGATATGGGTTAAATCTGTCAACTTTGAACAAATGAGATGAAAGTCCTCCCTATGAAATTATTGAGTAAACATAAAGGAAATAATGAATTTATCAAACTAATGTAAAATCATAAGCAATATAAGCATAAAATCTATTCCTAAACTACTCAAGCATCATCCCATAGGGGGATTGGTGCTACTTTGATATGAAAAGTAGCCCTTTCCCAACCCCTTTTGATAAGCTAGATGATGATGATAAGATGGGAAAAATCAGTTCTCCAATGAAGAGAGTGACTTTGCATAGGAGTTGTAGGTGATTTGATGAAGGATGAAGTTTTCATTTATAGATTTTCTTGATGAGAAATTGGCCAAATGGATGAATGTGGGACTAAGATTGGAGCAATGAAATGAGGCCACTTGTCAACTTGTGAGTGGTTGAGGAGTGAGCACATTTTGGCCAATGTGCCGAAGAATTTAAAATTCTGAGTGAGGGACATGTAAGAATTTAAAATTCTGAGTGGGGGGACATGTAAGACTTTTCAGAATTTAAAATTCTAAGTGGGGGACATGTCAGAATTTAAAATTCTAAGTGGGGGACATGTCAGAATTTAAAATTCTAACTGGGGGACATGTCAGAATTTAAAATTCTGAAAATGTTGAGTGGGGGAATATTCCTCAAAGATGCCATGTTGAAAGAAAATAAGGATTTTAATAAATCAATAAATTGATTTATTTGTGCAAGTGGGTGGTTAGGTTAATTTAATCAGGATTAGATTAGCCTAATGATGATTAGGATGTTTTGACCCCTTTTGACTTGAATTTTTGATTTAATAAATGAATAACCTTTAGAAATGAAATTAATGTTGATGAATGGACCTAATTAACTGCATGATGCAGATTTTGCATGTCTACATTTTGCCCCTCTTTGAAGCAATGTACTTGTTGTGTTGGTTCAAAGAATAAACTTGTCGCGATCAAAATTTAATGATTTTTTGATTTTTTCTGTTGCCCTAGTGGAAAGAAGTACACTAGTACATTACCCCCTCGAGAGATTGAGTGAAAAGATTCGATTTGAGGGTCCATCTCGCGATAAAGAGGTTCAAAATGGATGGTATGTATGATGATGCAATGTATGTGAGATGAATGATGCGATAATGCCTATATGATTTGGAATGAATGTTTTATGCAAATTCTTAGACTAACAAATCTATATTATGATGATGATGCAAATGAAATGCATGTGAATGAATGAATGATATGAGGTATGCCGATGGTTTTGTGGATGCATTGATGATTTATGTTAGCGTGGAAATGAAGAGATTAGATGATGACAAGTGGATCAAACAAGTCCATGATCTTACGAGAGTTTATTAGAGATGATGTTGATGATGATAGATGATGTAGATAGATTTTCTTAACAAGGATTGGGATTTTAAAAGGGCTACTTACCTTATGTTTGATAACACACATAGATACGATGCATCAAGGTATAAAAACCAGGATGGTGTTGTACCTAGTGTGATGGACTTTGACTCGACAAACAAATAGGAGTACTCTTGTTCACACTTGACATACAGAAACCTTGCTAGGACATACCTAACAAAGCAAGTATTCACCAAGTTATTTTACAAGAATGTCCAACAAGCACAACAGATAAAAGATAATGATCATTTGCCCCATTCCTATCTCTCTAAATCCTTCATTTGGATATCATCGAGAGGTCCTTGGAATGAGCGCAATAAGATAAATCAAAAGAAAAGATCAAGTATGCAAACAAGCCAATGTTCTTCATACCTTGAGCGAAAGAGATGCGTTTTGATAGGATAGGAATCCAAGTGATATCCAAAATGATGCCCATTGTCGGAATGATATATCCTAGGACATGCATTGTATAGGATGATGATGGTTTGATAAGTTGATTGATAGGCTATTGATATGAAGTTGATTTTCATGTTTGCGATTGATCAAGAGTTTGATTTTACATTTGAAGCTTGCTTTTGATGATTGTTGTACTTGTTTCTATTTCTGTTGCCAAAGGATGAAGGTGATGATCAGTTTATTATGGATGATTGATTATCGCAGGTGAAAGTGAAATGGGATGGATGGATTTTTTCAACTATTTGGATGTTTTTGAAATGTTTTGAGGCTGTGTTTGGTATTTTTCGAGGTTTTTAAATGTTTTGATTTTTTTTTGAATGTTTTGGGATTTTCTGAGATTTTATGAATGTTTTTATATTTTGACACATTTTTTGAATGTTTTTGGATTTTGATGTGTTTCAAATGGTTTTGGATTTTCTCATTTTTTGATGTTTTTGAATTTTCACATGATTTTGATGATTTGGATATGGATATGTGTGATGATATCAGTGCTCTGTTTAGGATTTTGTTGAAGACCAAGCTAAGTTTGAATGATCAAATCAATGGATTGATGATGATGATAACATTGTTGAGGATACACAACAATGCAAGGATTTGATTGATCTGGATTGATAATGATAACATTGTTGAGGATGCACAACAATGCAAGGATAGTGTTAAGAAACACAAGGATTGAGATGTTGATTGGATTGACGATGATAACATTGTTGAGGATACACAACAATGCAAGGATAGTGTTAAGTTACAAAAGGATATCCTGAGATGATGATTTTTTGATTGGATTTGATTGATCATGATTGATGAAGCTTGATTTGGAATAAAAGTTGTTAGAATGATTTGATGTGACATTTGAAGGGTGTGTTAGATGTGACTGATATTGATTGTTTGGATTGATGTTCAATGAAAGATGAAGCTTGATAAGAAATGTTTGTTCATCAAAATATGTCAGGGGCTAGTGATTTGGAATTTTTCTCAAAAATGGTTTGACCAATTTGGTTTAACGTTTTCCAATGTTTGGATAACCGCATAAGTTGGAGGATATAGATCAAGTTTTATTCCTGAAGTAAGATGTAGGTATCTACCCCGAGTGTCTAGTAATGTATGTAATGCCATGGGTGGATGCTCAGATAAGTGTATGGATGGATGGATATGGATTATCTTGTGATAAGATAAGGTGTTCAAATAAAGAATGCTTGTTTGGATAGTGCTTCATGGCTCAAATAACACTAGGTAGGATAGGATCAATGAAAACAACCCATGTCAAGATGTTTACCTAAGAAAGCATAAAGTGTTCCCCAAACTTTCATCAAGATCAAGATAACTTGGATGATGGATACAGATGGATAAAGATGGATTGGATAAATGGTTCATGGATGAAATGGATTTATTATGGCTGAGACAGATGGAATGTTGGCTTTATTATGGATGGGATAAGATGCTTTCACCTGAAGTGTCACACGTAGATGCTTGATTCTACACATGACACCTGTTTGCTAGGTTTTCATTGTGGTCTTGCCCAAAGCGCCACCTATGCGGTTTTCACTAGAGGACGATTTTTATCTTTATTGTTTTTTATCCTTTTTTTGATTTTTTTGGATTTTTTGATTTTTATATTTTATGATTTTTATATTTTTTCTGAAAGATTTTAAGCTCATGCTGAATCACAAGGTGTTGCTGATGTAGATGCCCCTGTCATAATGTGCCATCGATATCCTACTTGAAGGAATTTCTTTGCTAAGATACGTGCACTTGAATACAACTTTTGTGATTTCTGATCTGTTTCGTTGATACTACAATTAACTTTGTCTTTGTGTGTACGTCGTGATAGAGTTCCTTCTGAATCCTTACGATGAAGGGTTGTTGCCAATACATGGTCAATTTGAGAATTGGGTATCATGCATGGGGGTGTTTTAGGGATAAGAGATGGATTGGTTGACAGTTTGGAACCTTTGACTCTCCAAACATTGGAAGATGAGCAATGATGGGTGGATACAAAAGTGTACATGGAATTAGGACCAACTGCTTGATACACTTTGTACGTCGCTTGAAAATCCTTCTTTTGCTTTTGCGGACATCTTCGATGGATACTTTTCCCTATTTTATTTTACGCCATAGTTTCTTTGATTGATAGAGTTTGATAGGGATGATCTTTCTTTGTATTCTTTGGTATCCATGTGTATTTGATTTGTCCATTATGCTTCTCAACTCCTTTTTCCTTGATAATGTTCTTCGTACTTTGATTCAAATCTTTCTTTTGATATTGGTCCCAATTTGTGGATGGGGTGATGGATGGATGAAGATTCGTGATGTGGCTGGTTGTAGTATTGACATCAATTTCATCATAAGGATTCTTCATGCTCCTTATGTTGATGCTTGCTTGAGACGAAGTTGCCTCCAGTATGGCAGTAATGACACCTCTGTTCCTTGATTCTGCTTGTTTTGAGAAGTCTTGTTTAATAAACATGCTTTGACAAATGACCACTGCAGATGATGTTATTTCAATTGGATGCTCTGCTAACTCTGGAATATCCTGTTCTAACTAACTTGCTTCCTTGAGTGGATAATGTTGGATATCTTCATACATGATGTCTTCAATTTGGATTTTGGATACATCTGATCCTAATGTTGACAACTCTATTTGACTGTATGAATCAATAACCTACTCTTTTTGTGTAACAATGTCAGGAATAAAGGGATCCTATTCTGAATGAAGATCATCCATGTGTCCATCCATAGAAAGAATCTCATGGGTAGATGGAGGAGTATGTGCATCATAGATATGATCATCTTGCATAGATAGGAGAGTGTCCATTACATCATTATAGTATCCTAAAGATATGAATTCTTGATCTTGATTGATTTTAGAGTTACTTTCGACATGCTTTGGATCAAGTTCTTGACATGTGTCAACTTCAAAGGATGTATTGCTTATAAAGGGTTCTTGGATGTCATCCTTAGACATAGGAAGTGGCTCAATATCTTCTTGATCTTTGAGTGGACTTAGATCAAGTGTCAATTTGAGGATTCTTTCGACATCTATAACCAAGAGGTCAAAGAGTGTTAACAGGTCTTGGAAAGGACCATTGCTAGACCTTGGTAAAAGACTTTGATCATGCTTTGGAATAAATTCTTGAGATATGTCCTCTAACTCATAAGGTAATGTAGAGACATTTTCATTATGATCATTGGTTGATGTATCATGCATTATGTCGATAGGATCAAATAATCCTGACACTCCTTGAAATAGACCACTAAAAAGTGGCTCTTGATGTATGGTGAGTTGATCATCGGATGGGGTAAAATCATCTCCAATATGCTCCTTAATGAGAGATCTCAAAAATTATTTTCAACAATTGTGGTGGAAATATTGTGAATGCCTTCAACCATAGGGTCAAGTGATGTTGACATTTCTTGAATTAGATCATTGTTAGGTTTTGTTTGTGGATTTTGATCATGATTGAGAAGTGACTCTTGACATATGTTGATTTGATCATTGGATGAAGTAAGGACAAATTCAAGGTGCTCAATGATTGATTGATCTTGATCCTTGTTCTCAACATTTATGGTGGAGAGATTGTCGATACTATCTCCGGTGGTGGAATGTTCATCATTATCCCCAATAGTTATCATTTTTTGTGTTTGTGCTTGTGTTTGGTGGGTAGCTTGAGAGGCTTGGGAAGCTTGAGAGGCTTGTTGAGCTTGTGTTTCTTGTTGTGTGGCTAGATATTGCTGGATGGCCTTTTGGTAGGCCTAGTGAGCTTTTAGCACAATGTTATATTGTCTTACTGTATTTGGTTTTGGTGGTAGTGCTGGTGGATTCAAAATTGTGTTGGATGTAGTGACAAGTGGTTGAGATACGCTCAGAGTGATCGTGAGGGTTTGAGATGTGATGGGCATGATAGTGGTAGTTGGAGTGATCGAGGTGATAGGAATGGTCAGAATGATCAAGGTGATAGGTCCTTGGGAGACCGCATTTTGATTTGTCAGGATTGATGTTGCCATTTGATTAGATACCATCTGTTGGTGCGATGTCGATGGTATATTCAAAGGATTTGATGTGATGGCTTGATTGGTGTTAGGTGGATTGATTTGGATGGAGTGATTGGTGCTAGGTAAAGAGGGAATCCCTAAACCAAGGAATGATGTTGATATGGGTAACAGTGGTGGAGATGTCCCTTGGCGCAATGACTCAACTATTTTGGTAAGTGTAGCAATTTGATCTCGCCAAATTTGATCTTGATTTCGATCTTTACTCCCTTGATATAGTTGATTTGGTGTTTGTTCAAGCAAATTTGGGATGCATACTTGTGTTTTTTGAATGGGATCATGGACGAATTGATTTTGGACAATGTTCTGATTTAGGATGATGTTCAAATTTGGCATGCTAGGTTGAAATTGACCATTGTTGATGTTGGGAATCACATTGCCTTGATTTGGGTAATTTTGATTTTGCATGGTGTTAGCTTGACTTGGAGTCGTTAACATCTTGTTTGGATTCCAAACAACATTTGTATGATTTGCAAACATATTTATCCCAAATTTTTTCAGATTCATATTTCAAAAACTTGTACTTGGTACATTCTCATTTGGCTTGTAGGGATTTGGTGGGATGACGTTGTTCGTTTGAAGGCTTATGCATTGATTGTTCGGTTGGTGAATTTGTGAGTTTGGACTTGCATTTAAATCTACCATTGGGAAAGGTGTCCCAAAGTTCAATTTGGGTATACTCACATTTGTTGTACTATTGACATTTGTCAATGGTAATGATCCCATGTATGGTTTGTATAGATGTGAGTGTTGATAATCAATCGGCGTTGTAAGGCTTTGATAGCTTAGTTGACTTGGATTACTCATGATGTATGGATCAAGTTTGTATTCCATGTTCCTCTTGTGTTTTGACCTTGTTGCAAAAGTGACATCTAAGGTTCTTAGGACCAATGATGAGATGAAGGATGAAAAGGGGAAGTGATATGAGTGTTGAATGTTTAGGGACTTTGGATCGATGCTAGACTTAGGGTTTGATTTTGATTCGTTTGATTGGATAATGAGCTTGTAACCCTAATATGTTGGATGTGATCTTAGGATGAACTTGTTCAAAGGGGAGCTAATTCAATTGAATGTATGAGAAAGGATTCATTCCCACACACCTATCTAAACAAATGACTTTGGTTTGATTTAAGGATGTACCCAAGTCTAGAATAATGTTTCCAAAGCTCTAAAGTTTTTGGTGGAATGGGTTTTTGATAAATGTTTGGATGGATGAAATGTTTGATTTGATCCTAAATGAATCTAGGAAGGAATTGTTTATGAGACCAAGATAGTGAAGAACATTCATTTCTCTAAAAGTAATTCAAAATCAAAAGATCAATGTTTGCATGAAAACCATATGACCAAAAGATGCCAAGCACATATGTGGGGTTCAATTGATTTAATCTTTGCTTAATGGATTATTTTTACCACAAACACACTCTTGATTAGATTTTGAATCTAGATGTCTAATTTCCTAATTCCCTTTCATCCCACAAAGTGCATTATGCGGAAATTGAGGAAATCAAGGCAAAGGTTACCTAAAGTTGACTTTAGTAGAAGCAAATAGAGATAAAATCCAAATTTTTAGAAGCCTCTAAGGATACGAATCCCAAGGGAAAGCAATAACATGTGAATTTTTTCAAGGATATTTGCCTCTCCTAAAGGGTTTGCAATTTTGATGATTCATTGAATGTTGGTTTCCCAATGTTTTTGATTAAAGCACTATGTTTTCAAACTGACTCACAAGCAATATAACATCCTAGCTCAATTGGTATGTTTTTCTTAGTGGGATTGCCTCATTCCCTTCATAGTAGTAGAGATGATTTTACATGCAACCAAGGACAAGATATAAAGGTATGTTAAGAATGAAGTCTTAACCTCTATATTTCAACCAAGATTGGACATGGCAAGTAACTTCTTTGAATCTAAGTTCCAATGCACCACTTTGATAAACTGGATGGACTGGTTGGTTACTACAAACAAGGTGCTTAATGACATGACATCAGGGACATGGCACCTTGCGAGAGTCCAACAAGCCACTAAAGGCTTTAATCAATCCTACTAGGGGATCTTATACTTTTTACAGTAGTACCCCATTCTGAAAGACACTGTATAGCTAAGGCCTACATACCATGAGGACTTGACAGTTTAGTCTTATCCATTTATATACTAGCCTGAATGAAAAACTTGTTGGAGTCACCTTCGAGTTCTCCTTTCGAATGTGTCTCTCAGGTAGGCCCCTCTAAAGGTGACTCAAAGCAATAAAATGCATTGAGTGTTTCTCTTGCACCCTAGATCGCATGAAGCACAAGGGGAGAGGATACACACTCAAAATACACCAAAGACAAAATAACACAACTCAAACACTTGTTCATTTTAGCCTCAAAGCAATGATGAGTTCATTTTAAAGAACCAAACTTTGAGTGTGAAGATTTCCCTATTCAATTTTAGCCCCAAAAATAGTGTCTATTTAGTTTCTAGTGTTCAATTTTAATCCAAATTTGAAAACAAACAATGATCTAGCTGGCTTAAAACATAAAATTAAATTAGTAAATGGAGCTCCAAGCATTATAAAATGCTTTGTGAATCTAGAGTTTCAATGTCTACTTTCCTTCAACTCTACTCTTTTGTCTTCAAGCTTGGCTCCAATACTTGATTTCAACGTCAACCTTCACCAAATGATTTGGAGATGCCAACCAAGCATATATTTTGACAATAAACTAGTCCAACGACCCATATTTTTACTCCCCTTGCCTGTCACATAATAAAATCTTGTCGGTTAGGCAAATATATTTTGAAAACAAACAACTTGAGCATTTAACCCGAGATGCCATCAATCCACCGTTGGAGGACTAAAAGCAGTTGGTAGGTGTAAAGAAGAAAACAGTGGTAGAAACTTTCGAGTTAATGCAATTGGTAGGTGTAAAGCCAGTTTCTATCATTCTTTTCGAGAATGTAAGAAGATTTAAAGGCTTTAGAAACTTTCAAGCAAATGTACTTGGCAGGTGCCCAGCCATATTCCACAACCTACGTGCAACATCCTCGCAACCCCCGCCCACTGTATGTGCTATAAATATTCTTTTCCATGCTAACTATATAAAATTTTTACTTCAGCCAAGTACGCCAGATCTTTGTATTATGACATTTAGGTGCATATAAAAGAAGGCGACATGCATGATAGTGTGACAATGGATGGGATTATGGGGATGGTGTTGTGCAAGTCATGTGGCCTTCTACACAACTTTAATTCCTAAACCTTTGCGCAACACCCTCCTTGTGAAGTTTATGAAAGGGGACAAAAATCCATCTAATCATAAAGTACACGTATTTTTTTGTTAGATTCTAATAGCTAGAAATACGCAGGCCGCAAACATGTATACAAGATGGAGAAGTATAGAAAAGGCGTGTGAACTATTTTTTTTTTGTTTTTGACAAAATGTGGAAGCATAGACAAGGCGTGCAAACTGTTTTGTTTTGTTTTTGATGAAATGTGGAAGCATAGACAAGGTATGCAAATTGTTTGACAATCTGCCTCAAAGAATGTGATCTTAGGGACAGTCTAATGTGGAAGCATAGACAAGGCACGTGAACTGTTTGATAGTCTTCCTCAAGGAATGTGATCTCAGGGATAGTCTAATGCGGAAGCATAGACAAGGCATGCGAACTGTTTGATGTGATGCCTCCAAAAAATTACTAATGGTGGCAGAGATTACTGATGATGACACTTATTTTGGTTGCTTGCTTTAATTTCTTGCCCATTCACCAGCGCTTTGAGCACCTTAATGATTCCCTTAGCACTGTTTCCGCTGCTCTTCGCCGTGGTTGGCCGAAATATGCAAATAGTTAATCACTTCACCAAAAGGTTAGGAAAATGGATGTTTATCAAGCAAAAGTTGAGACAAAGGTTGCATCCCTGTGAATGACTGTAAGATCAACTAGCATTACACTTATAAGATGGGTGTAGTACAGGATATCATTTAGAATATCAAGAAGATATTCTAATGAATACCATAAAGCACCCTTATAAGATCGAGTAACCTTACAAGGAACGACGCGCGGTTGAAGGATAGGAGTCTAAATGCATTAAAGACATCTTCTTAATTGCTATCAACTACCAATTAATCATCCAAGCAACAACCAATTTGAAGATATAAAATGATATTAAGCACTTTTAAATAGACACGTAGACTTTAAACAACCATATTCAAAGTACAAAGACACAAAGAGAACACATCCCCAAATCTACTTCAGATTGCATGACTTGAATACCATAAGTTATGATAGCGCTTTATGAGGGTGAAAACAAGCTTTGACAAAGATCTTTTGACAGAGATACAACATGATTCACGCCTATTGTTTGATGGGATTGGTGGAGAGGTGACAAAGACACAGGTGAATCGATTGACTCATATGGCGTCTTGAATGTTCCACTAAACTTGACTAAAACATGACTTGTGTGATATTTCATGTATGCAGTGGCTCACAAGAAAACTAATAAACTGTGTGACATAACATAGCAACAATTGGAGCTATTGTTAAACTTCAAAATTTTGAAATAGCCGAAAATAAATGCTATGTGACACAAAGTTTAGGAAGATCAAAAATAAATCTCAGCTACTTCTCTGATGGCTCACTCTGTGACAGCGGTAGGAAAGATGGAGTAACTATGCTTGGGGATCTCAACATTTCTCAAGATAAACAACATAGTAAGATTTTTTGGAAAAGGACGATAATACTGTTGCAGAGGAGGTGATTGTATAGAGAATGAAAATTAAACATATGCTTGCACAATCCAAATGTGGGTCAACCAAAGTTTCTGAGAAAGATGCTAACCATATTGCAATCCAAGTATACCATGCAAAGATTCAAATGACATGACATGTGCATTTGAATCCACAAAATCTTATGACTAGCTAGATTACCTTGCGGTCAAGCCATCGATGATACAGTCCTACCTAGCACAACATGCAAAAGGGTAAGAGAAAAAATCAGGGTGGACCTCTTACGCATTTTTTTTTTCATTCCTTACTTCCTTGTTGGCAACATAGAAAAATAAAAATAAAAAAATAGATCCAACATAAATGTGTGCTAATAGACAACAAAAACTTATTTTCATTCAATACTTAATTTTTTTCCAATAGGATTAGCATGCTTAAAATTTAAAACAAAGAGGCAGATACACCAAGGATTCGGTTCATATTTGAAGAATTAAATTGCCTAAAAGTTTGACAAATTTCCAAGATTTACGACCCCAGCCAACATCTTCCTCCTGTCAGTACTAAGAAGAGCATCCAAGAAGAATGAAGCCCATCAGTTTATTTAGAGGACAAGTTAGCAAAATTTTTGAATTCGATGTTCCACCAAATTGAGCAAAACAAAAATATGAATGCATCCAATTAAATATTCATGCCAAGATTTCTCTGAAATTCTATTGCGAAGGTTCAATTATCATTTATAATGAACAGAGTATGATGGTGGAGACGGCTGAGAACAACCTTGCCTTATAACAAAAAATTTCTGCTAAGTAGCATAGAAGGAAACTTAAAGATTGATTTAATAGCTATCATGGAGGAGCTCACAACCAGCAAAATAATAAAAAATCAAAATACTTGAAATACTTGCTGGTTTGAGCCCTACGGTGGGCACCAAAATGTGAAGACCTAAATCAACATTGAACAAAGATTGACGGATATGGGTTAAATCTGTCAACTTTGAACAAATGAGATGAAAGTCCTCCCTATGAAATTATTGAGTAAACATAAAGGAAATAATGAATTTATCAAACTAACGTAAAATCATAAGCAATATAAGTATAAAATCTATTCCTAAACTACTCAAGCATCATCCCATAGGGGGATTGGTGCTACTTTGATATGAAAAGTAGCCCTTTCCCAACCCCTTTTGATAAGCTAGATGATGATGATAAGATGGGAAAAATCAGTTCTCTAATGAAGAGAGTGACTTTGCATAGGAGTTGTAGGTGATTTGATGAAGGATGAAGCTTTCATTTATAGATTTTCTTGATGAGAGATTGGACAAATAGATGAATGTGGGACTAAGATTGGACCAATGAGATGAAGCCACTTTTCAACTTGTGAGTGGTTGAGGAGTGAGCACATTTTGGCCAATGTGCGAAAGAATTTAAAATTCTGAGTGGGGGACATGTAAGAATTTAAAATTTTGAGTGGGGGGACATGTAAGACTTTTCAAAATTTAAAATTCTGAGTGGGGGATATGTCAGAATTTAAAATTTTGAATGGGGGACATGTCAAAATTTAAAATTCTAAAAATGTTGAGTGGGGGAATATTCCTCAAAGATGCCATGTTGAAAGAAAATAAGGATTTTAATAAATCAATAAATTGATTTATTTGTGCAAGTGGGTGGTTAGGTTAATTTAATCAGGATTAGATTAGCCTAATGATGATTAGGATGTTTTTGACCCTTTTTGACTTGAATTTTTGATTTGATAAATGAATAACCTTTAGAAATGAAATTAATGTTGATGAATGGACCTAATTAACTGCATGATGTAGATTTTGCATGTCTACAGTAGTTTATATAGTATTTGTTGTATGCATTATATAAATTAGTTCACAAACTTATTCAATAAATCTTAATATAGAATTTATTGAGAGAATGTATGATATTGTAGTGCAGTGCTTTGAAAAGTAGTGCTATAATAAAATTATTGGGAAGAAATTTTCTTATAGTTTGTTGAATCTTCTTGATATAAGTTTGGATTAAATTATTTATTCATAGTCCAAAATTAAAATTTTGTTAAACTTTCAAAAATCTCTTAGTTTAAGTTTTGATGATTGGGGTAACATTTTGTACATATAGTTCTCAATGTGCTCTCCTAGTAGGTACAATCAAGCTAAAAAGCTATGTAAAAGCCATTAAACTAAATTATAAAATATATAACATATGATGATAGATTTAAGATTATTATAAGTTAATTTTACAATTGAAAAGTATTATATATATATTGCTTTGTTTTTTTGAATAATTTTTTAAAAAAATTAAAAGATGGTTTTAAGTTTTTTAATTAAAATAATGTTTTTATTTTTCTTAAAATAATAGAAAATATAAGAATATTTCTAAGTTCAAAGTATTTTTATGTAGGTGATTAAAGAAGGGGTCTTATAGAGTTGGTGAAGGGGGTGAGACATGAGAAGAAAAAACTTATAGAATAAAATAGAATCTTGCATAAGAAAATAAGAGCCCCCATTTTTTGTAATTTAGATTTGAGTAGTAATATTTCAGATAGGTTTTAATGTTTCTCTCATCCATTTCCTTAAATTTATCTACCACATGTCATTCATCTATAATTCTTTTAACTCTTGATAATGATTCTTTCCATTGAGCTATATAATTGTAGATGTATCATTCTTTGTTGCTAAAAAACAATCATTAGAATACTAAAATTTTAGAGCTTCAATTAATAAGCTTTTCCATTTTTTCAAAATCCATAAAGCCTTGTGCTTATAGAAACTCCTAAAAGTTGTAGAAACACCTACTAAGATAACTTAGGAAGCCTTTCTCCCATCCATGAGACTATAGCCTAGAAAATAAAGTATGTAAACTTAATTATAAATTGTCATTAACATTTAAGCATTTTAATGTGCCTATGATTTAGTAATCTAATTCAAATTTATTTGGCACATGGAACCCTTTGAAAAATGAGATTTTAAGTATTTAACTATATAAAAAAAAAAATTAAAATTTAACATATCATGACAACCATCCAAAGATGACATTTTAAGCATTTAGATGTACCCAATTTTTTTAATAAAAAACATGTCCCCCTTCCAAAGATGAGTGCTAAATAATTAAATGTGGCAAGAAATTTATTATTATTCATATTAACATAGCATGAAACCCTTCCATAAAAGAGTGTAAGAATTTCAATGTAACCAAGAAAATATTATTAAATATATTAAAATTATGCACAATTAATGGGGAGGTTATCAAGTGAAAAGCTTCCCTACTATAGATTATATATGAACTCCAACCATTGATTTTTTTAAAATTCCCTTTACAATTACATGACAACCCAATAAATAAAATTGTACTATGTCTAGTTTTATTGGATAACTATAATTACAATCAAAGAAATTATAATTGATTGATAATACTTAATTCTCTAGCTATAATTAGGTATCTTAAACATTTTAGCTAACATTATGTTTTGCTACTTTCAAGTATATGTAGGGAATCAAAAGAATAAATATCTATGATAAAAAAAATTAAAAAAAAACATAAAAATCAAATTGACCTACAAAATCTAGATGTGTTTAGAAAACTATACCTGATCAAGTTTGTAAAATAAAATAAAATTATGAAAGTAAAAGTGTTCCTTGATGTTCCAAAGAGAGAGACTTATACATAATAGTAAAAATTAAATTTGATATGAATGTGTTCTATTAAACCTATGATTGTGTGTGAATTAGGTCAATTAAAAAACTTATATATATATATGTACCTATATAGTTTTGATTAATTTTGTATAGCTGTGACCTTCACCTAAAACTTTTAACCTAGGGTTTCCATATCTTTAATAGTTGTAACAAAAAATCATCTACACATGCACCTATGAAAGGAAAAGTAGGTGATTTTAAAAAACATTATTGGAAATCGCTATGCTATAAGAGGAGAGGTACTAGTTTTGCACCATTCACTTTGGTGATGCCCATTAATTGATTGAATAAGTCTAACATGAAGTTGTGATGGATGTCTAGAAAATGATGTAATTAAAAATGATTCTTGAGGGTTAATCTAATATATAATGATTGTTGAGATGACCTAGTGCAAGACCTAGGGTTAGCTAGTTATTGGAAAAAATAATGATATAATTAGAATTGTTCATGTACAATAATGCTATGATAGGGATATGGATGATTATGAGAATCACATATTTTGTTAGTGAGTAATTTTTATCAATAAATAAAGATACTAGAATATGGATAATGAACATGAGGTGATATTCTCTTATGCCTATCCCAAGCATATAATTTGAACATCTTGGCTCAAGAGACTATGGATAATGACTAGCTGGAATTATGTTAGCTTAGGCATATGATCAGTTTTTAAAATAAAAAAATTAGGTTAAAGATAAATGTATGACCTAAATCGAGTTAATATTACATGCACCTATTTGAACATGAGAAAATATATGTCATCTTAGAGATCAATTTTCTTTAGTAGGGAGATGATATTTTTTAGTGTAAATTTGAACTTAGAGTGTTTGTAGAAGGCAGAAAATTATTGCTTTCTATGCTTAGGAGATAGAATAAAAATCTTCACTCTTTCTCATTTAAGAAAAAACCCTAGAGATCTCAATGCAAAGGAGAAATAGATCTTGCAATAGGGTTGTCCTAGGGGCTGAATGTAAACTAATGAGGGCTTGACCACCAAGTTAAGACCTGGAAAGAAAAATTTAACACTCATTATAGACCAGTCTAGCTCATTCATCTATATTTAAATTATTTTTTCTTATTGTATCAAAATTTATGATCGATTTATTGAGATTCAAAATGCATAATTTAAAGTCAATCTTTATTGTACCATATTTCATGAGTAGTTATTCAGAAGAACACAACTCTCCCCAACATTAATCATTTAATTAACACTTATTGCATCTAGGAGATGCTCACAAGGTGAAGGATTGATAATTTTTGAGAGATAATTCATCTTAGTATAACTACTCAATTATTTTAACCATGGAGTTTTTTCCAAACTCAAGCACACTTATCTTGCTACTCCATTTTTTAAACTTCAACAAGTGTTGCATTTTATAAATAATTCATTATATAACTCCCAATAAAGATTAGTCCCTATTAATAAATAATTAATACAAATGAAATATGGATAGATAATTGTTTACTCAAAACCATTATGTTGAATCTAGATAAAGTATCATATAATCTGATAAACAACAAAAACACTAGCTGATTATAAATAAATAAAAATAAGGAGTTGTATAATAAATGGTTTACAATGCAAAAGAATCCTTGAAAGATTTGCAAATGAGATAGCAAAATAAGTAGACTTGATCTTGTGGAAAATTCATAATTAAATATGCTTGAGTCAAAGTAGTAATTGAAATAGGTGACTTCCTAGAATATCTCTATAATTAACCCCTATGATCAACAAGCAAATTGAATGATAAATACACCATTCATACTTATAAAAAATAATCCTTATGAATCATTATCCATAAAATATAAATCAATAAAAACTCACTCAAAAATAATACAATTAACTTTCAATAATACATCAAATAATTTGATATACCATAAAACACAACCTAAATGTAAATTTTACTATTTTATTATGGTGAGAGGCGTAACCCTACAATGGTAGCATAGTGCTAGCACAACCCATGAAAGAAAAACAAAAAGCAACAAACATTTAACAATATTTATTTATTGAAAAAAATTCACAGCCATAGTCTTATCCTTATCAAAAACAAAAGAAAAAAAAAACAAAGAAAGTTAATAATATATATTTATTTTTAAAAAATAAAAAAAATAAGAGACATATTAGAAATATTTATTTAAAAAAATCCACCATCACTTTCTTATTCTTATCCAAAACATTATCAAAATTGCTTTTTTATATACAACAAGGGAGCCAGTGGCAGCAATCAAAATTGTTGAGTTTCTACTTTACCAAAATGATATATCATGACGTAATTAATATTTAAGATACATATACTAATGTATTATAAGTTTTCCTATTAAAATTAGAGGGTAGACGCTCCCAATGTGTCTCATCATTGCAGTTACAACCAAATTGAATATGATTTTCTGATTGGAAGTATTTCTGTCACAACAATGGAACATATGCTTTTCAGAGTAACATTATACATCACCTGTTTATTGACTCTCATCCTATGCCAAAGTTATTACAGTCGGTTGAGTGAGGAAGGAAAATCTACCCTGAAAGAAACATTTCAACTGTACATTAAGCCCAAGTCATCAAGCTTACATTGTCAAGAATAACAAGATTTTATCTACCCAAATCTTTATGGGTAGACATATCTTTCTTCAACTGTTTCGTTAGGCTGAAAGTAGCATGATGTAGTCTGATTTTAACTGAAAGTAGCATGATGTAGTCTGATTTTAATGCTTTGACAATCGTATGGGTGTCATAAGAGCACGTCATACAAATTCCTGGATACAAGTATTTAAGTCACTTTCGGAAAGACTTTTTGGTAAGCTGCTTAGCACAGGTCAGTGCCTCCGCTGGCTTTTTCAACTGAAAATCAGATGTAGCTTTATTACGATGGTTGCCTTGCCGATTATTTAGGTTTATGATGGTATGACATTTCAATTACCCTTTTTGGCAAACGCTTTACAACCTCCCCATGTTTAGATCAGGCTCAAATCTCTATTTTGAAATAGGTGAACAGATTTGGAGAGAGAAAATGCTAGAAGAGAACTAAATTATGTCTCTTTTGCCATCATTATATTTTTTAATTTTTATCTTATTAATTGAAACTAAATACATTATAACGCATAGGGCAAATTCACTGCCATGACAATTCACCACGTTAAAAATTAATTGCATGAATTTTTGGCCGTTAATTTTCCATAACGGTGAATTGCTGAAGGTGAATTTTCCTAGAGCCCATTATAACATAGGATGTAATGTTTCAAAAATTATATATATATAAAATTAATGACTCTAATTTATGATTATATTTATTCATTTATTTGTATTTGGAAAACTAAAGGTTATTCATATTATGTATAATGGTGAAAATTGTGGGTTTTGTAATTTTGTTTTTTGTTTTGGATTTATTTTAGTCAAGTCAAACCTTCTACACTATGTCAAGTGTAGAAGCAATGCAATTTTTGAAAGAGTTGTATATAGTCAAACTTTTTTAAAATTATATTTTACATTTATTGCAGAATCTAATTTTGATTCTCAAATTCACCATCTCCTTGTCTACAGTTAGATCCAAAATTCAACAAATAACCTTTCTTAAATGTATTATTACAAAAGTGATCTCAAGCATTTTAAGTTTCATATACAAATTTGGACTAACTTATTTTCTAGTTATATTTTAGGTGTTGACCTCAAGTTTGAATCCTTTTACTTACACTCTTTCTTGGAATTTAAGGAAAATGACTAATATATTTAGAATATACAACTAATCTAAGAAATAATCACCTATTTCACACAATGACCATGCAAAATTCTATCTAGTGATATCATCATTCTAAGGCATTATATATAATTACATGTTGCAACTGATCTTTCTAAAAAAACATTAATCAATATCCTTATATTGTTTTAAACAAGGGAGATTCTATCATAGTCACATATAAACTCTCAACTACATAACCAAAATTTTATGTAGGTTTAAAAAAAATTAATAGTTTCTAAGAAAAATATTCATTATAGATCATATTCATGCAAAAGGATTTGATATGTGACTTTGAGATTAATTTTTGAGTTTTTAGAATACATATGCATTCATAGAAGTTTTTCCTATTTTTGGAAATAATTTTTTTATGTTATTTTTCTAATGAATAAGTGTCAGTTACTATTAATTAAAGATTAATATTACACATATTCACAAAAAGGTGGGTGGTAAGAAGACACACCTCAAATATTCACATGGGTGTAGCCAAGAAAGAGAGAAATATAAAAACAAAGATAAAGAAGCTATACGACAAGAGTAGTGCCAGCAGTGGGTGGAGGGTCCTTATCAGTTGATTTTACCCATACATTAGTGAGGTCTGGAGTGGTGTCAGGGGAAGCCCGTTCATCATCATCTTTGTCTTTATCTTCTTATCAAGTACGACAGATCACCAAATCCAAGCACAAGAGCCACTTGAGGAGTCGGTAGGTGGCCAACTAGGACCTCCACTAGAGGCCCAACTAGAAGTTGTTGGAAACATGGACATGATGGTGCATGGACAGTGTATGGTGTTGTCATTCATGTCAACCCATTGTAAAAATGCAAACGTGTTGGTCTGGAGAAAACCAAATAGTGTGGGTAATTGGCTAAGTATCATAGTGGAATTTTAGTCTTATAATGAACTAGTTTTGTGCTCTGCATTGCTCCGCTATGCAATATCTTGTCATCCAGCTTTGAGGTGTTGATGATGTGTATTGAAGGTATTCAGATCCAAAGTTTCAAGGTTGTATGTCTTTCACAGTTGAAGATAATTTGACAATTTATCAGGCTTTGTAATGGCAGTGTTACTATACAAAGTGCATATTGGAATGCTCCACATTACACCACAGATGAATATTATGCTATACAGTTTTGAGGAAGTGTTTAAAAATATTAGAGGTATGTGTGATCCAAGTTGCAAGTGTTTTTGCGGTCCACGTGTCAAGTTGTGAAAGAACAGTTGGTTCATTCACTTGTTACTTCACCAGTTTTTCTATGTGGTGCCGACCTAGGGATTTTAGGGTCATGTAGAGTTGAAGTATGCAAGAAGCATATTCATGGGAGTGATTATAGGTCATTCTGACTTCTTTTGGAGGTGCACACATTTTATTTCTTTTTTCAAGGCACGTGTATTAAATTTTTATGCCAAGTTATGTGGTACATAGTTCATGCAATTAGTCCAACCAAACTGATGTTTTGGTTTGTTGTGGTATATATGCAAGGTTGATTCATTGTGAAAATGATGAGATAATTTTTTCTAGAGTGTGTGTGAAATCTGATGTAGTGTGAAATGTGAAGGGTGTAGTGGTGCAGTATGACATGTGTTAAGTCAACTTTTAGAGCTTAATTAGAATTGTATCTTCCACATGTTGTAGATGCATTATTAGTAGTTCATTTTGGTAGTGAGCCACCATTTCCTCTACACTTTTTATATTTTGGGCAGTGAGCCCTTTGCAGTGTGCCACCTATAGTGAACCATTCTTTCTTTCTAGATAATGAGCCCTTGGATAGTGAGCCCACCATTATGTAATCTCTATTGTAACTGGTTCTAATATATTGTGAGATAATCCTCATTGTATATTTTTCCTTTCAAGGTTTTTTCATGTAAATATGGTGTTCTTTTCTTCCTTGATGTGATTTATGCTTTATATGTTCTTTTCTATTACTGCAAGTTTAATGTGATGCTTTGAATGGATGTTTAAATCGACCATGTTAATGAAAATTAGTGAATACTTATTCACCCACCCTCTCAATATTTTAGGTGTTCAACAATTGGTATAAAATCTTGGTTCCTTTTATTGGCTTGATCACTGAAGTAGATCGTGCAGGTTTAACACATGGCTACAAGGAAGTATCCTATCCCTGTGGAAGAGATTATCCTTGAAGGATTTATTGAATAATATTGTGAAGTTGATATGGAATTATAAGCAAATCAACTCTTGATGATTTGGATAAAGCAAAATGTGAGAACAGAGAATTGAAAGAGAATATTAACAGGGATGTAGATGAGTCTATCAAAAATTTGAGAGAACAACTCAAGAAAGATAAAGAAAGATTCAAGGAAACAAATGGGCAGCTCAAGAAATCAAATGAAACAATCACTAGTCTGAAGTGCAAGTTGAAGAAGGAAAAAGAGTTGAAGACTAATTGAATGCCAAATTGAAAGATAAATCTAAAGAATGTTCAAAGATTGAACAAGAGATTGTGACTTTGAGATTAGATCTAGAGAAAGAAAAGATTCAAGAAGACAAATTCAAGAAGTGCTCCACCTTTCTTAATGAAATGATTGCAAATCAAAAGGCTTCTAAGGAAAAAGAAGGATTGGGGTTTGGAAAAGGATAAATTTCAAAGGAGAATCATACTTCAAACAATGTTGAAAAGAAGAATGGTAAGAAGAGCAATGCCAAACAAGTCCAAAATCAGAAGGAATATTTCAAAAGACCTCATATCATACAACCTACTACATAAAGGTATTCATCTTTTAATGGTTACTGTTACTCTTGCAATAAATTTGGACATAGAGCTACAAAATGTAGAAGCACAAAAAATCAAAATGTTCAGTCCTTTAGACTTGGATAGTGTTTTATGGGTAATAGTTTTGATCATAAAGCTAGTGAATGTAGAAGTCAAATGATGAATGGTTACAATAATGGTATGGTGTTTCAATCTTTCAATGGTTACTATTATACATGTAATGGATTTGGGCATAAGGATTTTAAATGCAAATCTTAAATGGTAAAAAGTAAGTATATTCAGAAAAAAGATGTCATATGTCATAAATGAAATAAATTAAGACACTTATCTAAGCTTTGTAGAAACAAGAATGTGAAAGCCTCTAATTCACAGAAGAAGACTAATTCAGTAAAGAAGGTTGATCTAGTTGAAATGAAGAAGGAAATGAGAAAGAAATGGAAGAGAAAGGAAGAGATTGAAGTGAAGAGTGAATTTTTGCCAACCTCTTGTGCAAATGTTTCCTCCAAAAACTAGATAAAGAGCTTTGGCTCAAGGGGAGTTTTAACAAAAAAAAAAATCCCATGCTAGAGATGTAGTTTTGATGCCTTCAACACATTGGTACATGTGTAGTTTGACATGGTTTATCTATTGATGGTATCTCTAGTGTGAAATATCCTATTGAAAATATTTGTAGAGTGATTGAAGGTACTTGTGATGACACGGTGAAAGTTTGCCAGCTTTTTCAGCCTAACTTTATCTATTGCATTCAATGCATATTAGGTCACTGGAAAAGACTCTATGTAATTTTTCATATGTTAAAGTCATGTCTAACTGAGCAGTTGAAGTAGAGAGCATAGAATAGGTGATTTGAAGTGATTTTGTAGTGTTATTTGAAACCCTACCAAAGAAATCCAAATGTATTTATTAGTTTCTTCGTGTAAACCCTAGTTATGTGAAGATTCAAGATGTTTACTCCTTAGGTAATTGATGTTTTGGAGTGACCAAAACCTAAATTTAAGAAGAACCCATTCAAATCTATGGAATCATATATTGAAGGTACATTTTTTAGTATTCCATATGGTGTACTACATAGAGGATGTGATAATCTACATTCATACTAAAATGGAAGAGTATGATCATCTAAAGATGGAAAAATATTGGGTGAATGACTTGAATGGAGATGATTTTGAACTAATACCCAAATATGAGAGATTATTGGAGAAGAAACTAGATGTATGGAATAAATTTCCCAATTTTTTCTATGAGGGTGAGTGGGATAAATATGTGCTGAGCCAGATTCATGAAAAATTCATGTGGTCAGATATGGCACACATGATAAACATGGAAGATATTAGGGTTTTTATAGGTTTGCACTCAAATGGACTAGTTTCAGTAATGAAGGTTGTGAAAAATGTTGTGGTAACAAGCTCATTAGAGTGAAGTTTGAAAAATGAGCTCTAATGGTGAATGCTATAGATGATCCAGTGGTGAAGTATGTGTCTATGATGATTAGGTACACAATTTTCTATATAAATGGAGAAAATTTAGTTTCTGCTACTGCAATCCACATAGCTCACCAGATGGTGAAGAAAGGTGAAGGCACTAATTTATGTGAGCTCCTAAGATAATACTTGATGGAGAATCTATAGAAGACCAAAGAATCAAGGTACCCCTTTTTCTATGTTACTGTAGTTATCTATTTACTATTTTACTTTCTTATAGAAGTGGTTAGAGAAAAGAATATTGACATAGGTTAGATAACATTCAAGTTGCTATTCAAATAAGAGATCATTTGAGAAGGCTAGAAAACTTGGAAACCAATAAATCTATGTTGTGGGGTTTCCTTAAGACATTTCAAGCTAGAATTCAAGAAAGGTACAAAATTCCAACAAGTGTAGTTAAAAAGTATAAGAGTGATATAACCTCGATGGTTAGCAGAGATTACTACTTTATGGAAGAAGTTGAACCTAAAACAACTTGGGTTCTAGATCTTGGATATGAGGTAACTGGAGCATAACTTACTAGTTTTGTAAAAGTCGTGTTGAGAAAACCAAGAGATCCATATATGGAATTATTTGGCACATATGTAGAGAAATACAGTTAGGTGCATCTAGAAAATAAGAATAAAGACATTAAGAAGAATGCTGAGAAGATGAAATCAGATTTGGAAGAGATGGTGAACCCATCCAAGGGTTCTGCAAAGAAATTCAAAGCCACTATTATTGCTCCGTAGGGTACTCCAAGTACAAGAAGGTCAGTCAGGAGCTCTACCCCCTCTCTTGGTGTTGCTAATTCCTCTAGAACATAGCTTGCATGGAGTTCCAAGAAGAAAGCAACATCTAGCACCATGAAGCACAAAAGACTCCTAAGAGGAGAATAAAATAAAAGGCTACTATGGAGAAGTATATATTAGCTGTGAAGAAGAAGAAGAAGATGGATCCTAGTTGGTTTGGAAGAAGACGTCTCAAGTCTCTCAAGAAGAGTGGTGCAAAAAATAACAAAAAATGATATAGTTGACATCAAAAGTAAAGAAATAGAAAAGAAAGGTTTTATTTTTCAGAGAAGAGAAAAGAGTTCTATAGAAGGAGAAAAATATCCTAAAGGCAAGGGAAAGAAGAAATATAATAATCCTCTGGTTAGGGAGCATATTCCAATGAAGTTGGATGCTTTGTTCAGTGGCATTACAATGTTTGGTTTGCTGAAGAAAACTATTGAAATGTTTCTGGAAGCAATTTATGATGAAGGTAAGGCAACAATAGAAGAGGCTATAGTCAAGTACATGGTAAAATTTGACACTAGCCTAGATAAAATTGAAGATTAATTTCTTGATGATCTAAATAATGTGTTGACTATAAGAAGACAAGAAGCCATTGAAGAAGATGAAAAGATAAAGGCACTTTCCTTGGATAAGATTGGTTCTTTACTATCTCAAGAAGATAGACACAAGTTGTCTGAGCTATATAGCAAGAAATTTAGAACAAAGAAAATAGTTAACACTCTTAGAAGTAGAGAAAAATAAGATATTGAAAGGCTGAGTGAGACACTGCAGAAGGTAGAAGAACTTTCTAAAGGTTTGGGAGTCCCTCTGAATAGTGAAGATCAAATGTAATATGATACATATATCCCAAAAAGTAATGAACCTATTATTGAACAATATGGGCATGTACCTAAACATGAGGATGGTCAAGAATACATGGTAATAGATGGTATCCCTCCGGATATGGAGAGATGTTGAGGAGAGAGAAAAAGATAAACAAGAAGACCCAAATAAGACAGAGGCACAAAAAGAAGAAAACTTGCCTCCTCTAGATGGTAAAAAGTCTATAGAAGAAGAAAATAATGTTGAAGAATGTTCTACTAGTGAAGCTAAGGAGAAGAGTGAGAAGAAGGAAGGAAGGAGAAAGTGCTAAAACTATTAGTGAATCCTTCAAATCTTCTAGAGATTATTTGAAAGATTTAGTAGACATGCAACTATAGTTAAAACCTATGGTTTATGCATAGCTACTCCAAATTCCAATGCAACAAGGATAGGTAGATATGGATAAGATTTATCCCCTACATAATTTATAGCTTGGTGATGCTTTCCATACCTCCACAGGCAAGGAAATACTTCAAACACTCTAGAAGAGTGCAAAAATGGTAGTAGTAAAGGTGTTACAGGATAGCATTCCTAAAGCAACTATTGATAATTCCTTGTCCGGTGTATGAAATTTGAAGTTGTTATATTCCTTTAAGGGATATTCTACTATTTTAGAAGAAAAATTGGAGAAGGAAATGACAAAGAAGTTCAATGATAAGAGATTGATTGAGATTTTTGATAAATGTTGTACAACACATGGCAAGTTACAAGGTAACTTGAAGGAAGTAAAAAAATGTTTGGAAGATGCTAAAGTATTATTTCAGTTTTTCTTGAAATGGCCTACTTCTTCAAGGAGCATATAAAAGACCAAATGGACTCAATTGAGTCACAAATTTCTCAAGCCTCTAATGCATATGATTTGGTAAATGATGTAGATGGTGCATCAAGGGAAGCTATTGAAAACTTGCATGTTTAGTTCTTCCTACTGCAAGAATAAAAAGAGAAGATCATAACACAATATAGTCAACTCAAAGATTTGGTAAGTGTAAGGCTTACTTCTTTGACTGGAGTTTTAGCTAGAGCAGAGAAAGTGACACAAAAGGATCCAATGCCTAGTTCTTTGGAAGAAGGATAAAACCTCCTTGTGTAGTATGATGGTCGAAATTCTTTTCTTTCCTTTGCTAAGAAGGATTCAGAAGTAGCTAAGAGAGACTAGGAGTTCCCCTTTTCCAAAGTGAAGGTGTCTTGCAAGGTTATTTAATCCTCTGCTAGTTGAAGGTGTACATTTCTATTTTGTATATGCAATTTTATTATTCAATGTATATATATGGAAGTAGTTGATGGTGTTGCAGTACATTTTTGGTCATTTTTTGGTAAATAACACTGTTAAGGGGATCCTCTTATGTTGAGTATAGGAGAGAAGTAGAAAGGGGGAGATAATCTCATGCATATATATGCATAAATTAGGGTTAGAATTTGGGAAAATAAGCATGAATCAATAATAACAACCACAAAACTACCTAATTCAAGCCATGAAGACCCTAATCCGATAAAGCACAAATGATAATAGAAATCAAAATAATAAATCAATAAACTTCAATTACTATGTCATAGTTGAATCACCTCCATTCCTCTTCTCCACTTTTCTTTATTTGTTCTTAGATTTGTACTATACAACTTGTTTGATAAGCTTGATGTTGATGCAAGATAATTAGATCTCAAGATAGAAAAAATTCAAATATTGTGGTTGTTCAAGATGAATGATATGAGAAGCAAAATATTGAAGATTGTGGTTAACCTTAAAATAAAGATGATGGCTTGCTTTTATAGAAATCCTAATTCAAATGAAGAGTTAGGATTGAATGGTGAGGTATCATGATCAATGAATGAGGTTAATTGAGAAGAAAAGAGATAAGGATAGGAAGAAGAGACCGCGGTTCAAGAAATTGGAATAAGAGATAGGGCTTGGCTAAGAAGAAATTCAAATTAAATAATAAAATAATTAATAAATAATAATTAAAGCAATTATTTAATTTAAAGGAGGGAAAATTAATAATTAAATAATTAAAATAATTATTTAATTGTAGTGGAAAATTGAAATAAATAATTAAATAATTTATTTAATTATGGGAAGAAAAAGATTAGTGACGTAATTTAATTAAAAATGATATTTATTTAAATTAATCAAAAGAGGAATACATATAAAGTGAATTAATTCAATAATTAAAAATTATTTAATTAATAGAAGAAAATGACATTAACAAATAATTAAATAATTAAATTTATTTAAATATGCATGATAGAAGGTGAATTAGTGATAGAATATTGCTTGAAAGCTTGGGACATTTTTAGTGTCTACATTTTTCCCCTTGTTGACATAATGTGATTTTGAGCATTGTGTCAAAGAATAATCAGGTTAATCAGCTAAAGACTTGCCCCAGTATGGCTCGATAGATGTACAGTAGGATGATACCCCTTGGAAAAATTGAAATTTTTTCAAAAAAATCAAAAAAAATTTGGTGAGTTTACCGATAAGCAAGTTGGATAAGCGCAAATGAATAGGAAATGAAAAATTAGGCTCAAAATTTGATGAATGGATGGGCTGCTAGTATAGGAAAAGTTGTCAAGGATGGAAAATAAATAGATGAATTGGGACCTCTCTCTTGAGATCTTGCTAATAAATGATCAAGCTTTTATTTTATTGCACAATTATCATCAGGGAACTTATTACGGAAGTGGATATAAAACACCAAGATATGACATAGATGAAGGTGTAATATGTTATCCCTTGCACAAAATATGCACATGATAGAAAAGGAGTGCCATGACCTAGACTAGTAACGATTCAACGTCAGATCATGGGGGTCCAAACTAAGCCTTTAAGTGGCAATAAAAATTCAAAAAAACAATGTTAGGCAACTTGACATAAAAATTTGAATAAGTTATTAACATAATTTGAAAAAATTATGTAAGGATACAATTTGTAGCAAATTGAATGTAGTTTCTAAGATACTATTCCATTTTTGGAAAAAAAATATTTATCTATTTGGTGAAAATTTGAAATTTCAATGTAGTTGTACTAAATTTTCAGGAAAAAGTAAAAAGGTGTATGTCTAACCAACCTAAGTACAATATATATATATATAAACTATGAATTCAAGTAAACTATGTGCAACCATTTTTTTTTTGTAACTTTTTTGCAAGTAAATAATTAGTTATGAATTTTTTATTAAAAACATTTAAAAATATTAAAACGTATTTGTCTGACCACCATAACTTGGTCAAAAAAATTATGAAATCCAAATTTTTATTTTTTATCCTATAGTATGGGAAGCATAGAATGTGAGACATCTTTCAGATTCAAAAAATGTGAAATCGTTTAAGAATTATATATTTTTCAATCTGTCTATCGATCAGGACTTTAGTTAGAATGTATGTAGAAAATTAATAACAATTATCTATTTAACTCCAAATAAGGTATACCTTATATTTTGGAAAGACAAAATTTTTCTCAATAAACCCTTTTCATTTAAACAAATTCAGATAAAAAAGCCATTAGCCACTTTTTTGTCATATCACCACTTTTTTGACCCCCATGATCTTGCACTCACCCTAACCACAGAAACTTGTTAGAATATGTGAGGAAGTAACCAAAAAGAACACTTTTCCTAATGTAATAAAGGGTTAGATTGAGCTTTTGCTTGAATATGATGTTTTGATTATGCAAAATGGAACCCCAATCACACACAAGGAACTAAGTTGTGCAAATCATATTGCCAAGAAAAACCACAAACAAAATCTAAAGAGAAAAAGATCATGATCCATCATCACTCCTCTAAATCATTTTGTGACCTCCTCAAGGGGCATAGTAACATGACCACAAATAAATTAGATAAAAAGATAACACAAACTATACCAACGAGTCAAGAATCATTTAGATCTTTTGCCACATTGTATGATTAGATATTGGATAATGATAACATCTAGTTTCAGAAAGGAATCATGTTGTATAAGCCCAAGGAGCTTGACAATGCAACGTCCTATCTAAGACTAAAGGTTGATGGATAAAGTCTGGTTTCAGAAATGTAGCATATCGTATAAGACCAGGGAGCCCATAGATACTACATATTGTATAAGACTATTTGATAGATGATAAGGATTTCTAATTGTTTGTTGTCTGATTTTTTATGCTAATTTTTTGATAGCTACCTATGTTTAGGAAATTGATCTATTGACTGTTGAAGATTGATTGGATATTTTTCTTGTTTTTTCACGATTTGGATAAGCTCGATTTTCTTTTTTGAAGGTGTCATCCTCAAAGGTCCATAGATAAATATCTCCAAGGGAGATGGAGTGATATGATGGGTGTATGCATATGGGAGGATTTGGTAGAGTGTATGGATTGGGTGAAGATGATGAAAATGGAAACTCAAGATCAATACGCTCATCTTTTAAAGAGGCATAATTAGAGATCATTTGTTTCGTACTTCATTTTTGAGTTTGATTTTCATCTTTGATTTGTCCAATAGCATTTTATTTTGCCTAAAGGACATTTCTTAATCCTTATTTCTTTGTGCGCTTTCTTTTAATTTTGGATCTCCATTTGAAAAAGGAACTTTCACCTTTGATTCTTGAGTTATATCCTTGTTATTTTCTTGATGTGAAACTTTTTGGATCCATGTCTAGCTATGTGCAGGATCATGATGGGCCAAAAAGTGGCAATGGGTATGTGGTTGACGACTTTTTTTTTACCTAAAATTGATGAAATGAAAAGGGTTTTTAAAGGAGATTCTCATATTTCCACCAATATAAATTATGCTTTACTTTGAATTTAATAAATAATTATTATTCATTTTATATTTGAATTATGACGAAAGTCTTAATTGATAGGCTGATTGAAAAAAATCTATAGCTTTCAAACGATATCACATTTTTTGAATCTAAAACATGCATCACATTCTATGCTTTGCATACTATAGGATTAAAAAAAAAAACTGAATTTCAAGAAATTTTGACCAAGTTAAGGTGGTCGACATACGATTTTTATATTTTAAAGGTTGTAATAAAAATTCATAATTAATTATTTACTTGGAAACAAATTACAAAAATATGCATCACATTGGACATGAGTCCTCTACTTATATCTAAAATCTTATAAAAATTTATTACTATTTTATTATGGTTAGGGTGGTCAGCAGACATCTACTTCTCATTTTTTCCTTGAAATTTAAGTACTACTACATTGAAATTTCAAATTTTCACCAAATAGATTTTTTATTTTTAAAATAAACCTAGTAGTTTAGAAACTAAATTCAATTTTCTACATATTCTATTCTTACATACTTTTGAAATAATATAGATAACTTATTCAAATTTTTACGTCAAGTTTCCTAACTCTATTTTTTCTAAATTTTTTGCCACTTAAGGGCTTGTTTTTTCCATGATGATCCTGCACATACCCGTCTATGAGATGAATGAACACAAGTGAGATAGATGAGATAGATGAGGTGGTGAGAATGTGTGGTTCACGAAAAAGGTCCAGGTGATGCACTCAATGGGTTCTATGTGACTATTCTTTTCACTAAATTGTTAACATCAAAGGAGGCTTGTACGTCCTTAATGAGTTGGTAATAAATATCAACAAAGGAAACAGTAGGAGGTGCATACCCTAACTTGCGATGATTGAAATGGAAGGGTGATGGAATATGGGGAAGAGGATCAGAAGATGGAAAGGGATGATCTTGAATATCCTCAATAAGATCATTATCAAAAACTAGATTATCATATATGGCATGATCAAACACAATATTTTCATAGGCCTAAAAGGATTGGGATGGAGTGGATATGGTAAGGACTAAATGATCTTTAGGTTGCTAAAAGCTTTACATCCCAACATGGTCAATTGTTTGCATATTCTCACAAAGATCTAGAGCTGACTTAACATCATCCTTAGGATTCTAGATATTCTTAGCAGCATTAACATCTTCACCTGCAAGCTTAGGTGATGCATATAGCTTCCCAATACAAAATGAACTATCAATATGATATTCTCTATGTCCTTGATCTTGAATTTGGATTTTACCTTCAAGGAGGGGAGTGGATGAAGTGAAATATGTGGATAGTGAAGAGGGATAGATGTAATGTGACAAGGTGGAGGAAGAAGATTCTTGATTGATAGGCACTTAATGTTCAGTGGTCCCTTTCAAATTGCTACAATATTGGAAAGGTTTAGTGGTTCCTTTCAATGTGTGAACTAGTTACTCGGTGATTTTTTCTTTGTCCTGGGAGAAATATATTTTATTCGTGTTTCTCTATTGTTTTTCTTTAGGTTGTGTGGACTTGGGAAGTTTCTTATAATTCTTATATCCTTCTATATTTAACATTTTACTTGACTTGATGTTGTACATAGTGAGTTTCCTTTATCAATATGCAAGTAAGGGTTACTAGTTGTTCTAAGTTGAAGTATTTGGATGATGTGAGGTTGATGAAGTGTTTGATGAATCTCAAGTAGTTCAAGGATTATTCTAGATTTCTTCCAAATGAATTATTTTGTCTAGAAAATTTGGCTTTTCAGATTGATTTGAGGAAGTGTGTACTTAATTTTTTAACTTGTGTTTAACATTGGTGTTTTTTGACCTTCTGTTAAAACTAAATTCAAGGATTGTGAAGTTTTTTGAGACATGTTTGGATCTATTTGGGTCCTATTTATGGATTTATGTAAGTCACCTTTGTTCCTACCCACCACGGGAATGTTTAAGTGCTGACCTATTTTGAATTTCTATGTATAACGGCTAGTTGTCGACATTGGAGGAATTTTTTGAGGATGAAATTGATATAAATAAGTGTGGTGTTGTTGTGAGCTAAGGGATGAAAGAAATAAGAAGCAAGATAGATGTGCGATTGATGTGAGTGATGTAAATTTGAATAGATCAATGTGAATTTCAATGCTAGGGTTCGTAAAGGTAGTGAACTGAAGGCATCCAAAATCCTTCATGCAATACTGCAAAAGTGTGTAAGCAATTGTGGTGGATTCCTTGTTGCATTGAGAAGTGTTCTCTTGTAACATTATTCTTCTATCTTCTTGTATTCTTTTTGTGGCGGTGAGCCCTAGTTGTGAGCCTTTTTGGACAGTGTTTCCTATTCTAGAAGTAATCCCTTTTGTACCAGTTCTTCTATTACTTATATTGTGAGCTAATCCTCACTGTGGTTTTTCCTTCATTAGATTTTCCACATAAACCTAGTGTTCTCTTGTGTATGGTGTTGTGCTTTCAGTTTATGTTATGTGTATTTCATGTTTGATCATAATAATAGAATAAGGGTTTAATGAATGCATGCAGATCTAATTATTGTAGAGGGTTTGGAAGGTTTAATTTGCTACAATTGATTCATTCCCCCCTCAATTGTCTTGTTAATTTCAACAATTGGTATTAGAGAAATGTTCCTTGGAGAAGAGCTTAACTGCTTGAGGTAAATCCAAGATGGTGAACAAGATTTCTTTGAAATATCCTAGATTTGATGGCTTAGATTATGCATTTTAGAAGACAAAGATGGAAGGATATATGTATTCTCAAGGATATGAGATTGAGAAGGCTTATCAAACTACCTATACTCCACCTCTGAATGGTCCAAGTACAAGTGCAGAAATAAAGGCACATAAGATCAATGCTAAGGAAAGATTTATTATTGTGAATATTCTTCCAAATACTGAATTAGTTAAAGTTATGAATTTGAAGACTGCTAAGAAATTTGGGATAAGCTAGAAATTATTTATGAAGGAGATCTGAAGGTCAAACAAGAAAAGTTGCAAAACTTGAGGGAATAGTTTGAGATGATGCAAATGTCTAAAGAAGAAACAATTAAAGGCTATATACAGAGATTTGATGAGCTAGTAAGTACAATGAGAGGTCTTGGTGCAACAATTGAGGAATTTGTAGTAAAGAAAGTTATCAGATCACTTCTAGTTGTTACAGTGAAAAGGTGCCTGCTATTGAGAAAACTGTTGATTTTGATAATTATTCTAGAGATCAATTTATTGGTACTCTAACTACATTTGAAATGTGAAAACTGAAAAAAGGTATGAAAGTTGAGACTACTTTCAATGCTATTAAATTAGAGAAGGTTGAGGATTCAGGCGAAGAAGATCTTGATAATTTGGAAGCTAACTTTGTAAGGTAGATGAGAAAGGGAACCAATAAGTGTAGTGTAAGAAAATGCATACCCTTGGATTTTCAAACTTAGTTGGGCTTGCCTTGCTTTATTTATCCCTATTTATGTCTTAATTGGTCTTATTTTGTATCCACAAGCCCAACGAATTATATCATTTTTAGTTGATCCTAAAAGCTTCAAAGGGTAAATGATCATTTAATTATTCTATTTGTGTGTCCTTGATTTTTGGGTCAGGACTAAGACACAACCTAGGGAGTCTCTACCTCGAGTTTCATGCTTCAGGACTAAGACACCACCTTGGGCATCTTAGTCCCCCTTGAGGTATTTTCGGGATTCAATTTCAAATTCTAGTAGGATTTATCCTCCTTTAATTAATGAATTCATATGTCGGCTTGGTGTGGTGTAATTTTGGGATATTAAGGATAGATAAGTATAAATACAAGTTTCATTCACTCATTTCTCATCCAAGTCTTTTGTGAGAGAATTTTTGAAAAATGAGCATTCAAGAGCATTTCATCAAGCATTTGGAGCCATCATCAAGATTCAAGCATCATATCAAGGATATTGTTGCATCATGTTTGTTATTGTGGTAACATTTGTGATGTAGGGTTTATGATTCAAGCAAGTGTTTTATGCAAGATCTACATCCTTCAAGAAAGAGTTAAGAACCATATCCATTGCAGCAATTTCAAGCACATTTGAAACACCTTATAACAAGGGTTTGGTGAGTTTTAGCATTGTATGTTGTTCATCCATCATTTCCCTTCATTATTCTATTTAATTTTGAGGTTTAATTACCAACAAGGGGTTTGACCAGGGCAAAACCCCATCCACTAAAAATCAATAATTTTTTCTCCTCTTACATGTTTGTGATTGTAGATCTAGGTTGGAGACTTGAAGATCATTTGAAGTGAAAAATTACAAAGTTCCAAATTTTCATTACAAAGTTGTCATCTTCACGAAAACTCGCCTATAAGCCAAATCTGAGAGTTTTAGAACCTGAGATCAGAGAAGAAGGAAGTGCAGACATCAAACCTCAGGACCACATCTGGAGTTTCCCAAAATTCCAAACGGGACTAAGTCACCACCTAGGGTGCCTTTGTCCTCCTAAGGGTATTTTCAAAAATTCTTCTAGATCTAGTTCTAGCATCCGAAGATTTGGCATTTGCCCCAAAAAATAGCAATGAGACGAAGACAGCAGGGTATGTGTAGGATCATGATGGGCCGAAAAGTGGCAATATGATGGGTATGTGGCCGATGACTTGTTTTTTACCCAAATTTGATGAAACAAAAAGGGTTTTTAAAGGAGATTCTCAGCTTTCCACCAATATAAATTATGCTTTACTTTGAATTTAATAAGTAATTATGATTAATTTTCTATTGAAATTATGACTAAAGTCTTGATTGATAGGCTGATTGAAAAAAATCTATAGCTTTCAAACAGTATCACATTTTTTGAACCCAAAACATGCGTCACATTCTATGCTTTACATACTATAGGATTAAAAAAAGAAAAAATGAATTTCATGAAGTTTTGACCAAGTTAAGGTAGTTTGACATACGAGTTTTTAATTATTTTTAAAATTTGTAATAAAAAATCATTATTAATTATTTACTTGGAAAAAATTACAAAAAATATGCATCACATTGGGACATGAGTCCTCTACTTATATTTAAAATCTTATAAAAAAATATTATCATTTTATTGTGGTTAGGGTGGTCATACAAACACCTACTTCTTATTTTTTCCCCAAAATTTAATTACTACTGCATTGAAATTTCAAATTTTCACCAAATAGATTCTTTTTTAAAGAACCCTAGTAGTTTAGAAAATATATTCAATTTTCTATAGATTTTATTCTTAGATATTATTGAAATAATATAGATAACTTATTCAAATTTTTACGTCAAGTTTCCTAACTCTTATTTTTCTGAATTTTTTGCCACTTAAGGGCCTGTTTCTTCCATAATGATCCTGCACATACCCAACAATAAGGGCATCTTTTTCCTCCATAGCACATTTTGACAGCTTCTTTACATTTCAGAATCCTCAATGTATTTCTAGACTTCCCAGGTACACATATCCTAACTTGTTGCATTATTTCATCATTGGAATCCTTCATTTAGCTTTCATTTCTAGGTTTTGTAGGTTGAATGCTTATTTGTCTTTTCCAAGCATTTTCTTGGTGGTGAACCCCTAAAAGCTTAAAGAACCCCTTCCTAAGTCTTCCTTGTTGAGAATTGTCACCTCATGAGGTTGATAGTCAATCCAATTAGGACTCCTAGGACATAATTGAGTGACAATAGGAGAATAGAGGTGTTCTATGACCTAGGCCATAAAAAATCTTCCATTTTTCATATGGTTTAGTAAGTATAAAGGTAACTTATGTTTCAAATGTTTGAACTATGGTGACACAGGTCATTATGCTTCAAGATGTCCAAAAAGAATTCTAAACAATAGGAACATGGAAAATAAAGTAAAAATGATCAAGAGAGCTTACTATGTGAGAGAAGATGTTGGTATTTCTAATGATGAATTTGATTATGGAGATCTTGATGATGATGAATGCTTTCTCTTGGCTATAAAAGAAGAATCCTGAAAGTTGTGTGAAGAAAAGTATTCCAAAGACAAAGGATAAGGTTGAAGGTACTTTGGTATCTTCTTTTCATGTCAAAGTGGATAAGAATTACTAGGTTGTTGATAGTGGATGCTCTAATCATATGACCAAAGATAAAAGTAAGTTTGTTAAAATTGAAAAGTATGATGGAGGATTAGTTAACACTAATGTATTCAACTCCATTTTTTGATGAACGTTTGTTGAAATTTTGACAAACTATTGTCAGAACACTGATGAACCACTGCAATAATTTTTCATCGAAACCTTTTCGTCACTTTCCCGAAAAACCTTGAAATGTCGAAAAGATGATGTGACTTCATTGGTAGTTACCATAGTAAAGGTGATCAGGTGTTTTTCGAACTTCCGATGAATCATGTGTAGATCTAATGATGAACATTAGCTAGAAAACAAGCAGGGAAAAACAACAAAAATGTTAGAACACCACCAGAACATCATCGAAATAGTGATGAAAGGGGCATGTTATAATGTCAAAATTTTTGTTGGAGCTACAACAATTTTGTCGGTCATTTTTGAAGTTTCATCAGACGTGTTCATCAAAATTGGGTGCATCTAAATGCTTAAATGGTCATCTTTGGATGGTTGTCATGTTACATTAAAATATTAATAGTTTTTTTTTGTTATATTTAAACACTTAAAATATCATCTTTGGAAGGGTGCCATGTGCCAATTACATTTTGATGAGATTTCTAAATCATATGCACATGAAAATGCAAAAATTTTAACAAAAAATTATAGTAAATTTTACATACTTTATTTTCTAGGCTATAGTCCCATGGAGGGGTGGCTTCCTAAGTTATCTTAGTAGGTGTTGTTACAATTTTTTAGGAGTTTCTATAAGCACAAGGCCTTATGGATTTTTTAAAATGGCAAAGCATATTACCTAAAGGTCAAAAAATTTAGTGTTTTTTTTAGCAGTAAGGAAAGTTAAATCTACAATTATATAGTTCAATTGAAAAAAAATATTATCAAGAATTTCAAATATTATAGATGAATGACATGTGGCAAATAAATTTTAGGTAGTGAGTGAGAGAAACATTAAACCCACCTCAAAGACCACTACTTAAACCTAAATTCTGAAAAATGGAGACTCATATTTTCTTATGCAAGATTCTATTTTCTTCTCATGGGACCCCCTTCACAAAAATATTTCGTGCAACAACTCTATAAAACCCCTTTCTTTAATCACATAAAAATACTGTAAAGTTATGACTCTAGAAAAATTCACCACCAACAAATCACCCTAGGAAAATTAAATATTCTCGACCACTTTTATTTCAAAAAATAAATTAAATAATTTTTAATTTAATTTTATGAAAACATCTTTTCCATAATTTAAAAAAAAAAAACAAAATTTTTTAATTAAAAAAATTAAACACATCTTTTAAATTTTTTAAGAAAATTATTCAGAAAATATTATAGCAACTAGTGAAATATATATATATATATATATATATATATATATATATATATATATATATATATAATTAATAATTTCTAATTTTAAAATTAACTTACAATAATTTTAAATCTATAATGACACGTTGTATATCTTACAATTTAGCTTAATAGCTTTTACACAACTTTCTACCTTGATTGTACCTGCTAGGAGAACACATTGAGAACTATCTGTACGGAATTCTAACCCGATCGTCAAAACTTTTCTTTTTTTACAGTTCAACAAAATTTGAATTTTGTAATGCAAAAAAAATAATTTAAACCGTAATTATAGAAAGAAGATTCAACAAACTGTAAAAAAACTTTCTTCCCAATAATTTTATTATAGCATTGCTTTTTCAGAGAACTGCACTCCAATATCATACTTCCTCTCAGTAGCTTCTATATTAGGATTTATCAAATAAGGATGTGAACTAGTTTATATCATGCATATAACAAATTCTAGATAAACTACCTATCATACCCAGGATGAAATTGCTGTAATGTTCTCTCACATCACTGAAAAATCACATGTTCTATCTATCAGGGTACATTCAGAGAGGACATGATGACTGAATACTCAAAGGCGTTATGGCCTGTAAAGTTCCCAATCGTGGTTTACAACAGTGAAACCTCCATCCACGACAAGATTATGGCCGGTGACATATTTAGATTCATCACTTGCCAAATAAAGAGCAGCCTCTGCAATATCCTCTGCTTTAAGAATTGCTCCCTTCAGGTTGCTTACGCTGCTACCCCACGCCTCCGCTTCATCCTTGTCTTTTCCTGCAAAGCCCATTATAAGCGCGGTTGCAACAAGATAAGGAGAAACACAGTTGACTCTGATACCATATTTCCCAAGCTCAGCTGCACCATTTTTAGTCAGGCCTATAATTGCATGCTTTGAGGCCGTGTACGCATAAGGTGTAGTGCCTCCCATAATCCCTGCAATACTGGCTGTAGAAATTATGCATCCTTTTCTGTTGGGTATCATAACACGGGCTGCATGCTTAATGCCGTGCATTAATCCTTTTACATTTATGTTCATCACTCGCTCGAATTGCTCCATCTCATACTCTACAACACTACTTCGATGGCTATCTACAATGCCCGCATTGTTAAACATAATGTCCAGTTGTCCATGTTTTTCCATTGCCAAATCGACCGCTGCGCTGACATCTTGCTCTTTGCTCACATCACAGTGAATATAGGTTGCCCACTTTGAGAGAGATTGTGCAAGCTTATGACCGGCCTCGTCTGCAATGTCTGCAATTATGACTTTTGCTCCATGATTTGCAAATAGCCGAACAGCAGCCTCTCCAATGCCTGCTGATCCGCCTGTGATTATTGCAACCTTTCCCTCCAATCTACATTTCACAACCAGACCTCATTATTATCTGCAAATAAGATCAAATGATGTATGAAGAAAATTCTGAGGATTTCAGAAATTACCTTCGCTGTACCACAGATGTAGACATAATTTTTCCTCTTATGAAGCTTGTTAAAGAATATGCTGTAGAAGTTGAGATGGGATAAAGCCAAACCAGATGGCTGTATTATGATTTAGGGAGGACATCTGCTATTAATAACAAATGCTTGAAGAGAAAACTAGAAATAAACAAGTCAGATCCAAACCGTTCGAAATTTTCAATCAGAAATAAATTGCGTAGGTGGACAGCCGACTTAGATATCACATCACCATGCTCCGTGACAGATGGTAGATCGATAAGAGTGGAGTATTTATTCTGATAAACCAGACAAAAATTTAATAGGCTACCTTAGCAGGTGGATCGTCATGAAAATTTTTAGTACAAGGCAGAATACTAGCTGATGCTAATTTGTTTAACTGATAGTGAAGTCCAACAAATGCACATTTAGAATTAAAAATTTGATCAACAACTTTATATAGTATATTTTTAATTGTCTATTTTTAAAATATCTTTTATTTTTCTTTTTATTGGATCATGTTGTCAATAGTAAGTGCAAAAATTAGGATTTTTCTTTTTTTCCCTTAAATTATGTGCACTGCAATGCATTTAATTCATTGAATCAAATTTCAAACCTATTAATGATTTGAAGGACATGTGCACTATTACATACACCATAATATAATTGATTACAGTGTTGACTAGAGATACTATTTTACATATTTTATTTAATAATTGGTAAGATTTTCAAAACTCATTAAATAAATGTGAGCTCACTCAATACATATTTTATATTTGTTTACCAATGTGTATTAAATAACACAATAAAATTTATCTATCTACTATTAATATTTTAATAAAATCTACCCATTAAATATTAAGATAGAGATTTAAAAAAATATAAATATAATAATATAATTTAGCAAGATAAAAATAACATAAATATCACATTATCAAAAGGATAAGAATATATATATGAACTTTTTAATTTTTGCAATATTAATTAACTATAATAATAACATTATACAATAATAAACAATCATATTACACCTCTACCTACTTCCATTAACTAAATGTTTAAAACAATCAAGCACACTCATATGAATTTTTATTTTTATTTTATTTTTGTAACATTAATCAATTATAATAATAACATTATACAACAACAAACAATCACATTACACCCCTAGTTGTTTCTATTAACTAAATATTTAAAACAACAAGCACACTCCACATGAATTTTTTTTTATATTTTTGAACAATAATCAACTAGAATAATAACATTATACAACAACAAACAATCACATTACACCCCTAGCTACTTCTATTAACTAAATGTTTAAAACAACCAAGCACACCCCACAATAGGAAAAAATTGACAAAAATGCATTTCTTGTTAGCATGGTCATCATGAAGATGGATTTAATGTCAAATAAAAAATTACCACATGTTTTTAAATACCCTTTCAAATTTCATAATTATCGATAAGAATGGATTTATTCTATCTGAATAAATAATGTCAAAATTCTCTTGTTTTGTACATTGCTTAATATACATACTTACGTGTATGATTCTGATCTGAGGAATCTAAACTGAAAGTGAATGGTGGCAGTCCCAAGTTTGAGGTGAGGTGGTGTTTCAAGTGATATCTCAAGGCATTAGGGTCTATCACCTTGAAATCATGATCTATGTACTATCTTGTCTAGTCCTCTAGTAGGATTTGAATGTTAGATTAAATATCCATCTCCTTTCCTTCATTCATTCAACTTAGTGAGTCTTATCCACCACTTCATGTGTTCCCTTTATTATTTTAGCTCTTATTAGGAATGTTAATTAAGGAAATTGTTGGTCTATTTTTTTCATACATTTGTGTAGTACATGAGGTCAATTGATAGGCTATTTATCAAATCATGTTGTTTGTGCAACAAAAGTCTCAATGGAAAAGTGATAGCTTCAAGTCAACTGTGCATCCACGTATAGGGATTCAAAAACAATTGAAACAAAGCCTTTGAATCAGGAAAATAATCAAGCTCCATTACCAACATGTGTGTGTTATGTCAGTAATAGGGAGAGAGGGAGAGAAAAGGAGAGATAGGGATAGAAAGAAGGATATAGAAAGGGGGGAAGAGCAAGAGAGAGTGGGATAAGATGATAGAGATAAAGAGTAATATAAAGAGAGATGGAGAAGGAGATGGAGATGTAGAAAGAGGTATATGGAGAGGAGAGGGAGAGATAAAAGAGAGTAGAGAGTGATAGATAGAGATGGAGAGAGAGAGAGAGAGATAATGAGAGAGGGATAGATAGAAAGATAAATATCTAGAGATAGGAAGTTATATAGAGAGAGAGGTAGAGAGGGGGAGATATAGGGGTAGAGAGATGTGGAGACATAACAACATAGAGATAGAGGGAGAGATGGGAGAAAAAATATGGGAAGATAGAAAGGAAAAGAGATATAAATATAGACGTACAGGAAGAGGGAGAGAGAGAGGACAAGAGAGAGATAGATGGATAGAAAAGGAAAATAGAAGTAAAGATGAAGATAGAGTGAGAGAGGAAGAGGGAGACAAATAGATATATGGATAGAGGTAGAGGGGGAGATAAATATAGAGAGAGATGGGGAGATATGGATGGAGAGATAGAGGAAGAGATAGAGAGATATAGAGGGAGAGGGAGAGGGAGGGATAAAGAGAGATATATATAGATGGTGAGATAGAGTGATAGAGAAATAGAGATATAAGAAGATATATAAAGAGCAAGAGAGGAATAAAGAGACAAGAAGATAGAAAAATAGAGTAGAGATAGATAAATAGAGATGTAATTTTACACATATATCTGTCATCTTTTATCATCTTTTACCATCTCTCAAGAGCAATTTTTAGGGTAAAGTCTTCTACAAAAAGTTTCATTAGAAAAGTTGAAGTTTTAGGGCAGCAAAATAAGGTTTTTGCAAGTCTTGAAGGTCACTTTTCTTGCCAAGATCCAAAATTGCAAAGGGTTGATGATGCATGCCTATGGTGAATCATGAAGAAATCTAGGGTGAAGAGGTGCAGCTAGCCACTAAATCATGCCTAAGGACTTGGTTTACTATTGATTTCATCTTCCATTTTCACTCTATCTTCATATTAAGGTTTGTATTGTGTTTGTTTAGCATAAATGCATGTCATCTTATTTCTATATTTCATATGTTGTAAGATTTTTAGGGTTGAGATCTTGCATCATTTAAATAACTCTTGCATGTCTTGTTCTAGAACAATAGAATAGGGCCCTTCTTACATTTCATCTTTTCCTAGTCTTTAACACATCTAGGGCTAGGGTTTATGTAGATTTTTCTCTATTCAAGGTTTAATTACCTATCTAGGGGTTTTACTAAGGAAAACCCCCCATTATATCAACTCTTTTAAGCTATTTTATAGGAATTTTCTGAGATCCAAAATTGGGTTTCCATCAAAAATTGTTGTACAGGTGTCAAGGTATAGATCTGAATTTTGATATTGCAAAAATAAAAAAGAGGGCTGATTCACCATGCATGGAAAATGAGTCCACCCTAAGATGCCGATTCAAGTCAGATGTAGTTTCAGATCCCCGATTGTCAAAAAACAAGTTCTATGGAGAAAAGTCCTGATCTAGGATTGATTTACCCAAGGTGGTGAATGAGTCCCAATCAGCCCAAGTTCATATTTTATCAGCTTTTCTAATTTTTCTCCAGTCCTCTATAGCTTTCCAGGTGCACATATTCTGAGAAACAACTTTCTGTTTGGTTAAAAGTTGCATTTTTGTTCATTATTTTAACCTTTTTGCAAACAACACTGTATTTTCAAACAAAGTAAATATCTTAGTTTTGCATTCATTTTCAGTCATTTAGATTAGTCAATTGCATTTAGTTAAGTTCATTTACATTAAATAACATTGCATACATCCTAATTTGAGTGATACATTAGCATTTTTGGCCCTACCTCTCTCCTTTTAGGTGAAAAACCCTAGAAGTGTAAGAGTAGTCCGTAGGGCCCCAATAATCAAATGTCAACACCTATGTCTCTCGATGCATGAGGAATATCAACATCCTCATCTATGTGGGGCTTGGAGGATGTTCTAGCCTCTCTCTAACTGTGTGTGCTAATGTCTATTGTAGCTATTGCTCGTGATCTGGTCTTGTATGTATGTGATAACTCTCCATGCTCATATCGATCCTTAATAGCTAACTCATCACCCTCACTTAGGGGTGGATCCTCCTCATAATAATAATCCTCCTCATAATCCTCTCTTCTATCTTGGTCCTCATAATTAGGATTGGCCTTGGACTAGTACTCCTCTTCAATAATATCTATAAAAATATCTGTTGGTTTGTACCATACCTCCTCTGCTCTCTTCTCAAGCTCATCACCCTCATTTGCTGCTAGCTCTACATCACCTAGAGGAAAATCCATGGGGAACACAAGAGTTGGTCATGCATATGACCACCACTCCTCATACTCGTCTATGCTACTGACATCATCAACATCAAAGACTGGTGGCTAGTCATGATCTGAATCATTGGAATCACTCTCTCGTACATGATCTATCGTCAGCTGTATAGTTTCACCTGGCCTCTAGGACCTCCACACTAATCGTCTAATGAAGGGACATGCCCTTAGTGGTGTTTGCACCTGTCCAAAATATCACATGACTCGCCCATAATAGAATGGTTGTACAAAATAGTCATGCCACCCTGCTAGGTATCTCTCCATCTGCATCCTTCGTAACTACTCGGTGGGGTCTGGCCACTTTGAGTGAGTAGATAAGGCCTCCACAGGACCTCATCCTCCTCCAGCTAGTCGAATCTCACCCTCCAAAAGTGTAAATTCCCATACTACCATATTCGTCACAACAGATAGCCAAATGCACATGGGTATCCTACTACTAGAGTACAAGGGTATCTGACAAGCCTAGTACATGTGATATGATCAAGCCACCACATCTATAGAAGTGTATAATGGACCATACTATCGATCTCTTGAAATAAAAATTGACCAAGATTATAATAAAAGTGTGCTAGAATGCAACGACCCCAAGCATATACTATCCTTTGCTCATACATCCCTCATATTAGGTGTACCAGTCCCCCATCCAAGTGTGTCACTCATCCATTTGGATTTAGAACTAGTGCCACTGTGTGCATTATAATTTATCTAACCACAGGAGCTCGTTAGTTTAGTAGCATGGGAAGCTCAATCCATGCTCTAATCCTCTCATCAAGTACTGGTCCATCAAAACAATATTGCATATCTCTTTTTTCTCCCGAAATGATCGATCCCTCCGAAAATACACTTGCAGTCCCTGAATAGGAACTCAAAGAATGCAGTGTACATCTTTGAGTGTGATGGCCATTTCCCCTATGGGATGATGAAAGGTATAGGTATCTACATCCCAATGCTCACACAAAGCCATCAACATGGTGTCATGGTATCTCATGGGTGGCATAACATATGCCCAATAAATCCCCATTGATTGTAAATGCTCTACCTTTGTCACTGATAGTTTTGGCACATGATCTCTCAAAAATTGCAACTATCTTCCCCCTAGCCACTACCATGATCGAGTGGGAACCTATCAAAATCATCACAAAATGCTCTAAATTTCATCTAATATTTTCAATTTTCATAATTTTCATCATGCAAGTGTGCTAAATCTGATCTTGTGTGCTTCCCTAATGGCTCTAGACACTTTAGAACCCTTTTAGAAATTTTGCAAAGAAACATGGACACTTCACAAAGAAATGGGACACTTTGCAAAGAAATGAGACACTTTGCAAACAATAGTGACACTTTGCGAAAAAAGGGAACACTTTGCGAACTTTTTTCCAAGAATTATAAATTAACCTATCCATGCATAAAAATCATTAAAATACCATCAAATCACAACACAAAAGTTACAGAATCGACTCACCTCATGATATAGATCGATGTGTGCCACCTGCTCACAAAGATCATCTAGCCGTGAAGGTGTGTAATCCCGTATGCTTGCCATGTTATTCTCTCACTCATCGCTTTCAAGTTACGTGGAGGTACAATGAATAGTAAGTGACAAATTACTTTTTTTTCTCTTTCTTTAATCACTTTTCACCTCTTCTTACTGTTACGCATTATCATAGGGTTATTTTTTCTTAAAGGCTTCATAACATATATCTCCTTAAAATCATCATAACAGATGCTAGGGTAATCCATTTTCTACGCCATTTGATGCATTGGAATCGCGATTCCACACTCGAAATCATCATTTTTCTATCATTATGTGGCATGTTACTTGGAAATTCCCTATGATATGATGTTTCTTGTTCTACGTGGTTGGATTGCTACCTTGATTCCACATCCATAAAGCAAGCAGAATCAAGGGGGCATACATCTACCCTCGAATTGGATTCCTAAGAGTTAGATAAAAAAAAATTTGAGCAATTAATGAATGTGTGTTATAGGATACGGTTCCTAGTATTATGGTTGTGCAGACAACTACATTGGGGGCTTCGTTATCCCATCCTTTTGAATATGTATCCTTTTATGTAGTAATTTCCATCGTCTAGAGCCCTTTAGGTTACATATGCACATAGAGTCATATGGGAGCTAAAGTGGGGGCTAAATGTGTTGTAGAAAATTTGACCCTCTTGAGAAAAGAGACAAATTTATGCATAATTGGACCCACTTTTGAGTCCCCTCACATCATTCCTCCTTCAAAACAACATTTATAGGCCCCTTAGACTTATTAATTTTGATCTAGAGGCCCAATTCACATGAGAAATAACATAAAACTCAAAAAATAGCATTTAATGACATCATACCCCAACAACCCACCTTCAAATAGCAGTAGTGGGACCCATTTTCCACCTTGGGTGAATGAGTACCCTCTGGTAGGACCCATTCACCAAGGGTGGTGAATGAGTCCCCTTTGAGGGAAAATTCAAAATTAAGCAGGAATTTAATAAATTTTACTTTGATTTCTAGTGAATGTTAGCCTCTTAGGTCTAATTAATAGGAAAATAAGGTTTTGTTGCTTATAAATACACATTTCAAGTCATTTTACACATCTATCTATAATCTTTTATCATCTTTTACCATCTCTCAAGAGAAATTTTTAGGGTAAAGTCTTCTACAACAAGTTTCATTAGCAAAAGTTGAAGTTTTAGGGCCCAACAAAATAGGGTTTTTGCAAGTCTTGAAGCTCATTTTTCTTGTCAATATCCAAAATTACAAAGGGTTGATGATGGATTCCTATGGTGAATCATGAAGAAATCTAGGGTGAAGAGGTACAACTAGCCACCAAATCATGTTGAAGGACTTGGTTTCCTATTGATCCCATCTTCGTTTTCACTCTATCTTCAGATTAAGGTTTGCATTGTGTTTGTTTAGCATTTGTGTGTCATCTTATTTCTATGTTTCATGTGTTGTAAGTTTCCTAGGGTTGAGATCTTGTATCATTTCAATAACTCTCGCATGTCTTGTTCTAGAACAATAGAATAGGCCCCTTCTTACATTTCATCTTTTCCTAGTCTTTAACACATCTAGGGCTAGGGTTTATGCAAATTTTTCTGTATTCAAGGTTTAATTACATATCTAGGGGTTTGACTAAGGAAAACCACCCATTAGATCAACTCTTTTATGCTATTTTGCAGGAATTTTTGGAGATTTGAAATTGGGTTTTCGTAAAAAATTGTTGAGTAGGTGTCAAGGTACAGATCTAAGTTTTGAGATTGTAGAAATAAGAAAGAGGATTGATTCGACGTGCATGGTGAATGAGTCCACCCTAAGATGTAGATTTGAGTTAGATGTAGTTTTAGATCCTTGGCTGTTAGAAAATAGGTTATGTGCAGAAAAGTCCTAATCTGGGACTGATTCGCCCAAGGTGGCGAATCAGTACCAGTCAACCAAGTTCAGATTTTATCGACTTTTTAGATTGTTCTCCAATCCTCTATATCTTTCTAGGTGCACATATTTTGAGAAACAACTTTTTTTTGGTTAAAAGTTGCATTTTTGTTCATTATTTTAACCATTTTGCAAACAACACTATATTTTCAAATGAAGTAAAAATCTTAGTTTTGCATTCATTTTCAGTCATTCAGATTAGTCAATTGCATTTAGTTAAGTTCATTTACATTAAAAAACAATGCATAGGTCCTAATTTGAGTGATACATTAGCATTTTTGGCCCTATCTCTCTCCTCTTAGGTGAAAAACCCTAGAAGTGCAAGAGTAGTCCATAGGGTCCCAAAAATGTATGTTTAACATTTGTCGATTTTTTTTTGTTTTTGGAAATAATTTTTTTCTATTGGTTTTTAATTAATAAGTGTCAGTTATTATTAATTAAATATTAATATTACACATATTCAAAAAAAAGGTGGGTGGTAAGAAGGCACACCTCAGAGGGTCACATGGGTGTAGCCAAGAAAGAGAGAAATATAAAAAAAGAAGATAAAGTAGCTATACAACAAGAGGAGTGCCAGTAGTGGGAGGAGGTTCCTTATCATTTGATTTTACCCATACATTAGTAAGGTCTGGATTGGTGTCAGGAGAATCCTTTCCATGGCCATATTTGTCTTTATCTTCTTATCGAGTAGGATAGATCACTATATCCATGCACAAGAGCCACTTGAGGAGTCAATAGGTGGCTAACTAGGACCTCCACTAGAGGCCCAACCATAAGTTGCTGGAAACATGGACATGATGGTACATGGATGGTGTATGGTTTTTTCATTGATTTCAACCCATTGTAGAAATGTAAATGTGTTGGTCTGGAGAAGACCAAATAGTGTGGATAATCAGCTAAGTATTAGAGTGAAATTTTAGTCTTATAGTGAACTAGTTTTGTGCTCTGCATTGCTCCGCTATGCAATATCTTGTCATCCAACTTTGAGATGTTGATGATGTGTATTGAAGGTATGTAGATCCAAATTTCTTAGGTTGTATGTCTTCCACAGTTGAAGAAAATTTGACAGTTTATTGGGCTTTGTAATGGCAGTGTTACTATACAAAGTGCATATTGGAATGCTCCACATTCCACCATAAATGAATATTATGATATAAAGTTTTGAGTAAGTGTTTAAATATGTTAGAGGCATGTGTGATCCAAGTGGCAATTGTTTTTGTGTTTCACGCGTATTGTGTTGTGAATGAACAGTTTGTTCATTCAATTGTTACTACACCAGTTTTTTTATGTGGTACTGACCTAAGGATTTTGGGGTCATGTAGAGTTGAAGTATGCAAGGAGCATATTCATGGGAGTGATTATAGGTCATTCCAACTTATTTTGGAGGTGTACACATTTTTTTTCTTTTTGCAAGGCATGTGTGTTAAATTTTTAAGCTTCCAGCTTATGTGGTACATGGTTCATGCTATTAGTCCAACCAAATTGATGTTCTGGTTTGTTTAGGTATATATGGAAGGTTGATTCATTGTGAAAATGATGATATAAGTGTGTCTAGATTGTGTGTGAAATCTAATGTAGTGTGAAACTACATACATTATAGTATAATATATATATTTTTAAATATTATATATATAATGACTGTAATTTATTATATATATTTATTCATTTATTTGTATTTGGAAAATTAAATTTTATTCATATTATGTATAATGGTGAAAATTATGTGTTTCGTAATTTTGTTTTTTGTTTTGGATTTATTTTAGTCAAGTCAAACCTTCTACACTATGTCAAGTGTATAAGCAATGCAATTTTTGAAAGAGTTGGTGTATAGTCAAACTTTTTTTAAATTATATTTTACATTTATCACATAATCTAATTTCAATTCTCAAATTCACCATCTCCTTGTCTACAGTTAGATCCACAATTGAACAAATAACCTTTCTTAAATGTATTATTACAAAAGTGACCTCAAGCATTTTCAATTTCATATACAAATTTGGACTAACTTATTTTCTAGCTATATTTTATGTGTTGACCTGAAATATGAATCCTTTTATTTACACTCTTTCTTGGAATTAAAGGAAATGATTAATATTTTGAATATACAACAAATCTATTAAATGCTCACCTATTTTACACAATGAGCATGCAAAAATTTTCTAGTGACATTATCATTTTAAGGCAATATGTATAATTACTTGTTGTCACTGATCTTTCTAAAAAACTATTAATTATAATCCTTATATTTTCTAGTGACATTATCATTTTAAGGCAATATGTATAATTACTTGTTGTCATTGATCTTTCTAAAAAACTATTAATTATAATCCTTTTATTTACACTCTTTCTTGGAATTAAAGGAAATGACTAATATTTTGAATATACAACAAATCTATTAAATACTCACCTATTTTACACAATGAGCATGCAAAAAATTTCTAGTGACATTATCATTTTAAGGCAATATGTATAATTACTTGTTGTCACCGATCTTTCTAAAAAACTATTAATTATAATCCTTATATTTTCTAGTGACATTATCATTTTAAGGCAATATGTATAATTACTTGTTGTCATTGATCTTTCTAAAAAACTATTAATTATAATCCTTTTATTTACACTCTTTCTTGGAATTTAAGGAAATGACTAATATTTAGAATATACAACAAATCTATTAAATACTCACCTATTTTACACAATGAGCATGCAAAAATTTTCTAGTGACATTATCATTTTAAGGAAATATGTATAATTACTTGTTGTCATTGATCTTTCTAAAAAACTATTAGTGAAATTATATTGAAAAATGGGGATTCTATCATAGTCACATATAAAGTCTCGATGACATAACCAAAATTTTATGTAGGTTTACAGTCAACTAATAGTTTCTGAGATAAATACTTATTATAGATTGAAACAAAAGAAACATAGGTTAGGGGCACCAAAATAGGGGTATGATAAACCTAGATTCCTTGTTTCATTAGGAAATGAGATCCACAGAAAGAATTGTCTTACAACCCAAGTAGATGAGTCAACTCAAGGTGTGAATCTATAGATTTCATTATGACTGAAGGAAGGGGGTCATATTCACTAGAAATTTTTGGGAGAAAAACTAAAAATAGTAAAAAAACTAAATTATGCCAAATTAAACTTGAAACAACAATATTAAACTCAAAATAAGAAAAACTAGGAGTTAAATTGTAGATCTGAGAAGGGCATAAATGTGTCTTCCAATCACCAAAAGTGATTTTTCAAAGGCTGACTGGGACTCTAATGTATATTAGGGGTGGAATAGTCTAAACGAACACAATTAAACACAATTCAATCACATCTCAAGCCTCAAGACTCCAACAATAGTGGTTTGCAATTTATCACTTGTTTTCAACTTCTAGGTCTCCAAACCTAGTTTTTCAAACACATCTTCTAGAGAATGCTATTTCACCACAAGAACAACACCTTTTTAGACACCCATTAAGCTTTAAATTAAACATATCTCTTTTATGGATAGGGTTTTTTTGGACCAAGTTCCTAAAATTAGGTCTGATACACCAAAAAGAAGGCCTATTAGCCCACTTTTCCAAAGCACCTATGAGGAATTCAATCTAAAAACATAAAAAATATTCACCAATGGTATTCACATGTCACATAGGGTCCAATTCAACATGTTTCATCACCAACCAACACTTACAAATTGTTTTCCTATGCTATCACTACTCTATCTAAGCCTAACACATGAAGATGTTAGGCTAGGGATCAGAAAAAAAACTTACAAACTCTATCCCCTACTCTGAAAGAGAAATTTAAAAAAAAAAAACCTAAATTCTCCATTCCATTGAGTTTGACCAAGATTCAATGGTGGAATGGGTTGTTATTCACATTTCTTAACTTCAAACCCTTGAAACTAGGGTTTACAGTTGGTCTACAAATAAATCCTTCAAAATCACTTATTTCTCAATGAAGTTCAACCACACCATGACTAAATTGTAGAGGATTCATAGCTTGAACAAATTACATGAGTTTCAATTCATCAAACAACTCTGCAGGGCTGTATAGAACCAAGAAACTACATAAAACACTGGAAATGTGTAGAAAAATAGAGTTATTGCTTATTATTTGTCCTCCAAATGATTCAACAACCTTGTCTCAATGTGTGTGAGGATTTTTAAACAAGTTCCAACTAAATTCTAATGGTATACAACTAAATTTCCAATAGGTGACTGTTCATCTTCTTCACAATGCAAACTTTTGCAAAGTTGCAAAGCACTTTTGCAATATTTTGACAACTTCTACAAAACATACCAAAATGATCCTACAAGACACAAATACATTGAAAATGGTCTTCTTTCGACCTTATTACATCAACTAAGTGACAAAAAAAAATAAAACACTAACCTAGATACCTAATGACAACATTCAAGCAAAATTGTCATGGTGCCCCTACACCATAGACTTGGAGAGGAAAAATTCTTAGGTTCCACCTAAGATCAGATCCCATATTGAAGTACCATGCTTTCTAATATCTTCTTCAGACATCCATGTTGCATCCTCATGAGGTAGACCATGCCATTTGACAAGATATTCATTGCAAACTTTATGCCTATTTCTTTTGACCTCCTTAGTGTCCAAAATTGCTTCAAGCTTTAATGGTTCAGTAGGAGGTAGATCTCTAGCCCATTATTCATCATCAACCTCAAAATCAATAGGTTTGTACCTGCATACACAAATCCCTTAAAAGGGTAGAGGTCAACAACATTAAAGATATGGGAGATAGCAACTCCAAGCTCGGGAGTTCTATCTCATATGCATTGGCCCCAAACTTATGGACCACTTTGTAAGGCCTAATTTTCTTCATTAGCAGTTTGGTATACTTTCCCTTTGGAAACCTCTCCCTCTTCATGTGTGCAAGGACAAACTATCCCACCTTGAAATGTACCTCTCCTCTTCAAATCAACTTGTTTCTTGTGCTTCTCCACACTTTTTTGTAATTTTTCTTTTACTTGGTGATGGATCTCTCTCATATCTTTTGGAAATGCTTCAACTTCAACACTTATCTTCTCCATCCTTGTCAAATCCTTAAGCTCAAATATTCCTCTTTGATGTAGAGCATCATACCAAACACTCTTTCTTCAAGGGACTTCAATCCCAAATAGAATGAGGAGAAGATTAAATATATAAACTTCAACATTTCACTTAACTTTCATCAAAAAATCTACCAACTCATCTATCAATTTCACAAAATTATTTCAGTCAACAAAATCCATTAACCTTTCAAGACTATCAACAAGCCACCCAGCAGATCAATTCTTCACATCTATACCAAATTCAACACAACTCAGACAACATCAAAAGAACATCAAACCTGATTATTGACACTTGAACAATTCATCCTTTCATTTATTCACCAAGGCACTCACTTACTTTACAAGGTAGTCAATCCATACCTTACCTTCTTGCTATAACTAGTCACCAATCCTTCAAGACACAAGGTTCAACAAGTTTTGATTGAAACAATTCCATACATCACTATAAAAAGAGTAAATTTTCTTATTTTGTAGTCAAGACACCATTTAGACAAACAGGGAATACTCTTCTCTAAAACTCCAAAAGCCATCATACATGTCTTTTATACCTTAACCAAACATAGTATCATCAATCATATAATTATTTTTTCAGTAACCAAGCACTCAATACCATCTGTTCCACTGTTTAAGCAAACATGTTTGTTCTTAGCAGTCAATGACAAATATCTCTAGTAGGTCAATCGACCATTGAATTAGGTGATTTCTTTTCAATCACAAATCTAATTTACAGAATTAATGTAGATTCTTAGACCCTTTTAGTCAAAAATAACATATTCAAATTTCAATTACACTTGTTTTACAAAATATAGGAAAACCAACATTTTGTTCACTAGTAAAAGCCTCCATTTAGCCCATTTTCCCAAAGCAAGTGGTCTCTTATCAACACAAAAAATCCAAAGAACATTAGATAGTCTTTTTTCATGCTTCCAAACTCAAAATTATTTAGTCTTTAAGAGTAGAAAGGCTTAAAAACTTACTGAACCAACAAATCCTTGTTTATAGGGTGAAAACTCCAAAAATAGGGAGGGTTTCATGAATAAAACACTTGTAGACCTCCAACACACCAGCCACCACCTGAAACTTGTCTTATAATATGCCTTCTTATGTTTTTCAAATCATCTTTAAGCTTGTGCATGTGAAAATCCTTCCATACCTTACTTGTAGCCTTCATGATTCAAGAGGAAAACTCATATTTTAACCTAAAACAACATCATATTCTTGTATATTCATCTCCTATTGCCCTGTCAACACTCAAAACATAAAAAAAAGGTAAGAAAACACCCATTTCATTCCATCCCATTGACCAACTACTCCTACATTGATGGGATGGAGTCTTTGTTCTTCAAAAGACTCTCAAAACCACAGTGAGGAGATCACTATCCGGGTATAGGAAAATTGCCTTTTCTTCTTTTCTTTCTCAAACCTAACCTCCCAAACTCTTTGAGAGGAAAAATAACTCATTCCTAAATGAAATCAAACTATAATTTAACTCTTTTTATTCCTATGCTATCAATATAAAGATAGAAATTGTGGAAGAATGCTGCAAGTTCAAAAAAAGGGAGGTTTTATTCAAAAAATTTGTTATAAGAATACAAGAAGTCCCTTTTTCCATGTCTTACAAGGCCTTTTTATAGTTTTTACTTCTTAGTAACTATCATATCAACTCCCCCATTAGTGTAAACTACCCTTTTACTCTTATCTTTCTTTTTGACAACTTAACAATTTGTGACAATATGGAAATAATGCAAGTTTTACACCTTTTTTCCCACTTTTCCCACTTTAAACCCATTTACATGAGTTGAATACATTAGAATTAACCTTTACATGGATTTGACACATGCTTTCACTTGAACATTTCAAATTTAACATATTATCCTTTTGAAGGCTTTTCAAGACCTAGGTGCTCCTGCACCACTCTTGGTTTCAAGCCATACATCACTTCAAAAGGACTTTTCCCTATGCTTCAATTGACTGAATCATTGTAAGCATATTTATCTTGAGGAAGAAATAAGTCCCATTGTTTCCCATGCTCCTTTGTGAGACATCTCAAGAGGTTACCAAGTGATCTATTCACCACTTCAACCTACCCATCTATTTGTGGATGGTAGGAAATACTAAAAGTCAAATTGGTTCCAAGCTTCCTCTAAAGTGTCCTCCGAAAATGACCAATAAACTTTGAGTCCCTATCTAAAAAAATTGTTAGTGGAAGACCATCAATCGTCACTATTTCTTTAAAAAACAACCCTAAAATATGAGAAGCATCATTTGTACACTTGCAAGGAATGAAATGTTCCATTTTATTGGAGCTATCAACCACAACAAATACACTATCATATCCCCTTTGAGTTCTTGGCAACCCTAATACAAAATCCATGCTTAAAATCTCCCATGGCCTATTAGGAATTGGTAATGGCTGATATAGTCATGCATTAGAAGTAGAACCCTTGGCTCTTTGGTAGATTGTGCAACTTTCAACAAAATTCCTCACATCTACTTGCATTTTTGGCCAAAAATAGAACCTTCTTACTTGATCCAATGTTTTGTCAATCCCAAAATTCCCTCCAAGACTTCCACAATGTTTCTCCTTTATAAAATTTTGTCTCATAAAGCACCTTGGTATACATAACTGAGCTCCTTTAAATAAAAACCCATCTTGCAACAAAAAATTAGAATACTCATCATGGAAAGTATCTTTAAACTAATTACAAACAGAAAATACGTCCTTAAAGTCATCATCTTCAGCATACATGTCCCTCAATGCATCTATTCCCATGCTCTAAAGTTTTATCTCATGTACTAGCATTGACCTCTAGCTTAGAGCATCAACAACCTTGTTGTCTTGGCCTTTCTTGTGTTTGATGTTGAATGTATAGCTCTACAAATATTCAACACACTTTGCATGCTTGTGATCCAATTTATCTTGACTGTTCAAAAATTGCAAGGCTTGATTGTTGGTGAACACTAAGAATTCCTTGGGAAAAAGGTAGTTCCTCCACTTCTTAAGAGCCTGCACCATTTCATACAACTCTAGATCATATGATGAATACTTCCTTTTATGTTCATTAAGGTTTTCACTAAAGAAATCCAATAGTCTACCTTCTTGGCTTAACACTGCACCTATTGCAAAACCACTTGCATCACACTATGGTGAAAACCTTAATGAAATCAGGTAAAGAAAGGATTGGTTGTTGTGCCACTCTAGTTTTAAGATATTCAAAGCTCTTCTCTACCTCATTAGTCCACTAAAATTTCTTTCTTTTGTCTCCCTTAATGATGTCAATGATAGGTGAGCAGATGTGATTAAAATTCTTGATGAATTTTCTATAGAAACTTGCAAGCCCATGAAAGCTTCTTACCTCTCCTACTGACCTTGGAGTTGTCCAACTAAGTATTTCCTCGACTTTGGTGGGATCCATCTTCAATGAACCCTTGGAGATCACAAAACAAAGATATGTTAGTTCTTCTTTCATAAATTCACACTTTTTTGAGATTTATTATCAATTTTTGCTCATCTAACCTCTACAAAACCATATCAAGGTGTTCCCAGTGTTCTTCCTTTGTTTTTCTAAACACAAGTATATCATCTAAATATACAACAAAAAATTTAGCAATAAATGGATTCAACACTTCATTCATAAGTCTCATAAAGGTACTCAGAGCATTTGACAGTCCAAAGGGCATCACCATCCATTCATATAGGTCTTCATTAGTTTTAAATGTAGTTTTCTATTCATCACCTTCCATTATCCTAATCCGACGTTACCCACTTTTCAAGTCAATCTTTGAGAAATAATATGGACCTCCCAAGCAGTCCATTAAATCTTCCATCCTAGGAACTGGGAACCTATATCTAATGGTTATTTTGTTTATGGCCCTTGAGTCAGTACATATCCTCCAATCCCCATCCATTTTAGGAGATAAAACTATAAGGAAAACACAAGGGCTCAAGCTTTCCCTAATTAGGCCTTTATCCAATAATTCTTCAACTTGTTTCCTTATTTCTTCATTTTGTTTAGGGGTCATCTTCTATGTAGCCTTATTTGAAAAATTAGAACCAGAGATCAGGTCTATATGAAGACTGAAATCTCTCATTGGAGACAAAGAAATTAGCAACTCATCCACTCCAATGTCTTTGTATTTCTCTAGCAAGGCTTGAACTTCACTAGGTATTCCTTCCAACTTATTTATTGCTAAAATAGACTTGGACTTAGGTCTAATCACTAAGGAAAATCCTTGACCTCCTTCATCCTTCAAAGTTTTCAAAAACTCCTTCTCTCCTACTACCATGACACTAGAACCAACTTGCTTGTCAAACTCTTCATATTGTAGGGGTGTCAAAGTGTATGAGGTACCATCCTTATCTATCACATAGAAATTCTTATGGCCATCATGCTTGGCCTTTCTGTCATACTACTAGCACCTTCCTAGCAGCAAGTGACAAACATCCATGGGGATGATGTCACAAAGGTTTTTCTCATTATACCCCCCAATATTGAACTCTACCCATGACTACTCATATACCAAGACTTTTTGACCTTTGTTTAGCCATGACACTTTGTATGGTGTGGGGCAAGGAATTATTTTCATATTCAAATTTTCAACCATTTTAAAGACACCAAATTATTAGTAGAACCTAAATCTACAACTACTTTGCATACCTTTGCATGTGACTTGGATATATTTTTGAACAAGGATTTCCTTTGTGGAGATTCTTTGGTTGTAGGAACTTTAATACATGTTCTCCTCATCATTAATGACTCACCTACCTTAGGGGCAGCGTGCTGAGATGGAGAATTAACACTTTCAGTGTCCTCTTCATGCATAATTTGAGTCCTTCACTCACCACCATGAGAACTTGATGCTTGTTTATCCAGGAACTTCCGAGTTGGGTTTCAAAATTGATTGTAGTTGTAGCATATGCCTAAGAAGGTATTGGATCCTCTCTCTTGTCCAAAAAACCTTTCTCTACCAACAAATCTTCTTCCTCTGAATTTACCTTTGCCACTTGACTCGCCACTTTTCTCTTGATGGTTGCTTGATTCACCTTGTTGCTTTTGTGATTTCCCTCTTGCACCAAAGTTTCCTCTACCTCTAAATTTTTTCCCTCTTCCTCTTCCTCACTATTCTTGTCTTCTTTTGATTATTTCATCTACCTTGATTGCTAATTGGAAGCACTCCTCAACTGTACTAGGAGTTGTGAGACCAATCTAATCTTGTATAATGAGTCTACGACCATTTAAGTACCTTGCAACCTTTTCTACCTCATCCTCTGTATGTCATGCCTTAATACTTAGTTTATGGAATTACTTAGTATATGCCATCACATCTAACTCCTTTTTCTTTAAATTTTGTAGCTTCCTGAAGGTTTGTATTGCATAATTTGTAGATAGGAATTGTACTTTCACTTTCGCTACCATCTGGTCCCATGAATTGATCTTTGCCTTTCCCTTCTTGACTCTTTCTCCTTGGACATAGTTCCACCACGTTAAGGTAGTTCCCTTTAGTTTGGTTTTTGAAAATTTCACCTTGTTATCCTCTTGTATCTCCTCAGATTCAAAGAACTAGTTGTATAAAGCATCTATCCAATCAAAAACTTCCTCACTGTCCATCTTACCACCATACATAGGAACTTCAACTTTCACCTTTGGAATACCATCCCCCTTGACAACCTTTAGCATCTTAACCATTCCCATTTACTTAGGGTCCAATTCCTCCTCATCATGGACTTTTATTGGAGGGTTCTCATTCTCACCCTCATCCTCCTTATCACTTTGGTCACCATTGACCATACCTCTTATTTGGCTCTTCTCTAGGGCTTCTATTCTGGTAAGGGTTGCTTCTTGAGTCTCCTTATAGAGCCTCTCCTTTTGGAGAAATTGTTCTTTTAGTTCTTTAACCTCTTTGGTCATTGGATTGTTCATTGGAGGCATCTTGATTATGCCAATTCTTATTCACTTTTCCACTTTCAATCAAAACCTATGCTTTGATACCACCTAATGTAGAGTAGGGGTGGAATATTCTAAACTAACACAATTCAAGTACCTCTTAATCCTCAAGACTCCAAAAATAATGGTTTGCACAATATCACTTGTTTTCAACTTCTAGGTCTCCAAAACTAGTTTTTCAATCACATCTTTTAGAGAAGTCCGTTTCACCACAAGACCAACACCTTTGCAAACACCCATTAGGAAAAAATTCAAAATATCTCTTTTATGGCTAAGGTTGTTTTGGACCAAGTTCCTTAAATTAGGTTTGATACACCAAAAACAAGGTTAATTAGCCCAATTTTCTAAAGCAACTACAAGGATTCAATTTCCATATATCAAAAAACTTTAGCAATGGTTTTCACATGTCACATAGGGTCCAATTCAACAAGTTTCATCACCAACCAACACTTAAAAATTGTTGTCCTACACTATCACTACTCTATGTAAGCCTAACACATGAAGAAGTTAGGCTAGGGCTCAAACAAAAACCCTCCAAACTCCATCCCATGCTCCAAAAGATAACAAAAACATTTAAAAAATAAATAAAAAATCCTCCATTCCACCTATTGTGGCCAAGATTCAATAATGTAATGGGTTGTTATTCACATTTCTTAACTTCAAACCCTTGAAACTAGGGTTTATAAGTGGTCTGCAAATAAATCCTTGAAAATCACTTATTTCTCAATGAACTTCAACCACACCAGGGAAAACTTGTAGAGGATTCATAACTTGAACAAATTACATGAGTTTTAGCTCATCACACAACTATACAGGGTTGTATAGAACTAAGGAACTACAAAAACACTAAAAATATGTAGAAAAATAAAGATATTACTTATTATTTATCCTCCAAATGCTTCAACAACCTTACCTCAATGTTTGTGAGGATTTTTAAATAGGTTTCAACTAAATTCCAACAGTCTACAATTGAATTTCAAATAGGTAACCATTCATCTTCACAATGCAAACTTTTGCAAAGTTTCAAAGTACTTTTGCAACATTTTGACAACTTCTACAAAACATACCAAAAAGACCCTACATGACACAAATACATTGCAAATGGTATTCATTCGACCTTATTACATCAACGAAGTGACAAAAACACACAAAACACCAACCTAGACACCTAATGACAACATTCAAGCAAAATTGCCATGATGCCAATGCACCACACTCACTCACCCATGGGTGAATGGGTCCACTATTAGGGATTTACTATAACTCTCGAGAGCCTCTTATACAAATCTAAATCTTCCAATTTTTCCATGTGGTAGTGTCAGAATGTCAAAAATAAATTTTGTAGATGAGTTTCTATTTGATGAAAACTTTTATGACAACTTTTGCAACTTTGTCAACTTCATATTTTCTCTTCAAGAGATCTTCAAGGTTTCTTCGACCTAAATCTACAAACATGAGATAAAAAGGAAAAATTTATTATTTTTGGTGAATGGGTGCTTTCCTTAGTCAAACCCCATTTTGGTAATCAAACCTTAAATGAATAGAATCATGAAAGAGGGAATGAACAATGAACAATAAATGTTCCCACTCAACAAACCCTTGAATACACCTTGGAATGTAAATCTACAACTTGCATGAAATGGATTCAATGGATTTGGATCTTGACACTTGAATATTTCTTGAAAGAGTGCTTTCAATGCTTGATTTGATCATGAAACCTACATCAGAATGTTAGCTCCAAAAAAATGCATGATGGAAGAATACTTTGACATGACAATTGAATCTCAAATGCTACAATAAAACTCTAATAAATCTACTATTGAATGCCTTTGATCACAATATTTTCTCTAGGAATGCTTCTTAAAATCTTCTAGGTAAAACATAGTGAAATAACCTTATATTTATAGATGAGTATCCTTAATTTCTCAAAACCCAAACATCACAAGCTAACATTGAATCATAGATTTGAAATCATTAAAATACCACCAAAAACATAATTTAAATTTAGGTCCTAAGTTCTAGGGTGGATCCATTCAACCATAGGTGAATGGGTACCAGGTCCATAAATCTAGGACACACATTGCTCAATGAGAAGTGTTATGTTAATGCATTAATGAATGTCATGTTTCCTTTTCAAAAAATGTAATTAATAGGATTGGTAAATGAATTAGAGGGCCAATTAAGGAAAAATTCAGATCAATTAATTAAGGGAGCCCTAAATAAGTGTGAAAGTGTAAAGGGATACACCTTATAACACTAAATTAAGTCACAACTAAGCCAAAATTAACTAGGAAGGCCCAAACAAGTGAGAAAATGTAATGGGATATATTTTTTGTCACTACATTTAGCCCTCACTTTAGTGAGAGGATCACCTTGTGTCAAACTCACTCTATGTAGACATTGAAAACATATATATGCAACAACAACAAGATACTCAATCATACAATCTAAAATACTTAAAGAAAAGTTAAAAACAAAAAGGGAGGATCAAGCCTCAATTGTCCAACGTGATGTGGAACATGCCTTAGTTGTTTGTCCAAAAATGTTCACAAGCGGAACCCTAGTTGTCCACTATGAAAACAACACACATGCTCACATGAGCTAATGGAACTTTGGTCATCCACTAGGTGATCCCCCAAGGGTGGCAAATGAGATCTTATTAGGATCTCATACCATACCAAATTTATTCCTTTGATAACTTCAATAAGGCACAAAAAAATTAAAAAAAAAACAAAAGGGGTGGTAAATGAGAGAATATTATTAGGCTCCCATACCATACCAAAGCTATATCTCCAATAACTTCAGTAAGGAACCATACAAAAAAATAAAAACTTCAAGATTAATAAGGCCTAACAAGTTGTGTTATGCTAAGCACCTATGAACAAACAAGGCAAGGCTCCACTAGCAAGCAAAGTGTGTTATGCTTGGTGGCCTTGGAAAGGGTTTGAGATTCACAAGGTTAGAAAGTTGCATTATGTTGAACACTTATGAACAAAAAGGAAAGTAACCATGTTCAAATGGATTTCGCTTAGTTCATGCAAGGTATCCTCTTAGGGAAGATCGTGCCTAATGTCTCGAAGAGAGGAAAAGTTAAGGATAAAAGATTCACAACTTGGGAAATGTAACACATCACATCGCCACTAAGAGGAATATTGTATGCCAAGAAAGGTCACACTCCTAGTGGACATAAAACCCATTGACACCACCATCAAAAAGACACATTGCAAGAATTACAAGGATCACACAATGAAATATAAGGAATGTAAAAAAAATAAAAAATAATAATGCCAATGTATGCCCCTACTTTAAAGAAATTGCTAAACACCATGTTGTGAGAAATTTACTTTAAAGTAGAAAATGATCAATGCTAACAATAAAGGAGACACAAGAGCTTATTCAGAAAGCCCAATGCCAAGTCATATGTTTCCAAATTAAGATAGGTCATGAAAGAGAGGAAGGGGTTTCCCCCAAAATGAAATCCCAAACACATAAGGGATCCATGGATTTGGGGTCGGTATGTCTTTACTACAATGATATTATAGAGCTAAAAAATGGCATCATGCCCAAAATAACTCATAGAACATGAAGAATGACACATAGAGAGAAAAATAAAAAATAAAAAGCTTTTGGGTCAACATGGAAGAGACCTAAACATCTTGACGCCTTACATCATCCCAAAAAGGAAAATGCAAGAAAAAAATAAATGATAAATGTTCACGACATATAGAAGAATGTGGATACAACTAAAGAATTGCACGTGAAGAGATACATCAAATAGAACAATATGGGGGATCACATTATGCAAATGAAATCACACAAAGAAACATGAAAAATAAAATAAAGAATAATACTAGTAAGGCACATGTGAGTCAACCTATATAGTTCATTTTCATCCTAGTCTTGTTCATCATATGTGGAGGGCAGAGAACTAGCCAAAGGGACAACATCAAGTGTTGAACTAGGAAAAGGATATCCAACCCCTTTCCCCCAATAAGTGTAGGACAAGGATAAGTTGAGATGGGTGGTGAGAATGAGCTCCTTGCAAAAATGATTTCAATAAATATAAAGTGTGTAATAGTGAGTATGCTATTATCCAGCAACTATTACATGGTGAAACATGAAAAAAGAGGATAGGGGAATTTCCCAAAATTAAAAAGTGGATCCAAAGAGGGAAAATGGGTCCTAGTTCCCTAATATCGTTAGGAAATGAGACCCACATAATGAAATGACTATCAACCCAAGGTAGGTGAATTAGATCAAGGTGTGAATTTGCAAATTTCCCTTTTATGCTAGGACAAGGGGTATAAGTTAAATAACACTTTGGGGAGAAATATTTAAAATAGCTCAAAAAAATATTGATGAAACCTACAAAATTTAGGGAGAATCTTGAAGAGATAAATCTTCCGTACCTCACACTAAAAGTCCCATTTCAAGGCTAACTGAGGACTCGTTCACCCTATGGTGAATGAGTCTTGGCTAGGGCTCCTGAAAATATATTTCTAGGTTTCTTTCTCTTGTGTCTATACTCCTAGATTCTCAAATATTGTAGTCAAATAGATGGAAATAAATATCGAAGGTCAATTCCAGTGATTTTGCACAAAAAGGTGACAACTTTGACAACTTTGCAATTTTTGTTCTTCAATAGATCTCCCACCTAAAATCTAAAAACACGCATCAAGAGAGAAATTTTTTATTTTATTAGGGAATGGGTATTTTCCTTGGTCAAACCCTGTTTTGGTAATTAAACCTTGAAATGAATAAAATCATGAAAGGAGTAATGAATGAACAACTCTATGTCACAACTAATCAAACTTTTTCTTGAACCTTTGATAATGGAGGTCAAAAACTTGCATTAAATGGATTCAATGGGTATGGATCTTTAATTTGAATCTTTTTTTGAAATGATACTTTGAATGCTTGATTGAATCATGAAACCTACATCAACATATTGGGTCTAAAAATATGCATGACTCCACATAACTTTGACATAATGCTTGGATCTTGATTTATGCAAAAAAGGACGAAGAAATATTCTCTTGAATTCTCTTGACAATAATATTGACTTTCAATCTCATAAACATGCTATTAGGAATGCTTTCTTGAAAATTCTAGAGGAGACCTAATGAATCAACCTTATATTTATATATAAGTTACCGTAATATCCTAAAATTCAAATATCATAAGTTGACATTGAATTATTGATTTCAAATCATTAAAATAATACCAAAAACATAGTTTGAATTTAGATCCTAGGCCTAAGTGAGGACCCATTTTCCCTATGGTGAATGAGTTCTAGGTCACTTGCCTAGGACATACATTCTTCAAGATTAAGTGTTATGTAATGGTATTTATGAGTTTCAGGCTTTATCCCTTGGAAAATATAATTAATTAGGCTTGGATTTGAATTAAAGTGGCCAATTAAGGTAAATTAACTTCAAATAATTAATAAATCCCTTGATAAATGTGAAAATGTAAAAATACACTTTACAACACCAAAAATAAGGCACAATTAAATCCATTTTATTTAATAAGGCCCTAAATTTAATGTGAATATGTAAAATACATATTACAACACTAAATTTAGGCATCATTTAGTTTATTTTAATATTAACTAATTTCCAAATTAAGTGTGAAAAAGGGATGCTTTTTCCTACACTACACATGGCAAGGAGAAAAGTTTGTGTAATTGCTATCCAACTATTTTGTCATGAAAACCATGATCATTAGGATTAAAATCATGCAGTATTATGTTTAAGGCATGACACTCATCAGTAATACACCCAAGAGTTCTATGATATGCATAATAACTCATATTCTTAGGCTTTTTTCTTTTACTAGGAGGTGGCAATGAAATCCACCCTAAATGAAGAAGGTGTTCCATTTTTTTTTCTTAAATTTGTGTTTTAGTATGTAGAAATGACAACTTTATGAGTTTATAAGGTTTATATTTCTTTCTTGTTTGAGGATCTTGTTGAGGTGAATTCGAAGCAGGACCTAAAATGATCCTATCATCCTTGTCATCATTATGAAGGAGGACACTTGTATACTTAGAAGATACAGGGGGAGAAGGATTGTGATATTCTCAATAGGTTTAGTATCTTCAATTGGGATTTTTTGTAAAATTTTGTGAATTTCATTATCATTATTTATGTAACATCCTTGCTTAGTTAAGATCTTAAATCCTTGTCCATAAGTCTCTTCTAGGTTTATGGGTGTGTTGGTCACTTTATGAATGTGGGATGGATAGGTATGTACTTGGTTAGAGGAACTAGGTTCACTTACTATTGCATGTTTATGCTTGGTTTGTGACTCAATCTCATTATGTAAAATACAAAACATCTCAAGTTGTAGGAAAGTAAGAGGTGTTGGTTGTTGCATGGAAGGGTAAAATGATACATTTTTCTCAAGGTTGTCAAGCCAAGTGTTTATGAATTCATGGATGTTGTCATCATCTTCTCTAATGATGTCAACTTGATGAGGACATTCATTAGGAGTGGATTGAGCATGATTAGGTTATATTGCATTAGAATCATTTCCAAAAACATAACTTGAAACATCAACCAAAGAGATTAAAGACTTCCACATATTACCAATTCACATGTACATTATTAAAGAATGAATTGAAATGTAAAGGGATTACAAATTTTTAGATCTTAAGCAAGATAATTTTTTGATTATGCTATGCAAAAACATGAAAATGATGTCATGTAAATGTTATTTTGAATTCACATAATGCATTGAATTTATCAAATGAAGCTTAATATGATCAATTTGAGATAACAAAAATTCTACAAATTGTAATGAAAATTTGAAATTAAAAAAATAGAACATAGAAATAGATATTTTGATGTCCAGAAATGCATCAAAGGGCCCTAATTAGGGACTCATTCGCCCATGGGAAAATGAGTCCTAGCTGAGGGATTTGGAAAATGAATTTATAGATTTTAGAGTGGATTTCTATGGTTCTCAGGTTGTGGACTAAGACTGGTGGTTATAGTTTGAATTGTCTATAAATTTAATTCTAAATGCAAATACAAAATAATGATAAATGACAAGATAGGAGGCCTAATTTGATGTGGAATTTTGATTCAATTTTCAAATGTAAATGAATTGTGATGCAATGCTATGTAAATGCTTTTCAAAATGACTTTTTTTTGTATTTTCCATATTTAAAGAATGCCAAAATGTAATCCCAAAACCATAAATGAGATGAAAAATAATGCATGCTAATAAACCCTAAATGAGATTCAATTCAGTGTAATGTAATGCAAATGAATGAAAATCTATACCTAGGGCTGAAATAGACTCCGACATCAAAAAGATACAATGCTCAAAAGTCATGTTCATCAAAATGAAAAGGTCAAAAATAGGTTATGGGTGTGAGAAGAGGGGTATGATAAACCTATCTTACTTATTTCATTAAGAAATGAGATCTACACAAAGGATTCACTTACAACCCTTAGGTGAGTAAACTCAAGGTGTGAATTTGCAAATTTCCTTATGACTGGAGGAATGGGGTCAAGTTCACTAGGAAATTTTGGGAGAAAAAATAAACATAGTAAACTAACCCAATTATGCCAAATTAAACTTGAAACAACAATAATAATCTCAAAATAAGTAGAACCAAAAGTTAAATTGCAGATCTGGGAAGGGTATAACGAAGTTTACTAGTCACCAAAAGTTGGATTTCAAAGGCTAACTGGGACTCATTCGCCCAAGGGTGAATCGATCCAATGTCAAGGATTTCCTGCAACTCTCAAGAGCCTTTGATATAGATTTTAATCTTCCAATTTTTCCAAGTGGGAATGTGAGAATGTCGAAAATAAATTCCTTGATCTTCAAATTTTCTCTTCAAGAGATCTTAAAAAAAAATTCCTCATAAATTTGTGAACAAAAGATAAGAAGGAAAACTTGTTTGTTTGTTGTGAATAGGGGTTTTCCTTGGTCAAACCCCATTTTGGTAATCAAACCTTGAAAGAAATAAAATCATGAAAGAGGGAATGAAGAATGAACAAAGCAATGTTACCACTCAACAAACCCTTGAATAAAGCTTAGAATGTAAATCTACAACTTGCATGAAATGGCTTCAATGGATGTGGATCTTGACACTTAAATCTTGCTTGAAATAGTGCTTTGAATTTGATAATTGGCTGTCTTATAGTGCAATTTTAGTGTTACAATGAACAAGTTTTATGGTTTGCATTGCTCTACTACTAGATATCTCATCATGTAGTTTTGAGGTGTTGATGATGTGTATTGAAGGTATTTAGATCCAAAGTTTCAAGGTTGTATGTTTCCATAATTGAATATAATGTTGATAGTGTATTGATATTTGTAATGACAATGTTACTGGTATAAAGTGGATATTGGAATGCTTTTCATTCCATCGTTGATGAATATATGCTATGGGTTTTTGAGAAAATGTTTGCAGATGTTGTGAATGAACATTTGGTTCATTTAGTTGTTACCTCACCATTTTTTTTATGTGGTGCCGACCTAAGGATTTTAGGGTTGTGTGGAGTTGAATCATGTAAGGAGTGAATTTATGGGAGTGATTATGGGTCATACTGACCTACTTTGGAGGTGTACACATTTTGGTTCTTTTCGCAAGGCATGTGTGTTAATTTTTAAGCCAACAAGTTATGTGGTACATAGTTCATGCAATTAGGTTGACCTAATTGATGTTTTGGTTGGTGGTGGTATATATGCAAGTTTGATTCATTGCGTGAATGATGAGATAAGTGTGTGTAGGGCATGTGTGTGTGAAATCTGATGTATAGTGAAGTGTGCAAGGTGTAGTGGTGAAGTATGAAGTATGTTAAGTGAATTTTTAGAGCTTAATTGGATTTGTATCTTTGTCATGTCACAAATGCATTATTCAAAGTTCATTTTGGCAGTGATTCACCCTTTCCTCTATCCTTTTCTATTCTAGGTAGTGAGCCCTTGGCAATTTGAGCTACTAGTAATGAGCCATTCTTTCTTTGTGGATAGTGAGTCCACCATTTTGTAATCTATATTATGATTTATATGATTTGTGAGTGGAATAAGCCTTAAGGTCCAAAATAATAGGTCTTAGGGGCCTATAAATGTTGATTTAAAGGATTATTAATGCAAGGTTACCTAAAATATGACCAAATTAGACCAAGGATTATACTTTCACCAAGAAGGGAGTAAAAATTTTGTGTCCACAATTAGCGCCCACTTTAGCACCCATATGGCTCTACATGCGTATGTAAGCTAAAGGACTCTAAATAGTACATTTTACTTCATAAAGGATATTCATTCAAAAGATGGGAGAATGATTCCCCTAGTATAGTTATCTACAAAACCACAACATTAGGAATGACATCCTGCAACACAAATTCATTAGTTGTCAAAAAATCCTCTTATGCAACTTCTATAAATCAAATTTGAGGGTAGATGTATGCATCCCCTTTATTTTTCTTGCCTTACGGAGGTGGAATCAAGGTAGCAATCTAGCCACATCGAATAAGGAAAATCATATCATAGGGAATTTCCAAGTACTATGCTACATCGAATAGGTATTCCCAATATATCCCCCCCCCTTGGTGAAGGTGTAAAATATTGGAAAATATTTCCTTTTATTTGAAAAAAAAAAAAAATTCCTCGTGAATTTATGCACATTATTAAAAGAAATTATAAAATCTTGGTGAATCTTAATGAATAATTGGTAAAAAATAATAATCATATTGGTGAATCCTAGCGAATAATCACTAAAAATATTAATTACAATGGTGAATCTCTCCTTTTAAAATTTTCTAATGATTGTTGATTTACAATAGTGATGTAAAATCAACAAATGAAATTGTGCCACATGTTGACACATCACTCGTTCATCACATTTGACTATCACACCAAACTATCAATCATTCCTTGTGGTCTCCACCAAGACACATGTACACCACTTGTGCAATTCTGAAGAATCAAGATGGGAATCTACAATATTTGTAACAAGTCTCCCAAAAAAGACTTAAATATTTAACTCCCAACCTCCAAGTGGTCCCCACATCTATCAGTATCCAAGTCACCACCGTACACAGTCATCACCATCCACACAGAGTAGTCCCACCATCCATTGGCTTTTCGCCCAGTCGGAGGTTAGGAAACTCCAAGACGTCATGATAACAAAGAAGATTGACCAATTGGGAAGTTAAGAATCTTTCAAGCACCGTGACAAGGTTCCAAGGTTAGAGAAGTCAGTGATCCTCAACCAAAACACTGTCACCCAGTTTCAAACTTCCAAAACCATGCAACATAGGTTAAAAGGTTCAAGTTTTGGGTGACAAGCTAAAAATGAAGACCATTAATTAGCTTTTTAATCCAATGGCTACAGGTTGATTATGTGACCTAATACGCACATGCCTTTTAAAAGGCTTGTTGAGGCCTAAGTTTTTTTCTGGGCCACACGATTAGGTTTAATCATGTGGACCAAAAAAAATTTTGAGCCTCAACAAGTCTTTTAAAAGGAACATGTGTATTAGGGCATGCAATCAACCTACAACCATCTTATTTAAAAGGTAATTGATGATTCAATGACAATAAATAAAAGCCATATTCAATGCTAAATTATCCCTAAAATTAATTGCTAATTTATTATTGTGGTGATATTGCCCCAAAATTAATGGTAGTAATATAATATTACTAGAAAATTTAATTAATATTTGTAATTATAGTATAAACTACTGGCGAATCGGTTCCAATGATGCATCATTTACATAGGTGAATTAATTGAGACAATTTTTTTTTTGTAAAAACCTGGTGATTCAACATCCTTTTTAGCTTGTACTATTCACCATTTTTAGAAGTCCCGATTTCAATTATTAGCCAATTGGCAAAGATTCACCACTAAAGTTTTCCCTACTCATGCCCCCCATGAGGTACCATGATGCTATGTTGATGGTGCTAGCTGAGCGCTAGGATGTAGATAGTACATTCTATGAGGAGAAGGCCAATATGCAGTATTGTCTAGATGGGCCAGTGCATGATGAGTGGGTGAGAGGATGGATTGATCTTGCGATGTTGTTATATTCACGAGCTCTGATGGTGAGATGGATTATGATGCACACAATTCACCTTTTGACTGGTGAGATGACAATTATTCTAGAGGAAATCCACTGTATCTTCTGAGTTCATATTCGAGGAGAGAAAGTATGCTTCTAGAGAGATCATACATTCTATGAGCAGAAGGACAATATGCAGTATTGTCTAGATGGGCCAGTGCATGATGAGTGGGTGAGAGGATGAATTGATCTTGCAATGCTATTATATTCATGACCTCTAGTGGTGAGATGGATTATGATGCACACAGTTGCATTAGTACTCATCCTAGATGGGTGTGCAACACATCTAGAGGGAGGACTAGTTCACTTGGTATGTGAGATGGTAGAGCATAGGATAGTATACACCTGGGGGCATTGTATCCTGGCACATTTATACCATGATCTTGGATGGTTCATATTTCAAGAGGTGGAGAACATTGTACACTAGACACTTCTATAGGTTTGGTTCCTTGAGCATATCACATGTACCAATCCTACTGGCTTCCCATGTCTGATAATAGTGGGGTATCCTCGGGCCTTTGGCTATCCTCTAGGACAATTGTTGTAGTATGGGGATTTATAATTTTGGAGAGTGAGATTTGACCTACTAAAGGAGGATGAGATCATATGGAGACCTTATCAGCTGACACTTTAGTGGCCAAATCACATGAGGCAGTTTAGGAGATTACAGTTAGACAAATTTTTGGTTGGTAGAAATGATCATGTAGTACGTCCCTTCTACTATGATCAAGTCATGGGACAACTTGGGAAGATTTAGAGACCACCTAGGGAATGACCCTTTTTCAGGACATCAATGTGGAGTTCTTAGAGACCAAGTGATATAGTACAACTCACTCTAGACAATGTTGGCGAGAGCAACTCCCAGTACTCGAATCATAATGAGACTGCAGTCTCCGATGTGGAAGACGTTGTGCCACATGTGAGTATGAGGAGTGGTGGATAGTATCATGATAAACTCATTTATATCCAATTAATGAGATTGTAGGGGATGCAAAACCACTACCAAGATGAGGGAGATGATAGAGAGGAGAGAACCGATGAGACAAAGTATAGGGCTATAGAAATTTACAAATGTCATTGATGAGGAGTATGATGAGGATGTAGATCCTGACTATGATGGCCAGGACAAAGAGGAGGAGGATGAGGAATAGGAGGACTAGGAGGGGGATGAGGAGGAGGAGCCACTCCTGAGCAAGGATGATGAGGCACCGGCTAAGAATCGACAGGAGGGGGAAGATCCCTCACCCATTCGTATGACTAGATCATGCGCAGCTACCACAATAGGCATCAGTACCCATAGTCATGGAGAGGCTAGCACATCTTCCATAGGTTAATATTTGAAATCCTACTAGAGATATAGGTGATGATATTGTATTTATGCATGTGCTTTATGCTTTTGTTTTATATATATATATATACATGGTATGTATTGATTGTGTATTGTTTATACCTTACAAGAGCTACAAGAGATTGGTAGGATCTCTACCGTCAAGCAGCTACAAAGATTGTGCTAGCATCTATCAATGAGGAGGAGATGGACTTAGAATATGTTCCCCCACCCATTATGGATGAGGACTAGGATTCACTCAAGCCATTTGCAAGATTACAAGCTAGATATGAGAGTTTAAGGAGACGAGTCCACCAAGCTGATACTAGAACAGATGCACAATTGTCCCAAACTCTAGCAGAGTTCAAGAGACTAGATTCAAAGATAGCTCAACTTTAGGTGCAGAGGGATCAAATAGTAGGGGAGCATCAGGAGGCCCTAGGAGAGATACAAGGCTTAGAGTTTGAACTCAGATTTAGTTGATCACGATCGCGATCACATATTATCATCACCCGACATACTGCTACTAGAAAAACATGACTACTAGATCCTGAGGGGTCTAGTATCCACAAACCTCAGTGATATTGTATATTGTGATGACATGTACATAAGAATTTATATATATATGTACATGTATGTGTGTGTGAGAATTTGATGTTTTATTACTTGTCTCTATTTGTGGAATGTTAATGGCAATGTGATTAATGAAATAACCTTTGCAAGATTACTTAATTAATGTCTTCATGATTTAACAAAGCTTACGTGATCTAATTAAAACTTGCTATAGTTTCTTTTAGATATGACATGGTGATTTTGTTATGCTAAATTAAATGCATTTATGATCTAAATTAACATAACACACAAACTTAATTTGAATAGTATGAAACCTAAAGTAACTATAGAATGAATTAAATAATCACTTTAGTACTCAAGACATACACATAAATATTTTTCAAGAACAAAGCAAAGCAAAAGCATATAGAATATAATCCAATATCTCTAACAACACTGTTTTATCATTCATACTATTCAAAGGGATTAGACATAATACCGACACAAATGTGCAACATTGATAGGTTCCTTGAGAGGTGTGGCATAGAGTTCTGTTAAGATATAGGCACCAGACCCAAAGCTTTTGTCAACGATGTATGGTCCTAACCAATTAGGACTAAATTTTCCTCTTTCATTTGGATCGGCATTGATGTTGTATTGATTTTCAGATGGGACTAAATCACCTTTGTTGAATGTGTGAGGAATGACAGTGAGATTGTAATAGTGTTGTTTCCATTTACCATAAGCCTAAAGATGTTCAAGATTGTAATAGTGTTGTTTCCATTTACCATAAGCCTAAAGATGTTCGAGATTGTTGATGTACTGTTCATCGAGCATTTCAAGCTGATGTAGTCATTGCTCTTTATAATTTCTATTCTCAATAAGTCCTTGAAGACAAATTCTTAACATAGTAATTTCTAACTCCAAGGGCATTATTGCCTCACTGCCATATACAAGATTGTAAGGTGTAGTTCCTATAGAGGATTTAACACTGGTGTGATATGCCCATAGCACACAATTTAATTGTGTACATGTCAATACTTATGGTGCTTGTTTATAGTTTTTTAAGGATTTTTTCAATAACCTTATTAATTGATTTAGCTTGACCGTTAGATTGTAGGCAATAAGGTGCTAAAAAGTGATGTTGTATGTTGAATGTTTCTAAGAATTTCTTCACAATGTTGTTCTTAAATAGAGTGCCATTATTAGAAACTAATACGGAAGGAAGGCCAAAGCGAGCAATAATATGTTCCAATATGAAATACGTATTACCTCAGCTATTGTGGATTGAAGGGGAATGGCCTTGACCAATTTTGTAAAGTAATCAGTTGCAGTGATGATAAATGTATATTTAGTGGAAGAGGGCGGTGATATCTTTCAAATAATGTCTAAGCCCCAAACCACAAAGGGTCGTATTGGAACTTAAAATTGAAGTTAACAAGTAGGAGTATGGTTTAAGTTGTTGTTTTCTTGACATTTGTGCCATTTTATAATGTAATCAAAGCAATATTGTTCCATATTTCTACAATAGTATCCAATACAGATGAATTTTTGAACCAATATTTTTCCTCCAAAATGACCACCACAAGCACCTGCATGGGCTTGCTCAAGGGCTATGGGTATCTTTGATTTTTTTATGCATCAAAGTAAGAGACCATGGAATGATTTCCAATACAACATGTTAGCAAGAATGATATACTTAGATGGAAGCCTACATAAATGGGCTCAGATGTTCTTGGTTATCCACTTGAGAAAGGTATCATTTTTCAAATAATTAAATATTGCATCATACCATTCACTGGTGTCTTCCTCAGCAGTCATTAACATGTCTTCCCATTTATCATCGATTAAAGGTTTCATGATGGGATGAATTGTAAATGTGAAATATTTTGAAGTATCTTGAGGTGATATAAGAGAAGCGACACTCACCATTGCATTCGCATGTTGATTATCCTTTTGTGGGATGTTATCAATGGTAAATGACTCAAAATTTTGTAACAAATTGTTGGTAAAACAAGGAAAAACAAATGAGAGGGGGAGTGAATAGTTGTCACATATTATTTAAATTTTTCAAACTTAATCACAAATTTGATGCAAGAACAATAAACCATAAAAAATCAACACATCAAAAATAAAGAGAACACCAAGATTTTATTTCATGTGGAAACCTTGTTAGGGTAAAAGCCATGATGGATGTTAGTCCACAATATTATACCCTGTTAAAAGTATAGAGAAGAATAGGAATGCACATGCATTCATGAAAACTACCTAGAGCTCACTTTCCAAAGAAGAGAAATATGAATTAGATATGTAGGGTATGAACTAAGACAATAGCTTCTCCAAAATCTCAATTACAGTTCTAGTTAAGCACAAAAATACTCCTTCACACTTCACTCAAAAATTCTTCACACTCTGCTATGCAATCGAATGATTAGATCATTATTCACACATATTCTGTTCCTCTACTCTCACACACTTATGCACTCACACTACACTTTTCTCAAACAATCACTCTTATATATATCTAAAACATGAATTTCATCAACAACTTCGTTGGCCAAAAGAAATATGAAAATATAAAATATATATGCAATGTCGACACTAATTTACAAATAAATTTTCAATGCAAATCAAACACCATTGGCCAATATTATGTTGTGACCCAAAACAACATCCTCACGCATGCAAAATATTCAAATTTTCATCTCCAAGGATCCACAACACATTACAACCACCATGTCAGCCAAGAACATGAAAACCAGAACACACATGAGAAAAATATTTGACCATGAACACACTGATCAATGCAAACATGCCAAAAAGATAGAAAATGATCTAGAAGCATCTACAAGAAATAAGAACCAACAAAGAAACATCCATAGAAACATAAATTACTAGAATCACATGAACTTCACTCAAGAATACTATCTAAAACCAAAGAAAATTTGTTAGAACACATCTGTTCATAATATGATAAAAACTTCACACGGACCTCTGAAAATTCTGGTGGATAAACTAGATACTCTAAGAAATAAGCCATTTAATCCACAATGATTGATCATCAATGTACTGAGCAAGACACCTTCATGACCTTCATTGTTCCACTGGGAACCTGCAACTCTTTCTTCAACAATTTTCTCAATATCCTTGACATAGGGTATGTGCAAAATCATCATGGAAAAAATAGGCCCTTAAGTGGCAAAAACTTCAAAAAAATCAGAGTTAGGAAACTTGACGTAAAAATTTGAATAAGTTATCTATATTATTTCAAAAATATGTAAGAATAGAATCTGTAACAAATTGAATGTAGTTTCTAAACTACTAGGTTTGTTTAAAAAAAAATCTAAAAATTTGGTGAAAATTTGAAATTTCAATGCAGAAGACTTAAATTTCAAGGAAAAAATAAGTAGGTTTCTATCTGACAACCCTAACCACAATAAAATAATAATATTTTTTATAATATTTTAGATATAAGTAGAGGACTCATGTCCCGATGTGATGCATTTTTTTTGAAGTAAATAATTAATTATGATTTTTTATTACAACTTTGAAAAAATATAAAAATCAATGTTTGACCACCTTAACTTGGTCAAAACTTCATGAAATTCAAATTTCTTTTTTAATCCTATAGTATGTGAAGCATAGAATGTGACACATGTTTTTATTCAAAAATGTGATATCATTTGAAAGCTATAGATGTTTTCAATCAGCCTATCAATCAAGACTTTAGTCATAATTCAAATAGAAAATGAATAATAATTACTTATTAAATTCAAAGTAAATCATAATTTATATTAGTGGAAAGCTAAGAATCTCCTTTAAAAACCCTTTTCGTTTCATCAATTTTGGGTAAAAAAAATGTTATCAGCCACATACCCATCATATTGCCACTTTTTGGCCCATCATGATCCTGCACATACCCCATATACAACCTTCAATACATCAATGTGAATAGTGTTGACATCAATGACAACCACATATCAACAACAAAACCACGTCATCTAAAAATCTGCCCCTTTGGCATTGATGGTAACGCTTGATGTGAAAAAATCTATTAACACAACTCTCAATGAACACTTACTCCTTAGATTCTGACTCTTCTGCCTCAACTTCTTCTACATCAACTTGACCCCACAAGGCTCTTCTCCCTAGATTATTCCAATTTTCCACGTGACTCTTCTCCCCCTTTGACATCAATGGCAAAGATAAACATTAGCTTCCCACATAGAAGCTTTGATACCAATTGTAGGAAAAACAAGGAAAGACAACTAAGAGGGGGGGTGAATCAGTTGTCACAAATTATTTAAACTTTTCAAACTTAACTTAACTTAATCACAAATCTGATGCAAGAATAATAAACCACAAATAATCAACACATCAGAAACACAGAGACAACCAGGATTTTTTTTTAAGCGGAAACCTTGCTAGGGGAAAAACCATGGTGGATGTTAGTCCACAATATTATACCCTGTCAAAAGTATAGAGAAGAATAATGGGAATGTATATGCATTTGGGCACACTTCCTAGAGCTCACTTCCCAGAGAAGAGAAATACGGATTATATCCACAAGGTATGAACTGAGAAAATAGCTTCTCCAAAATCCTAATTATAGTTCCAATTAAGCACTTTTAATACTCTTTCATAGTTCGCTCAAAACTTCTTCACACTCTACTCTACAATCAAATGATTAGATCATTATTCACACACATTATCTTCCTCTACTCTCACACACTTATGCACTCACACTACACTTTTCTTAAACAATCACTCTTATATATCTGCTACATGAATTTCATCAACAACTTCGTCAACCAAAAGAAATATGAAAATATAAAACATATATGCAATATCATCCCTAATTTACAAATAAATTTTCAATGTGAATCAAACAACATTAGCCAATATTATGTTGTGACCCAAAACAATATCCTCAATTGTGCCAAACATTCAAATTTTAATCTCCAAGGATCCACAACATGTTACAATCACCATGTCGGACAAGAACATGAAAACCCAAACACACATGAGAAAAATATTTGACCACGAACACACCAATCAACACGGACATGCCACAAAGGTAGATAATGATCTAGAAGAATCCACAAGCAACAAGAACCAACAAAGAAACATTTGCAACAATAGAAATTACTAGAATCACAACAACTTCACTCAGGAATACTATTTGAAACCATAGAAAAACTATCATAACATAACTATTCATAACATGATCAAAACTTCATGTGGACCTCTGAAACTTTCAGTGGATAAAATAGATACTCTCATAAATAAACCCTTTAATACACAAGGATTGATCATCAATGTACTGAGAAATACACCTTCATGACCTTCACTATTCTACCGCCAACTTGCAGCTCTTTTTTCAACAATTTTCTCAATATCCTCGACATATACATCCTTCAATTCATCGATGCTAATAATGTTGACACCAATGAAAACCACATATCAGCAGCACAACCACAACATCCAACACAACTATAGTGTGAGATCCTTGTATTTTGATAATTTGTCCTATTTTGCTTGATATGTTCCATTGATTTGTTTGATCAATAATTGTGAATCACCAAAGATATTAATATCTTTGACACCCATAGCTAAAGTAACACACGATCCAACAATTAATGCCTCATATTCAGCTGTGTTCTTTTTACATAGGAAATTTAATTGATATGACAAGGGAATAGGCTTTCCTACATGTGGAATTAATATAACTCTAGTGGCAAAGCCTATTCTACACTTGGATCCATCAAAATATAATTCCAATGTAGGACCTTCTATTTTTAACACACTATCATTGGGAAAAGAGATATTGTTAGGTGTATACACCTAAAAATGGTCTAGATAATCTAATTAAATAAATACAATTTATTTGATTAGTTGACTCCTTTAATTCATCTACTTATAAATAAATAGAAATATTTATTTATATAGTTCACCTTTAATTCTTCTATCTTTACCATATTATTTCCTCTTAATTAAATAAAAGAATTCAAATACCTTGTTTTATTTAATTGTCTATTTTATTTCATCTAAATTAAATAAAAAAGTTCATATACTTTGTTTTATTTAATTACCATATTTCTTCCATGTTTATTTAATAAACATATTTATATAGTTTGTTTTATTAAATTAAATATCCTATTTTGCTAATTTGAATAAATCCAAATATTCAAGTAAAAGCCTACTTCTACAGCTATTTCCTCTTTTCACTCATCATATCCACCAACAAAATTAGATATGAAATATCTAATTAATTCAACTCAGCCTTCCCAGACAAATTTGGAGACAAAATATAGGAAAACTTCTTCATCTTCTTCCATTGATCTTTCATATCCTTTGGTTGAATGTTTTTGTGGGGAGGAACAATCTCCATATTCTTCTTAGGTTTCTTCACCCTTCACCATTGAATCTTTCAAATCAAATCCAAACCTTTGCTTGGCTGCCACATCACAAATATGTTGTTGTGAATCTATAAATATAACCTCTTTCTATAGGAAACAGATCCCAACTTTGTGCAATCTTACTCTATAGAAATAGCATTAGATAAATCAAGCAATTAAGCAATCATCATTGTAGAATCATATTAGAATCATCTTAGTTTTATAATCACGTCTTTTCATTTAGTTGCATCTTAGTTTACAATAATTTCTTTTATCATCTTCATGCCAATTTCATCTACAGTATCATCAACATATCATTTAGTAATCATTATATAGGATTAGATTCCTGCATTTTATAATATCTCATTCTCTAAATTGTCATTTTAACAGTCACAATGCTTACACAATCTGAGAGCCATAGTGAATTAATAAATATTTGAAGTTAGAGAGAAATGGGACAACTTTGAGAGATTTCCTACTTTAATTAGATTAATTGTTGTTTAAATCTCTTGATTTAATGTCTTATTAGGTGTGTTTGTTATTCATTTACGCATATTTTAGGGTGATCCCACAAAGCTGGTTTACAATTTCTAGGAGGAATTGATTTTTGCTGAAATCACATCTTTTTAGAAAATATTATAATGATTTAAGCCTTAAAAGGTTCCATTTAAATAATTCCAATTGAAGAGGGTTTGATCAAACTACCTTAAATCAAACCACCTTGGATAGAACCCCGCTAGTCTTAAACCATACCTATAACGAAGTCTCCTTTACACCTATCAAAATGCTGATAAAAAACCACTTTTGATTTAACTTTTGGGGGATCAAATGAATTCAATTAAAATTTATTTTTTGTAAGTATGTATTCCTTATTATAAGCTTCCCAAAAAGTATAATTTTAAATAAATTTAATTTTATTATTATATTTATTTTTTATTTCTCGTGAATGTAGGATTTTCACCGAAAATCAAGCTCTCTGTTCTACACATGTGGAAAAATAGCAGGTTATTAAAAAAAATAAAAAATTATTAGTGCACCAGATATTGAAGTCCTTGATCCAACAGAGAAAAAGAAATTTAATTTAGATACATACAAAAAAAGTTACGCGTTATACGGTCACGCTATGTCTGAATTATAATTGGTTTAAATTCGAAACTTGATTAAAGAAAAAATATTCAATAAAAAACTATCTAACCAAGTGGAAGCACTAGATATTAGAGTTACAAATTTAAATTTGAAAGAATTAGAATTTTATCCTTCATGAAATTTTTTTTATGTGTTATACGATGAGCATCACTTTTTAAAAATGTTGTTTTCTGAAAAAACTAGTTTTTGAGGGAGATGGAAAAAGAACTGCAATCTAATTCCAAAAATTTTGAAAAAAATATATTTAGAATCTATAGACAAAATTTCACAAAATGCTAGTTTTCATCATCTTCAAATTCATCACGGTTTAGCCGCTATAGGTGCCCGAAAGTGAAGATTTAGTTAAAAAAATTTATTTCAATGTCTAGTTTGGCCAAAAATTGTGAACCACTATTGTGGGATCACCCTTTACACACACACTAGGTAATGCTAAATGAGGAGCGTCAACTTAAGGTCAAACTCAGTCAACAACATTATCCATTTAGCTAAACGTCCTAATAAATTTGTTTTATTAAAAATATGTTTGAGAGGATCAAAATTTGTCATTACTTGTATTTCCGCATTTACTAAATAGTGTCACAACTTACTGGTAGTGAATAAAAAAGCCAAAAAGTATTTTTCAATTGGTGTGTATCATGTTTCATAATCTATTAAAGTTCGACTAAAGTAATAAACAAGATGTTCTTTATCATTGTCATCTTCTTGAGCCAACAATGTTGCAAGAGCATGGGCGGATGCGGCTATATAAAGGATGAACAATTTGTTTGGAATAGCAGGTTGTAAAATGGGAAGAGTTATGAGGTATTCCTTCAAACTTTCAAAGGCATGTTTACAATCCTCATTTCAATCAAAATGCACATCCTTTTTGAGAAGATGTGTGAAAGGTAATGTTTGATTAGCTAAGGAGGTGACAAAATGACAAATGGCTTGAATTCTTCCTTGTAATGTGCGCAATTGGGAAATGTTTCTAGGAGGTTTCGAGGAGGTGGGATATTAATTATAGAATCAATTTTCTTTGTGTCCACCTTGATGCCTCTGTGAGATATGATAAACCCTAAATGTTTTCCACTATCTACGCCAAAGACACACTTTTTCATATTTAGTTTCATGTTGTATTTGTGCATCCTTTCAAAGATCTTCTGAAGGACACTCACATTGTCTTGTCTTGTTAACAATTTGGCAAGGATGTCATCAACATAGTCTTCCAAGATTTTATGTATGTAATCATGAAATATCAATGTCATAGCTCATTGATAGGTTGTGTCAACATTATTTAATCCAAAAGGCATCATAATCCAATAAAATATCCCACAAATAGTTGTAAATTTTGTTCTATATTGATCTTGTGGGTTGATAAAGATTGTTTATATCCATAAAATCCATCCATGAATGACAACAAAGCATGTCTCACAGTTGAATCCATGATCATGCCGATGTTAGGAAGGGGAAAATTGTCCTTTAAAGAGGCTTTATTCAAGTCACACAAATCCACATACATCCTAATATGATTGTCAGGTTTTGCAACTACAATGATGTTTTAGATCCAAGGAGAATAATCAATAGGTCGAATAAATCTTGTGTCAAGGAGTTTTTCAAGTTCTCTATTAAAAAGCAAGTCTATTTTTGGATTCATTTTTCGTATCTTTTGTCAAATAGTCTTAGAATTTTCAGCAAGAAAGATGTTATGTGTCACTATCTTCAGATCTATTCCTAGCATGTCTGAATATTTCCAAGAAAAAAGTTTAGGAAAGTCAAGAAGCAAGGTTGCATTCTCCTTTTTTTCTTCATCATCAAAGCATTTCCCTATCTTAATGAATTTTCTTTTATCATCTATGCCCATTGGTATATCAATTGTATCTCCCAAGGGAAGTGCATTTAACTTAGGAAATTTAGATCATATGGTTCCATGCTTGTGTCTTTCTCATTGGTATCAATATCTTTTTTCTTGGTACTGATCATAGCACAAGTAACTTTTTTCTTTGAAGAAGATGTCTTATCATAAGCACCTAACATTTGTTTCAGAGCTTCATCATTTTCAAAGTACTCCTAGGATGGTGGTAAATCCATATCATGTAATTTTGGATGCTTTAGTGTGAAATTGGTTCTTGGTTTACATGTGATCTAGTATTGATGTTGAGCGATGGTTGTTGAGTTGCTTTTGTTATTTTAGAAAAAGAATATCCCAAACTAGTATTTTTCTCTTGTGTATTAGGTTATATAGGAACTCAAATTCCTTGTTCATGCTTTTCACATCCTTTACCATTGTATCCCAACTATTTCATGATTTCATAAAATTTTCCATAAATTATTTCCATTTCCTTCAAGTTAGGCGGGTGTTGATAATCTATCTCATCAAAATTTGTTGGGTAAGTTGTATTTTCTTCCAAAGTAGATGAGGTAGATGCTTGGGAAGATTCTTCTAAATTTTGAGCTAACATAACCATGGGTTGTTCTTGTTTTTCATCCTCTTTTCGTGTGATTATATATTCACCCATGAATGAAGGTGTGAATTCTAATGATCCCCAACCATCACCTAGAAATTTAGACATGGGTTCTTCTTCTTTTTTGTTGGTATCAAGAGGTTCTATGTGAGATGTTGGAATCAATGTGTGCAGAGGAATTGTTCCTTTTTCAAGTTGTAAGCAACTTTCAGGCTCAAGGCTTATTTCAACTTGATAAACTTTAAACTGTTATAAACATATTTCATTATTCAATGAAGGGTCAAAGTCACCGCATGCATCTCATGAATCCATGGTCTTCCCAAAAGAAGATTGTATGAAATATCATAGGGTATGACATGAATAGGATTTTGCAAAGTAGATACTCCAACTATAGTAGGTAAGGTAATTACTCTGAGCGGTTGCTTTGTGATATTGTCAAGTCCTCTACTAGATAAGGAATCAGATTTGATTTATGATTTATCCGAACATAATCTATCTAGAGGTTTCACACTACACACATTAAGGGTAGAGACATTGTCAACAAGGGTTCCTTTGATGCCTATTCCATTGAATTGGGATATTATCACAAATGCTTCATTTAGCTTCCTTAATTCCAATGGAGGGAGCTCATGTTGATGGAAGGTAATGTCTACATTAACTGTATTCATTCCTTGTATTAGAGCTACCACATCATTTGCATTAGTACCATGAGGAACCACTATTTTTTGTAATGCTATTTGAAGCATAGTGTGATAGTTTGGTGAATTTTGAATTTGATCCCAAGGAATATTTTCGCAAGAGTATTCTTAAGTTGTTCAACAAGGTCATACTCCTTCCCACTATGTGGAGGTAAATGAGGAACACTATGCAATATGGGATTGGAAAAAGGTAAGGGTGTTTGGGTGGGTTGTTGTGGTTGTGAATTATTTCTAGTGTTGTATGTATGTGCAATTAAACAATCCAAAATTTATGATTACAAGTGCTTAAATGAGATTTTCACTAATGCAAAGTATGAAACCCTAGAATGTAAATTAAACAATCCAAAATGTAATGCAATGGAATTCTAGGATGCACTTTTAATCATAAATAGAATGTTCTAAAGTTAGGTTCATAAAAAAATGGACAATGGAAATGAAGTTACAACTTCTCTTATCCACACCTAAAAGGGGAATGAAGGAAGAGGAATTCGATTTCAAAAAGTTCACACTCAAGAAAAATTTGATGAGATTCCAATGCAATGAAGATTGAAAATTTTCAAGGCATATTGTTCCTAAGGTTGTAAATTGATAAAGAAGATAAATTATGGATGGAAAACTAAGGAAATGCAAGGCGTTTGAAAACACAATGTGATATGCAAAATGAACTAAATATGCAAGTAAACTATAATAGAACTTAATGAGATTAGAGAGGTGCACTTGGAAACTAGAATTTGATGCAAAGAGGCTCTGAAATTATGGAAATTCTAATATTTTGGCCAGCTAGGACACTTATGCCAAGTTAGGCGACTTAGTCCCAGATCTGAAAAACTACTCTGAAGCCCATTTCAACCAAATGGGTATCCAAATCTAAAGAAACTTCTAAAAAACATGTACAGTGGGACCAAGTCACCATTGATGGTGACTTAGTCCACTTTGTCTTTTCTAAAAATTTGAAAGTGGAAACGGAAGCTTACAGTTAGCACTTCATTTTTTGATTGAAATACAAATCCAAATTTGTTAAAACACCTACAAAATAGAATATAATTTGGTTTCTAATGTGGTTTTTTCCTTATTCAAACACCTAGTTGGTATTTAAACCTTGAAAGAGATAATGAATTTTTTTGTAAAACCCTTAGCCCTAAATGCATCTAAGACTAGGAAATCTGAAGTAAAATGCAACCCTATTCTAACATGCAAGAATAAGATGCGTAAATGAAACTAGAATGATGCAAGACTCATTCCAAGAGACCCTAAATAAAATTAGAAATGAATCTTAATAACATGCAAACCTTCCTTAGGCTGAAAATTGAGAGAAAATGGAAGATGGAATCACATAGGAAACAAGTCCTTAGGCTTGGCTTGATGGCTAGTTGCATCTCCCCGACCTAGAATTATTCATGATTCTCCATAGGCATCCATGTTCAACCCTTGATAATGAAATATCTTTGAAAACAAGTGAGCTTGAAGAACTCAAAAAACCCTACCTTGCTACCCTAAAACTTCAACTTTGTTGTAGATAGACTAATGAATCTTCTTGTGAAAAATGACTTTTGAATTTGTTTGTTGAAATAACTAAATGTTATGAAAAATGACATAAAAAATTTTATTTATAAGCATCAATAACTAATTAATCATTATTTATACCTTGTAGGTTGACATCCATTGGAAATTTGACTTAAATTGGTGATTTTCTAGCTCAAAAATAAAAAATCCCCCAAAAGGGACTAAGTTGCCACCCTGGGCGACTTAGTCCCACTAGAGGTTTTTGAGGTTGGTTTTCTAGAATTTGCATAGTTTGAATGTTGTTTGTCGGGATTTATATGATTTTTGAGTGGAATAAGCCTTAAGGTCCAAAATAATGGGTCTTAGGGGCCTATAAATGCTGATTTAAAGGATGATTAATGCAAGGGTACCTAAAATAGGACTAAATTAGATCAAGGATTGTAGTTTCACCAAGAAGGGAGTACAATTTTAGTGTCCAAAAGTACTCCTAAACATTCAAAAAGAGAAGACTACTCCACTTCTTTGGAAGAAACTTGCTTGGATTTATCAGGATAAATCCTTGGTAAATAAGTTGTTCTCATGAAAGAAGATGTATTCTCTACGAATAGAGGAAAGAGGATCTATCACAAATCACCTGAATGCATTCAACATGCTTGTTGCCTAGTTGAATTTTATTGGTATCAAAATGAAGGAGGAGTATCATTGAATTACTTTTTGCGCTCACTGCTAGATTCTTGGGACCAACTTGTCATGGCCATTGGAAGTACCACTACCACCTTTAAAATGGATGAAGTGGTTGAATCATTGCTATTTGAAGAGATGCAGAGAAAATCTTCTGAAATGGCTAAGGAGGCTCTGGTAATTTGAGGAAGAATGAAAGAAAAAGGAAAAAAGAAGAACACAAAGCAAGAAAATTCAAAATCCAAATTTTGTGAGAGATCTAAGTCTCCTGGTAAGACCAAGGTGAAATGTTGGAATTGTAGAAAACATGGTAATTTTCACAAATATTGTAAGGAGGAGAAAAAGAAGGAATTCTTTGATTTGGAATCTGATAAATCCTCTCAAGATGATACAAATGCTTTTGTCATTTCCTTGGCAATGCACGCATCGCAAGATGTGTGGTTCATAGACTCTGGTGCTTCTTTTCACATGACTTTGCATCAAGATTAGTTTTCTAAGTATGAAAGTTATGATGGTAGGAAGGTGTACTTAGGTGATGACTCTCACCTGAATATTTTTGGTTGTAGAAGATTCAAGATAAGATTCCCATATGGTAGAGTGAAGGGGATCGTTGGTTTCTTGCATATCCCTAGTTTGACTTGAAACCTCCATTCTATAAGTAAGTTGAATGATGTGGGTGTGAAAATTGTTTTCTCGAATAAAGGATGCAAGATGAAAAGAAGAGCTATGGTGCTTGCTAAGGGTTTTTGGATAGGCATTCTATTTCAACTAGATTCATGCATAGTTCATTGCAGTATTTCTTCTATGGAAATGAAGAAAAGATCTTTTGAGTCACTATCCTCACCATTGGAACTAATAGAAAAGAGAAAAGTTGCATCTACTTCTGATGGTTGTGCTTTCTGCGTACCCAAAGGTGTTCATGCTTTGGAGATGAAGTTACTTACTAAGAAGACAATGCTTTAGCACCAAAGACTTGGTCACATTGGTGAAAATGGTTTAAGAACCCTAAAAAATAAATGCCTTGTTGAGGGGCTTGATGATTGTAATCTTGAGTTCAATTTTTGTGAACATTTTATTTATGGAAAGAAAAACTCTGTTTAATTTTACCATAATTCTCACAAATCTTCTAGGGTTTTAGACTATGTGCATTCTAATGGTTTTAGTCCTATAAATGTTCCTTCGTTATCAAAATCTGTATATTTTGTATCTTTCATAGATAATTATAGTAGAAGCGAATTTATTTATTTTCTCAAAAGTAAATCTGAATTCTTCAATTGGTTTAAGGAGTTTAAGGCCTTGGTAGAAAATCATATTGGTAGGAAGATAGTGTTTGAGGACTGACACTGGTGGTCACTATTGTTCTGTAGAATTTGATAATTTCTATAAAGAACATGAGATCAAAAGGCATAAGACAACTCCATATACCCCTCAACATAATGTAGTTGTGGAGAGGATGAACAAGATGTTGATGGAGAGGGCTAGGAGTATGCTAAGTGCACTTGGTCTTGAACAAAAATTTTGGGCTAAAGTTGTTGCCACTACATGCTATCTAGTAAATATATCTCATACATGAACTCTTGTTGATAAGAAACCTATGGAGGTTTGGTCAGGACAAAAGCCCTCATTGAAACATCTTTGTGTGTTTGGTTGTGAGGCATATGCTCATGTGCCAAGGGAGAAAAGGTTGAAGTTGTAAAAAAAAGGTTGTCGAGTGTATCTTCATTGGATATGGCATTGGTGTGAAAGGGTACAAACTTTTGGATCAAGTGACCAAAAAGGTTCCCTATAGTTAAAGTGTTATCTTCAGAGAGATGAAATCTTCTTCCACTGTTTTGCATCCTACAAAAGAAAAAAAAAAGAAAGAATATGTGGTTCAGATTCCTCTTGACTCTAAGAAATTTGAACCGGAAGCCCAAAATGGACTTGATGATAAGGAGAGCTTGAGAAGATCTGAAAGTTATGAAGAAGAAGAAGAACCTCAACCTCAACAAGTAAGGAGGTTTATGAGAGATAGGCAACAATTTGATAGGTTTGGATATTCACCTAAAAGGTTTAGTTATTCATTGTTGGATTCTAGTTCTATTTTTGCTTTGATTGCTAACACTAATAAGCCTAGGACTATTAGAGAGGCTATGGGTATGAGTGATGCAGATTCTTGGATGAAAATCATGGATGAAGAAATTGTTTTGTTGAAGAAAAATGATATATGAGATTTGGTACCTTTTCCTAAAGGATGGAAACTTGTTGGATGTAAATGGGTGTTCAAGAGAAAATCTGGTCCAAATGGTAGTGTGCATGTGTCGAAATGTGTAGAGTAAGTTAGGATATCATTCTAATGTTAACACAAACCTTAATAAAATGATTTACATTCAAAGTTTGAAGCAAGTAAAACTAATCTATTTCGTAATACAATCAAAATTTTCAAATACATATCATTGTTCTCTAATTCTAGGGATTTATTAAACCGTTTGGCCCTCAGATTTCTATGAGCACAAAGGTTGTTAAAATGACTACCTAGAAAAAAAGATTTTATGCTTAATAGCAAGCTAAGATGATTTATATGTGCAAATGTGTGGTGGAAGGATTAATGGTATGCTCTTAAATCAAACAAGATGATGGAATTGATGATGAATGCAACGATAAATGAAGGATGATGTTGGTGATGGATCAACAAGTGGAGATGATTGAGATGATATCCAAATATAATGAGCTATCTATGATTATGCATATGCTCAAATGTAAACATAAAACAAACTAACCTAAAATGTAACTATGAAGAAACTAATTAATCTAATATGAGAATGAAAAGTAACATATGATATGCAAGCTAAGTATAAGACTCCATGAAAGCTCCAAGCTCCTACAAAAAACCTGCATGGTAACAATACTCAAAGTGTGGATGGAAAATGGCATTATAACACTATTCTGATTTTTATTTCAAAATAGAATTATAACATTACTTAAAAGGTGGATGATAATGCAAAGGATGAGGGGTGTATTTATAGAGTTTTGCAAGCATTTTGTGAGGTGGAACCTATTAACGGTTTAGATTCAAAGGAGACAAGATAAATGGTGGAGATGAAAGGAATCAGGATGTTGTCCCCTTGAACGAGGACAACATGCCATGTGTGTGAAGAGAATCCCCTTGACCAGTTGGAAGCATGCCAAATGTATGAGATTCCAAGTGTGTGAAACAAAGACCCATGTGCTCCAAATTTGTTGGAAGTGGGGGAATAAAGCCATGTGCTTTTTCTTATTGGTGGAAGTGTGTGAGGGAATAAAGCCATGTGATTTTTCTTATTGGTGGAAGTGTGTGAGGATAATTCTAATTAATAATTAGGCTTATTTATTTTCATGTGTCCTTTATGAGGTGGCACATAAATTTTTTGTAGAAATGTGCTCTAATTCTTAATTAGGATTAGGGAAGATTAATTAAATAAACATGTTTAGGGTTTTTTGTTTATTTAATTTAGAAGAAATGCCCCCTTGACCAAGGACAACATGCTATGTGTGTGAAGAGAATCCCCTTGACCAATTGGAAGCATGCCAAATGCATGAGATTCCAAGTGTGTGAAACAAAGACCCATGTGCTCCAAATTTGTTGGAAGTGTGGGGGAATAAAGCCATGTGCTTTTTCATATTGGTGGAAGTGTGTGAGGGAATAAAGCCATGTGCTTTTTGTTATTGGTGGAATTGTGTGAGGATAATTCTAATTAATAGTTAGGCTTATTTATTTTCATGTGACCTTTATGAGGTGGCACATAAAAAAGTTGTAGAAATGTGCTCTAATTCTTAATTAGGATTAGGGAAGATTAATTAAATAAACATGTTTAGGGTTTTTGTTTATTTAATTTAGAAGAATGTGAATTAGGTGAATTAAAAGGAAAGTGAATAATATAAATAAAGTAAGACCTTATTTATATGTAGTCGAAGCATTAATCAAATAGGTTGTATTTAATTACTTGAATGTGATGACCATTTTCAGGTGTATACATTTTTCCCCTCCTTGAAGTGATGTGTTTACATGTTACTTCAAAGAATATTTTGATGTTGATATTCAGATGATGTGAGATTTTGATGCCCCAAATTTTTAATTTCAGGTATTGATGGATATTATGCCCCCTCGAGAGATAAATCAGTGAATACAAGGATGAGAAAATGAAGTGTTGAATGATGTGATAAGTGTTGTGATGATGCAATAATGATCCGATGTCAATTTGGTGAAGGTTTAATGTTAGAGACGATTTATCTCTCGAAAGTTCATTGCAAGCTCTTTCTTTGAATAGTGTTGATTAATTACCCCTCCTTTGTGGTAAAAATGGGAAATAAATCCCACCATAATTCCCTCCATTTTACCCCAAAAAGGTGAAAATAGGTAAAATGGGATTCACTTGCACATTTTGAGTTTGGAGAAGTTGAAGATTGGAGAGCTTAGAGGAAGATGGTGATCTCATACCAGAAGCATCGTTTTGAGCATCTTCCCCAACCTGATTAGCCTGTTTCCTCTGGACCTATGCTATGCTTTATGAGAAACCTCTTTGTTAGTCATTTTCTTGTGTTTTAGAAGCATTTTGAACATCATATATAGATATTGTAGCTTATGGGATGCTATTGATGCACTTTTAGGGGATGTTTTTGTCATTTTTAAGTGCTTTTGAGCATGTTTAAGAGTTTCGACACCTTTGGGGTCTTGAATGGCACCTCTTGTAAGCTTGAAATTCAATTTTTCATGTGTTTTAAGAGTTTTGGTACCTTTGGGGTCCCAAATGGTGCCTCTTGCAACGTTAAAATTGATGTTTTTTAGCCTTTTTAGAGTTTTGGTGCCTTTGGGGTCCAAAGTGGCACCTCTTGTAATCCTTTTAACCCTTGTTTTGAGTTGCATACTCTATTTTGGCGCCTTTGGGGTCCCAAATGGCGCCTCTTGTTGCCTTGGAAAATTGTCATTTTTGGTGATTTGAAGTGGTTTAGCTTTTCATTTGACCCATTTTGCAGGGTGTGATTGCGGAAAGCCTTCGAGGTGATGTTCACAAGATGTCCTTGAATTCTAGGAGTCATTGGTTTGTCATGTTTTGGATTGATTTCAATCAAATTTTGGTATGTACAGTGTTTGATTTATGTTTTGTGTGATGATTTGATATCATGATAGGTGAGAATCAAATGATAGAACCAGTGTTGTATCGTCCTAATGATAGGTGAGGAATGATAATAGGATTGATAGCATATCATCCTCATGATAGGAGAGGAACGATGGGTTGATTGATAGTAGATCGCCCTCACGATAGGAGAGGAACAATGGGTAAGATTGATAGCATATCGTCCTCATGATAGGTGAGGAATGATGATAGGATTGATAGCATATCATCCTCATGATAGGCAAGGAACGATGGGTAGGATTGATAGAAAATTGTCTTCATGATAGGTGAGGAACAATGGGTAAGATTGATAGCATATCATCCTCATGATAGGTGAGGAATGATGGGTAGGATTGATAGAAAATTTTCCTCATGATAGGTGACAAGCGATGGGAAAGATTGATAGCATATCATCCTCATGATAGGCGAGGAACGATGATAGGATTGATAGCAGATCATCCTCATGATAGGCGAAGAATGATGGGTAGGATTGATAGCAGATCATCCTTATGATAGGTGCTGAACAATGGGTAGGATTAGGGTATGTGCAGGATCATCATGGAAAAAATAGGCCCTTAAGTGGCCAAAAAATTAGAAAAATTAGAGTTAGGCAACTTGATGTAAAAATTTGAATAAGTTATCTATATTATTTCAAAAATATGTAAACATATAATCTATAGAAAATTTAATGTAGTTTCTAAACTACTAGGTTTGTTTTAAAAAAATCTATTTCGTGAAAATTTGAAATTTCAATGCAATAGTACTTAAATTTCAGAGAAAAAATAAGAAGTAGGTGTCCGTCTAACCACCCTAACCACAATAAAATGATAATATTTTTTATAAACTTTATATATAAGTAGAGGACTCATGTCCGATGTGATGCATATTTTTTTATAATTTGTTTCCAAGTAAATAATTAATTATGAATTTTTATTACAACCATTAAAAATATAAAAACTCGTATGTATGACCACCTTAACTTGGTCAAAACGTCATGAAATTCATTTTTTCTTTTTTTAATCCTATAGTATGCAAAGCATAGAATGTGGCACATGTTTTGGATTAAAAAAATGTGATACCATTTGAAAGCTATAGATATTTTTCAATCAGCCTATCAATTAGGACTTTAGTCGTAATTCAAATAGAAAATGAATAATAATTACTTATTAAATTCAAAGTAAAGCATAATTTTTATTGGTGGAAAGATGATAATCTCCTTTAAAAACCCTTTTCATTTCATCAATTTTGGGTAAAAAAAAGTTTGTCAGCCACATACCCATCATATTAGCACTTTTTGGCCCATCATGATCTTGCACATACCCATTGATCAAGATGTTGGTTCTTTTGATTGAGTGGATTTGAATGACTGCACATTAGTTTGATTGACTAATAATTTTGAGTGAACATGACATTAATTGACTAATTTGTATTCATGATTAGGGAGATGGAGATATACTCTAGTCTCAGGAGCAATTCCCGAAGACTTGGAACATGGTTCGTCGGTTGTCATCAGCTGACTTAGAGATTATCTCCCATTGTGGGTTGACTTTCTTGTTAGAAATTCCACAATATAGAATCAATAGAGGTTTATTGATAGCTTTGGCACAGAGATGGAATAGTGATCATAACACATTTCATTTACCAATTAGAGAGATGACTGTGACTCCTGAGGATGTCTATCGTATTCTATAGTTCCCAGTGATGGGAGAGATAGTAGTGTACGATAAGAGAGAGTAGGGTGGGATAGCTACATTGCAGAGATTATGTTGAGATGATTATGTTATGGGCCGATGGATCCCTTAGATAGAGATGATCAACAAATATGCTCCTTTGTCATGTGTGTTTTCTAGATTCATTGGTGGATTCCTTTGTCTTGATCGTAGGTCAAAGGGATTTTCAGTAGGTTGGGGTGGTGTGCTATTGAGGATGACACTTGCTAGTACAAGGTATGCTTGGGGTTCCTATATGTTAGCCCACTTATATTGATATTTGCATGAGGTTGTCTATTACGGTGTGACAAGTTTGTCATGTGGTGTCACATTACAACAGACTTGGGCATGGGAGCATATAGCCATCACTCGGCACATGGGAGAGAGACATCGACCTCCCAGGAGATCCTATGTTTTTAGTTATAGTGGTCCACATGTCTAGCATAAGTTGGGAAAGATTGCTTATTGGAGGCATGTTTTGAATGATTTGGAGACTGTCACATGGCGACTGTACTTAGATTGTGAGCAGTGGCTAGAGCATTAGTTGGAGATGCCATATATACTATTATCCTACTATCTGATTAGGCACACACCTCTTGTTCTTGAGCACTACTTGTATTTGCAAGTATGTCGATAGTTTGGATGAGTTTAGGGGATGCCCCTAGGAGTCTCCCATTATGCACGTCAATGACAAGATGTTTTAGAGTGGGGCACATGTGTATCATATGAGACAACCTGTACAGATTATTATACCTTGACCCCTAGTTTATAGGATTATGTTTCGTATATTACAAACGCTGGGATGACCGAGGATTATTAAGAGTTCTTCCACATGTATCCTTTTCTTAGGTTTACTCATCCAGAGGAGATAGTACTGCCAGATGATGGAGATAGAGGAGAGGACGAGGGTGCTGAGGATGGTGTTTGTAGAGGCAATGAGGGTGGTGCAGAGGGTGCTTGTAGAGGTGATGATGCTGGGGAGAGTGATGGTGGTATAGTGGATGATGATGTTGGGACCAACAATAGTCATCTATTGGATTTTGCAGTTCTGAGGTGCAGGAGGAGCGTCAACATAGCTCATATGGTGCTTCCAAGGACTTGGATTGGGATACCCTCACATCACATTGAGATAGCATAGGCTTGAGCACAAATTTTGTCCCTTCAGGATGAGTTAGGATAATGTCGGGCACATATTGATATTCTGAGGACTGATAGAGGGACATATAGGCAGCAGATACAATAGTTGTAGGCATAGATGATCATACTTATGTTAGAGAGGGATGCCTTCAGACACTAGACAAAGCAAGTTGTGGTCATTGCTAAGAGGATACAGCAGATGACACCATCTACAGGTACAACGGATTTCTTCAAAGAGATCTGACACATTTCTCAAGAGTTGTAGTTTTACAGAGGTAAATATCAAAAGTTGGTTCCTCCTGAGTGACGAGAGAGTTTTGTACAATCTCGTTCTCTCATACCTCATTCTTGGACTACTAGAATGGATGTCATGTAGCCATTTCCTGGAGATAGGAGAGATCCAGGTGCAGGTCCGTCAGGTAGAGGGGGTACTAGTTCCATGAGAGCAACAACATTTGGTGGGAGTTCGACATAGCATTTTGTGATGTTCCTTGGACATTGTGTATACACCTTTTTTCTGATATTGAGGATGTGATTCCCATGATATAGTGCCTTTTTGGATTTTGATGTATCTCATCCTACTTTTTGGATACCCTTGTACACGTGGACATTTATGACTTTTTTGATGATATATGATATGCAGCGGTGATTATGAGCTAAATGTTGAAATGCACTTGATTTCCCTATTATGATATGCAATGTTGTGATTTTATTTAATTTCTAGATGATGATAATGATTATGCAATGTGATGAATGAATTATGATTATGCAATGTGATGTGATTTATTATGATGATGCAATGTGATGTAATGATTATGATTGCAAATGTTCAATGCCATAAGCTTGAATAAGTGAGTCTATCCAACTTCCAAAAGTTGTGGGAAGCTTATAGTAGATTGATCTTTTAAGCTTCATAACTCTAACATATTTCCCAACTTTCTTGGAAATCTGAAGAGACTCACTTATTTAAGCGTAGTGGATGACATGATGTTGAAAATGATATGTAATGTATGTCCTTTCTTTTGTATTTTTTGATGCAAGTATCATGATGGAATATATGGATGTAGATGAAATGAGAATGTTTTCCAAGATATGCAAATGATGATGCAACTGATGTTTCACTAAATGAGAATGATGTGTTTTTTATTAATGTCCAATGTAATCAATCCATTAATAATAGATATGACACCATTGTGGAATTGTTTCAGCATTGAAAAACCACATAAATACACATGCAATACTAACATGAATGCACTCTAACTTAACAATGAAAATCTCATTTTCAAAAGTTGTCATTTAGATTAACCAATTTGTCACGCTTTTTATCATCATTGGGCCTTTAAAATGTTGAAAGTGAGTACAAGCATCGATGGCATATTTTAGACCAAGATGACCTGAGTACTACTTCCATGATGTTTTAAAATTGCAAGCTAACACAAGCATCTAAGTATAATTAAATTGAGATGACCTGAATGTCGCTTGCATAAACAATCAACAATTAATCTTTTTCCTATGCAAATTCGGAATGTCATCAGTGATACTTTGTAGCGCATGTCTCGTGACAACTTGCGTAGCAATAATGATAAACTCACAAACAACAAACAAATAAAAATCATACTCCTTCCTTGCTCCTTAGTTTGATACATCATTGAGGACTCAAGAGATATGATATCAAAAATCAAAGTAGAACAAATTGAACTTTCATGTTTAATGTGATAAACCCTTGATTTAGAATGATCATCATCCATTTGAAGTTTGTGTTTATAACTTTAGTTTGACGACTATTTGCTTGTTGGTTCAAGCTCAAAGTTTATTTTCCCCAAGTGAATGCAGGATTTTTCCCCCAATGTAGGGTGTGACGTGACCATGACAACCAAGACCTAACCTAAATACCTATCCTAGGGGCCTCGTGGGTTGATCAACAGATTAGCCTTGCCTATGTTATACACGCAGAGACCTCGTAGTTTGACTAACGACATGACCAAAATGAAAATATGAACATAACAAACACTGAAAAGACTGACTCAAATGTCTCAGGGGATAATCAAAGAGCACCCTTGCCTACATTCAAAGCTTAGAGACGACGTAGTTCAAAGGACGACTATTTTTTTGACTTCTTGACTTTTGGACCTGTTTTTGGATTTTGATCTATTTTGAATGTTTTTGGGATTTTCAATTTTCTAACCTTGAGAATGTACAAGAATCCAATCCAATGTAGGACATTCCCCCAGTGTGATATGATAAGACAAACTAATTTTTAGAATGGGCTGAGTAATGCTAGGGGAGTACCTTGATACAAACACTAGATCAAGCTATGATGCGAACATGGAAGCATGACAGGTGCTAAGATGGAAGCATGATGGATAAATGATGCAGAGAAAGTCACGTAACCCAAGGTAGATGAAGAGTGCTTATTTTACGCAAGGTGTCTACTTGCCCAATTTTCACCAAGGTACTTGCCCAAAGTACCACTGAAGTGGTTTTCGCTAGAGGATGATTCTTTCATCTTCTTTTTTCTTTTTCTTTTTTTTGGAATTTTGCATTTTTTAATTTTATTTTTGATATTTCTTCAAGACATTTTTTGGTGTTTTTGGTATTATTTTAGGATCTTGACCAATGAACTGGATGAGCTAGGTGTAAAACCTTTTGAGATGCACATTGTTCAGGGGTTCATCAAATAGATGCCCTTCTGGTGTGGACAACTGATATGCTCCTAATCTGAAGATTGATACTATAACAAAGGGACCCAGCTAGTTAGGTTCAAATTTTCCCTTCTTCTCTTGATCTTGTTGATTACGGGGATTTTCTTTTAATACTAAGTCACCCACCTGAAATGCTCTAAGTATTACTCTATGATTGTAGCTCCCAGATATCCTTTGTTGATAAGCTTTTAGATGATCAACTACATGTTTTTGGCGTTCATCCAATAGTTTTAATTCTTGTATCCTAGATACTCTATAATCCTCATTTGAAATCATACCTTTAAGTGACACACACAGGGATGGAATCTCAACCTCAATAGGTAGAATAGATTCTGATCCATATACAAGAGAATAGATTGTTGCTCTTGTCAGGGTACAGATACTGGTTTTGTAAGCCCACAATGTCGGGTTTAGTTGAACATGCCAATCACATCTAGCTTCATTAACGGTTTTCTTCAAAATATTTAGAATAGTCTTGTTTGAGGCCTTTGCTTGGCCATTCCCTTGGGGATAGTAAGGTGTAGAAAACCAATGTTGGATATGGAATCTTTCACAGAGCTCTTGAACATATTGATTTTTAAAGGGACGACCATTGTCTCTAATGATAGATTGAGGAACACCATACTGACATATGTGATAATTCAGGATGAATGATGAGATTTTTTTTTTCGGTGATGGTGATAAGAGGAACAACATCAATCCACTTGGTGAAGTATTATGTGGCTATGATTATAAATTTATGTCTATTGGAGGAAGAGGGGTGAATCTTACCTATGAGGTCCAATCCCCACTGACAAAAAGGCCATGTAGTTGTGAAAGGATGCAACTCTTGTGCAGGTGCATGTATCAAGTTTCCATGAATCTGATATTTGGAACACCTTTTGACATATTGAAATGACTCTTTCTCGATATTGAGCTAGTAATACCCCAATCCTAACAATTTCTTAGCTAAGGTTAAGCCACTTGAATGTGTGCCACAGATACCTTCGTGAACCTCGTGTAAAGCAGTTTAAACTTCGTTACGTTCTAGACAAAGAAGAAGAGTACCATCCAAACTTTGTCTATAAAGTACATCAGCTATTAGGGTGTGGCGAGCCGCTTGTCGAATGAAGTTTCGTTTTTGGTTTTAGGATAAGTTAATTGGAAGGATATTGTCTTGCAAGTAGGTATGGATCTCTCCATAGAGGGAATTTTGAGGGTCGACAATATGACATATCACTTGGGATTCTGGATCTTCATAAGCTAGGTTGGACACTTGTACCATGAATTCATAATGTCTTCTTTGTTCAGGTATCTACAAGAGAGAAGCAATTGTGGCCATTGCATCTACAACTTTGTTTTATATTATGGGAACTTGTGCAAACTTGATCTCAAGAAAGTACTTTTTGAAATCATCCACCATCCTTTTGTAGGGAACAACTTGTCATCCTTCGTTTCATAATCATCATTGACTTGGATGATGACTAGTTGTGAGTCACCATAGACTAGCAATTACGTGATTTTCCATTCGAAAGCTATCTTGATTCCAATGATCAATGCTTCATATTCAGCTATGTTGTTGGTGCAAGGGAACATTAATTTGTAGGATTTAGGAATTGTGTATCCTTGCGGCATGAGAAACAAGATTCCTACGCCTGATCCATGTTGTCTATAAGATCCATCAAAGTATAGCAGCCATTGTTGTGTAGATATGCCTAGGATATCATTATCAAGGAATTCAATGTTCATTGGATTGTTATCTGGAAATGGTGCTTCAGCTAGTTGATCTACTATAGCTTGACCTTTGATTGCTTTCATGTCCACATACTGGATATCAAACTCACTCAATATCACAACTCATTTGGCTAACCTCCTTGTCAAAGCAACTTTGCTGAGTAAGTACTTTAATGGGTCAATTTTGGCAACGAGTTTAATGGTGTGAGTCAACATGTAATGCCTCAATTGTTGTGTAGCAAATACAACCACTAAGAAAGCTTTCTCAATAAAGGAGTAATTGATCACATAACCATTTATGGTCCTAATGATATAATAGATGGCTCTTTCCTTTCCTATAGAGTCTTCCTGTGCTAATAAGGCTCCCAAAGATATCTCAGTTGTTGCAATGTATAATAATAGTGGTTTTCCCTTGACTGGTGGTATCAACACAGGTGTTGTCATTAGGTACTACTTTAGTTGATTGAAGGAAACTTCACATTTGTCATCCCACTTGAAAGAGACATTCTTGTGTAATAAGTGGTTGAAAGGATGAGTTTTATCAGCTAGTTGTGCAATGAATCTTCTGATAGACTGGAAACTTCATTGTAATGATATGAGTTAACTGATGTTTTTAGGAGGCATTTCCATAATGGCTTTGACCTTTGCGGGATCCACCTCAATTCTTTTAGCTGAGACAACATATCCTAAAATTTTAGCTGATGTTACACTGAACACACATTTCTTGGGATTTAACCTTACCTTAAATTTCTCCAATCTTGTGAAGATTTTTTCCAAAATCTCTAAGTGTCCTTCTCTAGTGTAGGATTTTTCCAATAGATCATCCACATAGTCTTCCATAAAAGTATGCATCATGTCATGGAATCTGATGGTAGTCATAGCCCTCTGATATGTAGCTCCAACATTTTTCAACCCAAAAGGCATCACATTCCAGCAAAAAGTTCCCTAAGGACATGTGAAGGCCATTTTATCTTGATCTTCAGGTGTTCTCTTTATTTGGTTGTATCCTAAAAATCCATCCATAAGTGACAACATTTCATGCCCAGTAGTCAAGTCTACAATCAAATCAATGTTTGGTAGGGGAAAATCATCTTTTAGACAGGCTTTGTTAAGATCTTTGAAGTCTGTGAATATCCTGATGCTCTTATCTGGTTTGGATACTGGAACAATGTTTGATATCCACTTGGAATAGTCAATAGATCTTATGAATCCTGCATCTAATAGCTTTTTCAACTTAACTTTCACCAGAAAGGTGATATGGGGATGCATCTTTCTCAGTTTTTGCTTTACCGGTTTCATGCCAGGTGGTAATGATAAATGAAGCATAATGAGTTTTGGATCTATGCCTATCATATTAGCATATGACCAAGCAAATTCTATTTTCCTCTCCTCAAAGAATTTTATGAAAAGATGTTTTTCCTCTTCTGTCATGGATTCCGCTAAATGTAGGGTCTGCACTACCTCACATGTACCAACATTGATGGATTGTGTAGGTTCTATTAGCACTGAAGATCTCTCTTGATAGTGTTTTGGGAGAGTGTCAAACCTTCCATCTCTTGGTGCCTCAAGGAGGTTTTGACCTTGAGATACACTCTTTGTTTTTACTTTTTCCTAATTTAATAGTGCCATAAGATGGTTTTCACTATTAGATCCATTTCTTATATTTTTCATTTTGCAGCAGACAGGTTTAACACTCCCTTCATCAGGAGCTTCATTCTAAGATTCAATGGTAGAATATGTGTTAGGATCATTGGAACATAGGAAGTTCACAAGGGTATCATCATTTGGAAAGGTGGGTATGTCAAGCAACTCATTTTGATTCCAATCAATTAGTTTAGGATGCATTAAGGACAAGGAATCATTAGATTGGTCAAGGCCATAAGGTGTAAGCATTAGGATAGCCATGTTGTCAAATTGTCCAATGAGGTCTAAGATGTTACTTTCTTCTGATGTGTCTATCTCGCTCAAAGAATTATTGTCATCACTGGAGTCAACAATATATTGTGATCTAAATTAGAGTGCTCTAGAACTAGAACTTTGTCCTTTCATACATATTGGTGTATACTTTTGGATTACATCGATCTCTTTGTCATGGAAAGATTCCTCAAAGAGAGAGTCCCATTCATATTCATTAGAATCTGTTTCATGATCCTCACTAGCCTGTAGCTGTAAGATTCTTTTGACAGCTCTTTGAGTAGCTTCCTCTTTTAAGTCTTCCCTATAGCCTAGCCCTATTTTGTCTTTGGGATTCATTGTAACAAGTTGTATTGGTTTGTTGATGTCTTTTTTCCTTTTACCCAAAGGACCATTTCCCTCATATCCCATTTTTGTCAAGATTGTCTGACCTTTGCCATACTTATCTGTGCATATATTGGACATTGATACCTGTGAAGGTTCTTCATCTTTGTATAACCAGTTTAGGACATCCCTATCTTCTGATTCCTTTGCTTGAGTGCTTGCTTTTATAAACTTCCCATCAAAGAGCGTGATGGGTTGTACACATTTTTGTCTTGAGGTGGATGGTTATCCATGTGAGTTAGGAGAAGATGAAAGTTGTGATATGTATGAAGATTTCTCAAATGAGGAATGCTTGTCTTTTATTTGGATCTTTTCCAATTGTTTTGATAAGGCATCAAATTGACTTCCATTGTTGCATGAAATAGAGTCAACGACCCCTTTTCCTTCTAATTGTGCCCTTTCCTTATACTACCTTGAAGAAGAACCCACTGGACTTTCTTTGTTTGATGGATCAGAACTGATGACTTCTCTATTATGTGGTATAAAGGTATCTTGACTTGTTCTGAGTGCACTGCAATATTGGGGATTATTAGAATTTGCAGCAATGGTGACCTCCTGTCCATTGAAAGGAAATTTCAAGCACTGATGATAGGTTGATGGTACTGCTTTCATTTCATGAATCCACGGTCATCCTAAGAGTATGTTATATGTCAATTCCTTGTCTAACACCTGACACACTATGTCCTTGACGATTGGTACCACTTGAATTGGTAAGATGATTAATCCTTGGGAGGATCTTTCTTCATCATCATATGATTTTATGATGATTTTCCTTCTAGGATCAATAACATTTTCAAAATATCCTAATGCACGAACAAGCTTAAGAGTGCAAATTTTTAGGTCTGCTCCGCCATCTATAAGGACTGTTTGACATGATGTTTATGGATGAGGACTTCAATGTGAAGGGTAGCGTTATGTGGATGGGTGGTGGATGCATCGTCATGTTCAAAGAATGATAAGCAATGAGGTGCAGTCAAATGTCCCATCATAGCTTGAAATGTACATACTTCCAGGTTGTTTGGTACTATGGTGGAAACTAAAGCTTGTTCCAGGATTTCTTTGTGCGTTGACGAAATCTTGAGAAGTTCCAATATGGATATTTGAGCAGGTATCTTTTGTAACTGATTGACAATGTCAGATTGAGTTATAGGAAAAACATTCATTTTGGACATAGAAGGGGTAGCTCCTTTCAATGTTACCTTGGCTTGTCCTCTTGTGATCACATTGATAGGTGTATTGTCTTGATTGTTTGTGATTTTGATGACATTAATTCGATTGTCATTTGTGTCAACATTAGTGCTCTAATTTCTAGGTTCAAGATCATTGATTTGGTGTGAGGTGGTGTCATCATTGTGTTGGATTTTAGTAGTGGCGTCCTTCCCTTGGCTTCTGATTTTAATGTCTTGGATGGAATTCTCAACCATCTCAATACAATGAATGGTAGAATCATAAACATAGTTTATATTCTTTCCTTTAGTATTCGATGTAGATGAATCTCCCTTTTCATAATTGGGTAAAGGGTTCTTGAACACTCCCTGATCACTGTTTGTTTGGGGTCCTTCAATGTGTACCCTTTTTTTATAAATGAGATCTTGGATTGCGTGTTTTAATTGCCAACAATATTTTGTCATATGATCCTTGTTTTGATGATAATCATAGTAATGGGAATCATTCCACCAAAAGGGTTTGACTTGCGGACACTAGTTTTGTGCTTCTAGCACTGTGATAAGCTTAGCCTTAGTAAGTTCCTTTAAGGCACAATCTAAGGATTGTCTCAATGGTGTAAATTTTTGTCGATTGGAAGGTTTTGGAAACAGTGTTGCTTTAGTCCGTGGATTAGTATGATTGTTGTTTTGGCTAACATTTGGAGTGTTGGGAGGATTTTTGGCCTGATTAGTCTTGGTGGCAGCAACAGTTAGGTTGAATACTGGTTTGGTATTTTGATTTTCAGCTATGACCTCATTGGTACCCACGTTCTTGTTTCGTTGCCAAAATTTAGGTTTGTCCCCACCATTGTAGTTGTTAGAGGAAGTGGATGAGTTGTTTTCATTGTATATCTTAATGACCCCTCTTTTGACTAAGGCTTCTTCGATCTTAATTCTGTTTACAATCAATTTTTTAAAGGTAGGGGGACATTGTAATTCCAACCTATAACTCATCTCATCATTTAGGTTGTTAATGAAAATATCTATCTTTTCCTTTTCGGGCACGGGATGAGAATACCTTGCAAAAAATCTCCTCCATTTTTGCAAGAAAATGAGGAAGGACTCACCCTATTTCTGTTTCAAGTTGCAAAGGTCTTTCATGGTGATATCGTGTTGGATGTTGTAAGAGTATTGAGTGATAAATCTATTGACCAACTCTTCAAATGTGTTGATGGGGGGTGTAATATTTGAAAACCATTCAAGGCATGTCCCTCCTAGACTTCATGGAAATAGTCTCATCAAGTAAGTTTCCTCATGCACAGATTCTAGACTCATGGTTCAGAATTCCCTTACGTGATCTAATGGATTAGTTGTACCATTGTATTTGTCATACTTTGGAAATTAATTACTGTGTGTGTGTTAAATGTGCAACGTTATTATCAACACAAACCTTAATGAAATGATTTATATTGAAAGCCTCAAAGCAAACTAAAACTATTCTAAGTTGCAGTAAACATAAATCTTCCAAGAACATCTCATTGTCCTCTATTCCTAAATGATTATTTTAAACCTTTTTGGCCCTCAGATTTCTATGTGCACAAAGGCTATTAGAATGACACTTAGGAAACGAGATTGATATTCAACATGCAAGCCAACTATATGCCTACATGAAACTATGTGCAAACAATGATGATGGATGCCATGATGGATGAAGGATGATGTTGATGATAAATGAACAAGTGGAGGTGGATGCTATGGTATTGAACTATATGATTCTATGTATGATTCTACATATGCTCAAATGCAAACTTAAAATGAAGTAATCTAAAATGCAACTATGATGCAAGATGGATGATAAAATGTAACTATGATGCAATACATTAATCTAAGATGTAAACATCATGCAAAACATTATATAAAAACTATCTATAAGACTCCAAGAATTTTCCAAGCTCCAATGATAAACCTGAATGATAACTTTACTTGTGGAAAATAGCTCTTTCCCAATCCTTTGCTAAGCTCTATTATGAAATTGATATGAAGATATTATGAAGATGGAAAAAATTAGCTCTCAATTGAAGAGAGTAACTTTGCATGAGTTGTGGATCCAACTTAGCGCAATAATCGTTTCTCTTGCATCGAAGATTGCATTACTGCGCAAGGGGAGAGGATACTTCAGTTATTGCATGAGTTGTGGATACAGCTTAGTACAATAATCATTTCTCTTACAACCAATATCACATTACTACGCAAGGGGAGAGGATCCTTTGGTTATTGCATGAGTTGTGTGTGTAACGTGTTGAAGAATAATCCCTCTATTTATAGATTTTCAAGTTGGAAGAGAGCTCAAAATGGATCAATGTGGGATAAAGATTGGACTAATGAGATGAGGCCACTTGTCAACCTGTGAGTGGTTGAGGAGTGAGCACATTTTGGCCAATGTGCCAAAGATTTTAAAATTTTGAGTGGGGGATGTAAGAATTTAAAATTCTGAGTGGGAGGACATGTAAGAATTTAAAATTCTAAGTGGGGGGACATGTAAGAATTTAAAATTCTGAGTGGGGGGATATGAGAATTTAAAATTTTGAGTGGGGGGACATGTAAGACTTTCAAAATTTAAAATTTTGAGTGGGGGACATGTAAGAATTTAAAATTCTTAAAATGTTGAGTGGGGGACATGTAGGAATTTAAAATTATGAAAATGTTGAGTGGGGAATATTCGTCAAAGATGCCATGTTGAAAGAAAATAAGGATTTTAATAAATCAATAAATTGATTTATTTGTGCAAGTGGGTGGTTAGGTTAATTTAATCAGGATCAGATTAGCCTAATGATGATTAGGATGTTTTAACCCCTTTTGACTTGAATTTTTGATTTATTAAATGAATAACCTTAGAAATGAAATTAATGTTGATGAATGGACCTAATTAACTGCATGATGCAGATTTTTGCATGTCTACAACTATGTTTAGGGAAAGGAATCATGTTGATGGATGGATTAAAGGGATAAGGACAAATGTCCTCAATCAAGTATCATTTTGAAGTTCCCCTTTGCATATCTAGAACTTGTTGAAGGTTCTTCATTTGGTGAGTTAAAGCAACAATTTGTTTTGTTTCCTTTTCAGGCTTTTGGGGAGGTGCTTTTAAGATGTTGATGTCAAAATCAGGGGGAAGTTTGACTCCTTGATTGGCTAACATTAATAGGTATTTTTCCCCATCTCTTTCAAAAATCTTTTCTAGAAACTTATGGAAGTTGGGGTCTTGTTCCGCTTCTCGGATATCCTCATCATTTATTTCTTCCCTTTGAGTGTTGTTGAGTCCAGGAATAGGGATTTCTTCTACATCAGCCATGTTGCTAGGGATCTCACTATTTTGAGGTTCAATGTTGGGAGTTTTGATATCGAAAGTTTCACTACTCAGAATTCCTATGTTCTCCATTTCAAAGTGGGGTGTTCCAAGTTCCTTGTCTCTGAGTCTCCTCTTTTGTGATATTGTTTGGACGGGCATACAAATGTTATGATTTGGACTAAGCTTTGATCTAAGTTTAAAATAGTGCCAAGAATTACAATTAAGTCAAATAGAATGACAAATTCTATTGATTAGAATAAGTTTGATTTTATTGCGTGGCATCGTTTTGTTGATAGAAGGATGAAAAATCCCAAAGATGAAACTAGGTTTAGATCTACATTTAGTTTAAAAATTTCCACTTGTATAGGTCCATTTTGACAATGTTTAAACTTCTAAGGTATCTAAGGAACAATCTTGGACTTGGAGTTTAGATTCCCGTTGTGTAATTAAGGCACTCAAAATGTTGGAAAATTCTTGTATTTTGACAATAGTACATCATGTATAACTCTAGATTTTCCTTGCAAGCTCTCTTGTAAAAGTCGAAGGTTAGTCTTTCTCTAAAGTCATAGAGCACAGAAAAACATTTTTGGTGTTGTTTGAAAGTAAGAGGCTTAATCTTGGGTTTTCTAACCTTGACCTTTCATGAAACTATCATGTAAACCACATATTCTGACTCTGTTTTTCCTAAGGAATGGTTGAACACTATTGGAAGGACTGATTTTCTGAAAATGGATGGACCTAATTTTCTGACTTGTCTACCTCAATGAATGTAGTTCTGAATCAAGGTTTTCACTTACAAAAATGTAACATTTTTTATGGTGTTTGGTCTAAGTTTCATTTTGAAGACACATCAAGTAGAATATACACTCCTAAGGCTATGTAAGACTATATTCTTTTAGATTCCACGTGGGTTTTACCCCAATTGCACTATCTTTAGCAGATGAATTTAGAAGCTTGGTTGCACGGTCTCCCCCTTATAGTGCACTCTCTTCTTAGGCCAACCAAGCTTCTAGTCCCCATGAAACTCCCATGGAGAATTGATCACGTCTACTAAAAACTACGAGAATGTGGATGCCTTGGCAATGGCCATTGCTGTACCAAAGAATAGATAAAGGATTTTGGAAAATCTACAACAAGGGTTTTAATGTGGGCATTCTATTCGTGGGGGATAATCCATATGGCAAGAGTTTCTTTCAATCCATCTCATCAGAATTATCCTCATGATACTTGAACTTTCCTCAAGTATCCACATTTATATCCTAGTTGGAAGTCGCTTGGCTTTAGCGTATTACCAATTGGGTCGTTCCCTTGGGTGATTACTTTTTCCCACAAGGCAGGCCCTCTAGGATAAACAAAAGCAAGCAAGTATACCCATAGTTCAATCGATCTTTATTTTGCATGAATAAAGAGAGAAATCATTCCATATACCCACTTACACTCACACATAAACAAGAATGGGTCTATCTTTTTGGATCACCCAGTTAAGGGGAGAGCATATGCCTACCATCCATCACATACAAAAGACATGGTGCTCATTAATCTATTAATTAAGCTATGTTCCTAACTTAACCAAAAGGAAACATGATGTTCATTATCCCTTTACTTAAGCTACATTCCTAACTTAACCAAAATGGAAACAAGTACATAACATCTAGCCCTTGCAATATGTTAGTAGTTTATGTTTTGAGTCTTTGATAGTGAATCTGGGAAAACCTCTAGACTAGTGCAAAACGTTCCCAAATCATAAACCTTGCACCTACAATCATGAAACCATCAAAAAAGTTAGCAATAAGTGATTCAAAGGCCCCACGGTGGGCGCCATTTTGTGCATGTTGAAATGTGTAGAGTGAGTTAGGATATCATTCTAATGTCAATACAAACCTTAATGAAACAGTTTACATTCAAAGTTTGAAGCAAGTAAAACTAATCTATTTCGTAATACAATAAACTTTTCAAATACATATCATTGTTCTCTAATTCTAGGGATTTACTAAACCATTTGGCCCTCAGATTTCTATGAGTACAAAGGTTCTTAAAATGACTACCTAGAAAATGAGATTTTATGCTTAATATGCAAGCTAAGATGATTTCTATGTGGAAATGTGTGGTGGAAGGATTAATGGTATTCTCTTAAATGAGACATGATGATGGAATTGATGATGAATGCAACGATAAACGAAGGATGATATTGGTGATGGATGAACAAGTGGAGATGAGTGAGATGATATGCAACTATAATGAGCTATCTATGATTATGCATATGCTCAAATGCAAACATAAAAAAAACTAACCTAAAATGTAACTATGAAGCAACTAATTAATCTAAGATGAGAATGAAAAGTAACATATGATATGCAAGCTAAGTATAAGACTCCATGAAAGCTCCAAGCTCCTACGAAAAACATGCATGGTAACAATACTCAAAGTGTGGATGGAAAATGGCATTATAACACTACTACAATTTGTATTTCAAAATAGAATTATAATATTACTTAAAAGGTGGATGATAATGCAAAGGATGAGGGGTGTATTTATAGAGTTTTGCAAGCATTTTGTGAGGTGGCACATATCAATGGTTTAGATTCAAAGGAGACAAGATAGACAGTGGAGATGAAAGGAATCGGGATGTTGTACCCTTGACCAAGGACAACATGCCGTGTGTGTGAAGAGAATCCCCTTGACCAATTGGAAGCATGCCAAATGTATGAGATTCCAAGTGTGTGAAACAAAGACCCATGTGCTCCAAATTTGTTGGAAGTGTGGGGGAATAAATCCATGTGCTTTTTCTTATTGGTGGAAGTGTGTGAGGATAATTCTAATTAATAATTAGACTTATTTATTTTCTCGTGACCTTTATGAGGTGGCACATAAAAAGGTTGTAGAAATGTGCTCTAATTCTTAATCAGGATTAGGGAAGATTAATTAAATAAACAAGTTTAGGGTTTTTTGTTTATTTAATTTAGAAGAAATGTCCCCTTGACCAAGGACAACATGCTATGTGTGTGAAGATAATCCCCTTGACCAATTGGAAGCATGCCAAATGTATGAGATTCCAAGTGTGTGAAACAAAGACCCATGTGCTCCAAATTTGTTGGAAGTGTGGGGGAATAAAGCCATGGGCTTTTTCTTATTGGTGGTTCAAGTGTGTGAGGATAATTCCAATTAATAATTAGGCTTATTTATTTTCATACATGACCTTTATGAGGTGGCACATAAAAAAGTTCTAGAAATGTGCTCTAATTCTTAATCAGGATTAGGGAAGATTAATTAAATAAACATGTTTAGGGTTTTTTGTTTATTTAATTTAGAAGAAAGTGAATTAGGAGAATTAAAAGGAAAGTGAACAATATAAATAAAGTAAGACCTTATTTATATGTAGTCAAAGCATTAATCAAATAGGTTGTATTTAATTAATTGAATGTGATGACCATTTTCAAGTGTATACAAGTAGTGTTGAGAAGTATAAGGAATGGTTGGTTGCTAAGGGATATTCTCGGGTGGAGGGAATTGACTATTGTGAGATTTTATCATCTATCTAGTTCCTATTATCACTTGCAGTAGCATATGACTTGGAAGTGGAATAGATGGATGTGAAGAGATTGTTCCTTCATGGTGACTTGAAGGAAGAGATTTATATGTCACAACCAAAGCATTTGGTGGTTAAAGGTAAATAAAATCTAGTTTACAAGTTGATAAAGTCTTTGTATGGTCTTAAGTAGTTTCCTAGAATGTGGTACCAGGAGTTTGATACTTAGTGTTATATTACAAATCTAAAAATGGTTGTATTCTCATAATTGTGCATTGTACATAGATGATGTGTTATTTTTAAGGAATGGTAAAAGTTTGATTTTAGATGTGAAATCTCAAATGTCAGTACAGTTTGAATTGAAGAATCTAGGTGCAGTGAAGTATACTTTGGGGATGGATATTAGAAGAGATAGAGCTAAAAGAAAGCTTTGGTTAAGCTAGAGAATGTATGTGAATACAATGTTGGAGAGGTTCAACGTGACAACTTGCAAAAGGTTAGTTGTTCTTGTAATGCAGGGGATGAAGCTTTCTATGGAGGATTGTCCAATATGCGAGTGTTGTTGGCAGTTTTATGTATGCTATGGTTTTTACGAGGCCAAACACTGCCTATATAGTGGGAGTCCTTAGTCAGTTTATGGCTGATCTTGGACAAGTACATTGAGATGAAGTGAAGAGAGTGTTAAGATATTTGCAGGTTACTTCTGAGTATTACTTATGTTTTCATAGCTATCCTACTAGACCTCAACACTCAATGAGTATAAATTGGGTAGGTGACATTGATAGCAGAAGATCCACCAATGGATATGTGTTCACGATGTATGTTTGTGCTATCAGTTGGATGAGTAAGCGATAGGTTGTATTTGTTTTTTCCACTATAGAAGCAATGTACATAGTAGCTACTCATGATCGTAAGGAAGCCATTTGGCTTAAGAATTTTTGTTCTAATATTGGTTTTGATGCAGAGTAGATTACTATCTATTGTGATAGTCAAAGTGCCATTTCCTTGGAAAAGAATCCTACTTTTCATGCTAGAACAAAGCACATTGATGTTCAATTTCATTTTGTTTGTGATCTGGTGGAAGATGGAAGGTGAAGTTAGAGAAGGTTGACACCCTAACGAATGTTGCAAATGCATTGACAAAGATAGTGAGCACAAAGAATTTTAGATGGTGTTCAAAGTTTATGGGCCTCACGGTCTCTAGTAGTTAAATCTTGTTCCTTTCATTGGCTCTTCAAAGGTATTCGACAAGTGGGAGAATGCTAGGAAAAAGAAGGTGTCTCAACCTTTGAATTTTCCATAGATTTGATTTTTCTAAATATTAAATGTTGTTGATTTTCTCACTTTGTATTTGTCAGTTACAACTTGCAGCTTCTATTCAGATGAGGAGTCAACTTAGAAAGTTGTTTTTTACAAGTGGAGTTGTGCATAATTTTTTTTTCTATTTTTGTGTTGAGTTTATTGGAATGTGAGTTTTCGAAGAGCAGCTATTTTGGAAAGTGTATATTTTGTAGATTGGAATGTGGTGTCAATTGGAATTTTATCATTGTGCACCTCCAATGTTTTTGGAGCTTTCCATGTTGTATCTCTAGCCTTTTGTAGTAGTTTTATAAATGCTTATTTTATGCATTCTAAGCTCTTATATATTGAGCACTTGTGTATTTTGGAGTAGTATGAAATTGTGTTGAGATACCGTTATGTTGCCGAATTTACTCTAGAATTGTAACACTGATAAACTCTTGTAGAAGCTTGCACTAAAAGTGTATTGTAATCGTTGTTTACAAATAATATATTGTTCAGGCTTTTGGGGTGTGGAGTTTTTTTTCCCAAAAGAGTTTCCCCCATGTATATTTGGTGTTATTCATTTTTTTATTGTATCTTTGTTGTTATTTATCTTTACTGTAATGTGTATCTTCTTTATTGTAATTGTTCAAGGGTTTGAAATTGTTGAAATTTGGACATTCTCTCCTCTAATAGATTCTAGTGTTGGAATATTTTTTTCTTACATGACTTGCTTTCAATATCAATGGTATCTAAGATAATCACAAGAGAATCCCATCAATTATTAGCATTTTACTTTATTAAAAAAAATTTAGAGGGAAGGTATTTTCCAAAAAAAATTAATTCAAATTCATTTTACTTGTATTAAAGATACTTTTAGTTGTGATTGTTTTTAATATTTAGATTACCATTTTCTCATTCAATAGATAGCCTCATAGAGAAAATCCATTTGATTGTAGTTTAGTGATGAGAAAGAGAGGCATATACAATATGATAACTCTTCCTTGGATTAGTGCAAATTTGTCAAGATCACATTTCTTTTAATTGTTCTAATTTAGATGCTTTTATGTTGATTACTTCGTAGTTCAATTTTTAATCACCACTTAGCCTTTGAGTATTACATATGAATATTTTCAATCTGAAAATCAAAAGAATTATAGTCTATTGTTGAATGGGAGAATTGTAAATATTACCAAAAAAACCAAGAATTGAGTATATTTGAGAATAATATTGCATGTTGCTAATTTACTAATTGTTGGAATTCTATAACTGCATCGTAGGGACTAATGCTTTCCAAGCTAAAATTACATTCAACTGGGGTAAAAAAATTTGGTGCGGTGAAGCCCAATCATAATGGCTCCCTGCATGTAACCACCACCTCTCCTTGTAACGGTAGAATCTTATTGTAACTTGTGTTCTTCCATTGTGCATGTAATGTGTGAAGCATCTTCTCATAAAGAGAGAGGGTGAATGAAGACAGCGTGTGTCTATGAGACACTATGTTGTTGCTATGCAATTATGTGTAAATAATAAAAAGATTTCCTTTACATTTGAAAGTGGATGTAGCCTTATAGGCGAACCACTATAGATCTCTAGTGTTCTTTGTTTGTTCTGATTTTTTTGTTCTTTTTTATTTTATACAATTTACCTTGTCTACATATTTAAATTTAACAATTGGTATTAGAGCCATGGAGAAGTATTGAGCAGAGATGGAAAATGATTTGGTGTTAGATCCTGGACCTAGGTACTTTCATATAGTGAAGAGACAAGCTGAAGTGGGAGTTTTAGATGATGAAGTTGATTATATCATTGAAGAATTTCTTGGCAATTTAGATTCAGTAGAATGTAATGTGCAAGTGCAACTAAACAAGGCGTTGTGTTAATTGGTGGGATGGCTAGAAAAATGAGAAGGATTCTATTGAAGAGGAGGAGGATGCTAGGTTTATTTCCTTTTCGACTCTTGATGTAGTTGTGGTTGCAACTAACAAAGAGAAAGAAGATACCAAAGAGGGTTTTGAAGCAATCATTGGTTAAAGAAGGAGAGACTATGGAGTTTTCCTTCTGAGATGAGGAGGATTCCTCCCAAGGAGAGGAGGATGCATTCTAGAACCAAGCGAGTGAAGATGAACTTGAGAAAGAGGCTGAGAATCGAGAGGATTGCCTAAACAAAGAAGTTGTGATCCTAAAGGAAGATATTTTGATGCTTTGAGAGTGAATTTTCTATATGGAGAAGGAAAAAGACAAATTTAGGAAAGAGTGGGAGTTTTTTTTGGATAGAAAAGAAATGAAGAATTAAAAGAGGAATTGGTTGAGCTAGATATATTCCTTATCGAACTAGACATTGAAACAAAACAAAAAGATGTTTTTGTAGAACTGGAGCTTGTTGATGTTGAAAAATGAAATTTTCTTGCGACAGAAAATGGTGGAGCCGCAGTACTCGAACCTCCTAATGTGGAAGAGGAGGAGAAGAGCAATGGCTTTGTGGGCAGAGAAAATGAGAAGGAAGAGGCAAAGAAAGGGGAGGATAAATGTAAGAGGGAATCTGATATTTTTTTATTACAAGAAGTGGCGTATCCCTTGATTGCTGATAATGATGCTGCTAAGCCTCCTTGTCTGGAATACTGAATACTCACACCTGAAGGTTAGGATGTTCCTGGTTATCTTCCTTGAGATAATCCTTACCTTGACAAGAGGTTTTGCTAGTTGTTGAAGGAGACAAAACTACTCGAGCTTGTGTATGTCGGAAATGGGCTACTCTCATTTCGATCAAATGGCCTAAGCCCACGTGATATTTGTAGATTGAGTGGAATGGGGATGGGTAGGACAGTTGGTGGTGGTATGCCTGCTTCCTACTCGGATAAGAAATTTCTCATGCCACGTAGGATGGATGAGTTTTTAAATACCAATCGATGGCCCCGCTGAACCAGTTTGTGGACATTGTCAGTAGCAACATGCTGGTGCTTGAATCTTATGTGGATGGTGAGATTGCAGTGCTAGAATCACCAAACGAAACAGTTGATATTGCTGTGAAAAACGAACAAGGTGGAAACTTGGTGTCAACAGTAGTATTATGTGGAAGTACAAATAGTATATTGGATGATCTTGAAAGAGTGGTTGGTGATGGTGTTCCTGATTATGACTTTGTGGGTGACTTTGCACTTGTAAAATTATAAAAGAAGATAGTATGTTGTTAAGTTTTATCAACTCTAATTTGGTATGGAGAAGACTGATTTGCAGTGTTTGTGAGCGGTCATTGGCGAAATTAAAACCTTCGATTGGTCTGGTTGTGGTGTGAAATGAAAATGCAGAGGATATAATTGTTCATTGCAGTAGTGAATGGACTTCAAGTGGGTGATTGTTGGTGCGGTGAAGCCCAATCATGACGGCTCCCTGCATGTAACCGTTGCCTCTCCTTGTAACGGTAGAATCTTATTGTAACTGTTGTTCTTCCGTTGTGCATGTAATGTGTGAAGCATCTTCTTATAAAGATCTAGGGTGAATGAAGATGGTGTGTGTGTGAGACACTGTGCTGTTGCTATGTAATTCTTTGTAAATAATAAAAAGATTGCCCCTGCATTTGAAAGTGGATGTAGCCTTACAGACGAACCACTATAAATCTCTGGTGTTCTCTGTTTGTTCTGATTTGTTTTATTTTCTGCAATTTAAATTGTCTGGATATTTAAATTTAACAAAATTTACAACCAAGGGATTTCTGTAACGAGAACCAGGGAACTGATGCTTTTCAGGCTAACAACACCAGATCGATGCTTTCCGGGTTAGTTAGCTGAGTGAGAGAATTCTCTAGACATTTCAACCGTAAAAGCCCAGTTCAACTTGGAACAGCTAGATGTTTACTGGTACACCATCTCTTTCTAGGATTGCTCTGTTTCGCCAACTATTGAGATCTGATCTTGAATTTAATGCATTGGAAGCTAGATTTTTTTGCATGCTACATATCGAACGTTAAATCTGGTATGGGACTTCTCCGACACGCGGGAAAAGTCTCTTACATACGATATTACGTTTTGGGAACGTTAAATGTTAAAGCAGGACAGTAAATGGGAAAGATAAAGACAGTTACAACTACGTAGTTGTGAAAATGACAGCATCAGTTATGAGACAAACTAGATAGACAGAAAGACATCAATTGGATTGTGATGACTGATACTTCATTGATTCGAATTGCAGCGTAATATTCAATTGGCTTTATTAAGTTGTTGAGATTTTTCTGGTTCTATGTGTTTTTCTTATTCTTTTCTTCTCATTGATGGTGGGAGGGAAACTGTGATCCATTTATAGCTATTTATTCTCAAGGAAAAGTTGGATGTCCATAATATAGTTACAATGTATTGTAATTCTTTTTAATATTCTAATGTGGGAAGAATTCGATTTGTAGAGACTGGTTACGTAAAATTAAATTATTTTACTATGTTTAATACTTCTTACTAATTCAATTTAAATTGTCTCCTCTCTTTTCAAATAATATAGGGTTCTAACTATTTGATTATAAATGAAAGTTGTGTGGATCTTATTTCATTAAGAGAGGAGATCAATTAAAACATAACAAAAAGATGATTGTTTTTACATATTGTAGTTGCAAGTGTCTTGTTAGTAAATAATTAAAAATATAAATCTTTTATCAATCATCATAAGCATATAATTTTTGATGCACTCATAAACTTATTTTTGAGCAAGGTCTAAATTTTATAGTCATATCGATTATGGTTACTTTTTCAAAGTTACCCTTCAAAGATCAAGATATACGTTATTTCAAAAACTTAATACAAATATACATAAATTTGTTCAAAATCTTTTCTTTTATACGATATCCTTTTTAAATTGTAATTATATTTTACAAAAAAAAAGGTCTAAATATAACTAGACAACTATCAAATTTAGAGTTTGTTTTTTAGTATTGTTAGGAGATCTTTTAGACATACGACTTTTAGTTATTTGACAATGGGAAAACTTAATGTCATAGTCAAATATAGGTTAGGCTAGGTAGTTCAACATTATCTTTTACAAGAATGCTTATTGAACAAACTATGTGTATCTTTTAAATCAACATTTTGGATTACACTCAACAATCCATCATTAGGGAGAGGAAGAGCAAAAAGAAAGATTGCATACTTAATATTAAAAGGTGGAGCAATTGTGGAATGAATCAGAAAATAGGGTAGAAGCGTGAGGAGGATGTGTAAAAAAGAAAGGAAATAATTAGATAGAAGAAAAATTAATAGAAAATATAAACTAGGGAATAAAGGATTAAAAGGAAAATATATGTTTTAAGTTAAAAATAATATAATCAAAGAATAAAGGCAGAAAAATTTCATAGGATATAAATAAATTTAAATGTTAACAGATAAAATTAATTATTATATAGAAATGCTATAAGCAAGGATATAAATTAATATGTAAATAGTAATAAATGGAAGACTAGACATAAAGAATATAAAAATGCACTAATCCATAAAAATATCTATATGATGAAGTGGATGGAAACTCATGAACTAAAATGATTGCACGGAATACCAAAACAAAATTGATCTTTTTAGAAAGTGCTTAAAAGCTTTGGAACAAATACAGATACAAAACCAAAATTTACAATATAAATTTAGTATATTCACTTATACGTTTTATATCAATTCAATATATTCAAATATAAATTTAATATATTGTCTATTAAATTGAAAAAACATTCTAAATTTAACATTAAATTTTAATAAAATGAAACACAACAAAATAAATCTACAACTTAATGGATTCTCGTGTTGTGATTCTCCTTTCTATGTCCACCGACGAGCCTTAACTCCAATTTAATTCTGTAAGATATTTTCCAACAAATTTTGTAAGCTTATAAATAGTTCGACCCACCTAGTTTGACAAATTTTATATTTATAGTAGATGTCCTGCCATCGTTCTTGCTTGTGTAATACTCCAATTCATTTTCAACTAATGTGAATGAGTTCTAGTTCATTATACTTATTCTACAAGTATCTCTCCGCTTCAGCTTTATACCATAGCCAGCTTCCAAAGCGTGTTCTCGTATAATTTTATCAGAGGAAGAACAATGCCTTCAACTGGAGTAGAGGGAAGGTTATCTGCTAATTTTCTTCTTTGTTTCAATTCGTTTCATTTCTAATAAAGATTTCCTTTAGTGATTGTTAACTTCCATATCTAGATTTCTAGATTGTTTGATTCACAATTTTATATTATTTATGAGTTTGTTTTGTTATTCAATATGAAAATATAAGTTTATATTTATATTTGTTTTTTAGATTCAAAGATTAGAGTATCCATTCTGTCAAATCCAACTGGGGTATGATCGTGGCCCCTTTCTTATATCATATATCTGAAGGTTTGAACCTTAATGGATGGCATAGCCAAGATTCATACCATCACTCTCATCGATTCTCACATCACCAAGAATTAATCATCACCCTGTCGATTCTGCTCAACCATTTGAACTCTTTGATTGATATTTTAGATTTCAATATCAGAAAATATTTCCATTCACTTAGCATTTAGTTTTTTATATGAAAATATATGGTCAAGTACACTTGATGAAACTATTTCTTATAATATAATCTCATTTGAATGCACATTTGCAGATAATAATGATGTGTGGTATGAAATGCAGGTTGGAGGGAAAGGTAGCGATAATCACAGGTGGAGCAGCAGGCATTGGAGAAGCTACTGTTCGCCTCTTTACCAAACATGGAGCAAAAGTCATAATTGCAGACATTGCAGACGATGCTGGTCATAAGTTTGCAGAATCTCTCTCACGGTGGGCAATTTATACTCACTGTGATGTGAGCAAAGAGAAAGACGTTAGCGCAGCAGTAGATTTGGCCATGGAAAAGCACGGACACCTTGATATTATGGTTAATAATGCTGGAAGGGCAGATCACAATAAAAATAGCGTTGCAGAGTATGATATGGAGCAATTTGAACGCACCATGAATGTTAACGCAAAAGGAGTAATGCACGGGCTAAAGCATGCAGCCCGTGTTATGATACCCAACAGAAAAGGTTGTATAATTTCTACAGGAAGTGTTTCAGGGATTATGGGAGGCATTACACCTTATGCATACACGGCCTCAAAACATGCAGTTATAGGCCTGACCAAAAATGGTGCAGCTGAGCTTGGGAAATTTGGTATCCGAGTCAACTGTATTTCTCCTTCTCTTGTTGCAACGGACATTTTAATGGACTTTTTGGGAACCAAAGATAAGGGGGCAGTGGAGGCGTGGGGTAGCAGCGTTGGGAACTTGAACGGAGTTATACTTAAACCAGAGGATATTGCAGAGGCTATTCTGTATTTGGCTAGCGATGAATCTAAATATGTGAGCGGCCATAATCTTGTGGTGGATGGAGGTTCCACAGTTGTAAACCATGACTGGGGACTGTACAGAACTTAAAATAAATGTGTGTTCAGTTCCCATTTTCTCACTTAATATATAGTAGGTCCATATGAATGTAGTTCAGTGATGTGAAAGATAGATAAATGCACATCCGAATGTAGTTCACTGATGTGAAAGATAGGTATATGCACAATAAAATAATTCTTCCTTACATTATTAAGAATTTATTGAGATTGCCTTTCTTTCATTGTAATTTAGCTTCATTTTGAATAGTTTTTAGATCAGTAGCTCGCCTCCTGACATGTCATACGAATATTTTCAATGTGTTTTATGGCAGCAGTTACAATCAAAACAATTAAATATAACCCTAATGTCCATGGATTTAATTTAGATTCAATGCGTTGTTGATTCGGAGAATTCTAAATATAATCGTAATGTCCATGGATTTAATGCCTTCCAGGCTGGTATTACATGATTTTATTCAATGTGTCTTATATATAATCGTAATGTCCATGGATTTAATGCCTTCCAGGCTGGTATTACATGATTTTATTCAATGTGTTTTATATGGCGCCAGGAAAATTCACTGCCATGACAAATTTACCAGCTGTGGTGAATTTTATTTGGGGTGAATTTGTCATGGTAATGAATTTTTCCATGGTGAATTGCTGGTGGTGAATTTTCTGTGGCTGAATTGTTGACAGTGAATTTTGCTGTATGCGGTATTATACATTTACATCTAACATAGTTTAAATTTATTAATTACTAACTAAATTTCTGATTTCTTTTTGAACTGATTCAAATTTTATATAACTGATTTTTGATAGAAATATTACGATTTGTCACATGTTTGATTCAAAAATTATACAGTTTAATTTTGGTGGATATATAAGAATTCGACACTACCAAAATACAAGTCAATGAGTTCAATTTAAAAAAACTCAAAAACTATACAATTGAATATTGATAGAAACAACAGGATTGGCATATGTTTAACTCAAAAACTATAATACCGAATCTTGATTCAAATATCAAAATTTGACACATTAAAAAATATATATAACTTAAAAATTATGAAATTAACCCTCTAAAATTATGGAAATTTGACACACCACAAAAATATCACTACTTCTCCATTGGAATTCTCTTATCACACCCAGGGAGTGAAGCTTTTCAAGTCTGAAATTACATCACCACATTCTATGTGGGGCAGCATTTACAACCAAGAGATTTCTGTGACTAGAACCAGGGAACTGATAATTTTCATTATAACATAACCAGAACGTTACTTTCAATACGTTTTCTCCTATCCAGAGTGATTAGTCTGTTGAGTGGAAGAATTCTGTATTCATTATAACCGTAAAAGTCCAAGATCTTTTCTTTGGATTGTTCTGTTTTACCAACTATTAAGATCTGATCTTGAATGTATTAATGCATTGATGTTAGACGCATGTGACATGCACATAAAACCTTCTTAAGCACCTGGATTTTTATTGGGTACGCTACAGATCAGAGGTCAAAGCTTGCAGGGTACCACTGACAAACGAGTAAGATACATCTTTTATACGATGTTACGCTTACAATTATTTTGGGTAGAGCAGGGTTCCAAGGGGGCACATCTCCTACTTAATAAGGATATATATAGTTCAGTTTTATCTTTATCTATATATATAGTTCAGTTTTAGTATGGATGTGAATTTTTTTATAGTAATTGTGATTAATAAAAACATTCACCTTAATATTCACATGTATTTTATATAACAAGATATAATCTTTTCAAATTAATATAATATGTCAATGATCTCATAAAAAAGATAGATATTATTCTTGATATCAAGTCTATTGTAACAATTTGTAGTAACCAGATGTCCAACTATTGGTCCACTTAATTAATATGTACAGTGCCTACAATGATATAAAATAAACTATAGGGTAGCTATAACAAAACAAAAGGAAACAAATAGTTATTAATAGTAGATTTAAAATCCATCCATTACATAATATTTATGTAAATTCAAATACATTCAATAATTCAAATCCATTCACTAAATCAAATATATTAAATGCAGTGATCGTAAGTTCCCAAGATTAGCCAATGAAATGCAACAACACTCAATATCATCCAACTAACTACTATAGTGTAGAAAAAGCTAGCCTTTTTTTCACACTTAATTTGGGAATGAATAAGTAATGATAAAATGAATCTAATGGTGCCTTATTCAGGGTGTTGTAAAGTGTATTTTTACATTTTCACACCAATCTAGGGATTTTTTAATTAATTTGGCTTCTTTATGCTTTAATTGGCCCTATTTTGCATCCACAAACATTATTAAATGCATTTTTTTATGGATAATCCCAACACTCAACAAATAACCAATCATAATTCAGTATTTTTGGTCATGTGTTCCAGATCTGGTGATCTTGGACTCATATGCCACCTTTGGTGTATGAGTCCCACCTAGGTCTTAGGACATGATTTCAACTTTAACATTAAATAAGACACTCCTAAAAATTTGTGTCTCAAGTTTTAGCTATTGGGACTCATATGCCACAACTAGCATATGAGTCTTTCTTTAACTAGGACCTAATTTGAATCAAATTCTTAGCAAGATTTTATTGTCCTATTGTTAGAAATATATGCCTCAATCTCACAGGCTGAAACCTCTGAAAGGGAAAAGTTGGTGTGACATTCATTGTGTTTGATCGACTAGTAGCTTTGGAACCTTGTGGTTTATACAGGTCACTGAGACCTTGTCACTGTCATCTCGAATGCACCTATCGTTGTGACATTATGATTGCTGTGACAATTTATATCTCACTCCGCCCGAGTTGATCTCTTGCCAATGGGTTAGTGTCAAGTGGTGGTTGGGGAGACTCATGGCGATTGGAGTCTTTGAGGTAACACGAAGGCTTCATTATGAACTCTCGGCGATGAAGTATTGTTTCGCTAATAGCGTTTCTTTTGAAGTCTTCGAGGAGAGTCTTGAATGTTTGGTATGACTCGTTCTAACAAGGAATGTCTAGCCGACAGCGTTATCTTGGAGTCATCGGGATAACGTAGAGTCTTCAGTGTAACACAGAGGCTTCGCTATGAACTCTCAACAATGAAGTATTGTCTTGCCGACAACGTTTCTTTTGAAGTCATCGGGGAGAGTCTTGGATGTTCAGTATGACTCATATCGACAAGCAATGTCTCGCCAACAGCTTTATCTTGGAGTCATCAGGATAACGTATGGTGGCTCAGTAAGAAGTATTACCGATGTGTTGATGTCTCACCGAATGGTTATACATTTGTGTCATTGGTGTAACATGTGACTTCGATAAGAACTCTTAGCGAAAGTGATAAGTCTTACCAACTATTGAACGTTTCGGTGTAACTTGGAGGCATCGGTATGACCTCTAGGAAAAAGCGGTAAGTCTTGTCGACCATTTGGACACTTCAGAATACCTTGTGAACATCGGTGTGATGTCTTGGTGAAAGACGATTGTCTCACCGAATGGAATTCTATTTTCTATGTGACTTTGGAGTTTCAGTATGATGTTTCACCAATAGCAATAAGTCTTGGCAATAGCGATACAAGTGATGAACTTTGGTATGAGGTCGTGGCAACACGACGAAGTCTTAGCGATAGCTTTCTAGACTTGGTGTAATATCTTTCCGATAGTATGGACTTTTGGCGATATCGATATAGTCAGGTCTTGTGGCATTGGGGAGACATAGTTAGTGCCTCATTGGCATGCCAACTTAGGTTGAACACCTTTGACCAAGTGAAGACTATCCTACATGGCTTGTGTTTGACCAATCAGTGAAGCTGAATGGGAACCGCTAGCAGTTGGACTGTTGCGATTGTTACTAAGAGGAAGATCAACAAACCATGGGCATCATGGATATACTCTATTAGTGCAGATGATGCCTAGTTGGATGGTTGGATGATTTGTTTGATGGATGAACTATAGATGAATTGTTCAAAGAGTATTAGTGTGAATTATATTCTGAGAAGGCTGTAACTTGAATGTTTTTTGTACAAGGTTGATCATAGTGAATGTTGCTATAAACTGACATCAGAAAGATAAGTTTGATCCGTGTATGTAATCTTCATTACTATAATACAAAGTTACTTCTCTTGGTGTGGTGGGTTTTTCTCTCCTAAGGGTTTTCCCATGTAAATTTGGTGTTTATATGTGTATGTTTAATTCTCTGTTTCTGTTATCTCTCTCAAGTGCATCTTAATTGGACTGTAATTGAAAATTTTAAAAGAGTCTCTACATTCTTCTCTGAGATTTTGACATTAGGAGAGTTGTTTCCACACGTTAGCTTTCCTTACACCTGTATCTAATGTCGGCTTGTAGTGTTGTAATTTCAGGAAATTTTGCATAAAAATGTATAAATGTAAGGTTATTTCACATAGTTTCATCCTAAAACTTCATAATAAATCAAGAGTACATTCACAAGAGCATTCAAGAGCTCACAAGAGAATTTATAAGGCATTCAAGGGAAAATTTGAAGAAGATTATTGTAGCAATTCAAAATTCATTATCATGTCAAAGGCTTGATGCATCATGCATGTGGTTTTGAGCTAATATTGCGATGCATTGTTCAAGATCAATTCAAATATTCAAATCCATTGTCTTTCACCAAGAATCATGATCAAGATCTACATCCACTGATGCCACTTCAAGCTTGTTTTCAAATCTACAAGGTTTCAAACAAGGTTCTATTGTTTCATCTTATGTTTCATGTTTCATTTCTCATTAAGGTTTGATTACTAAAACAGGGTTTGACCAGGGAAAACCCCCATTCTCTAACAAAATAACACTTTTTCTCTCTCTTTATGTGATTACAGGTTTATAGGTTGGAGAAAAAGTGGATTTGAAGCCTCCAAAAGTGCTAAAATGACAAAGTTGTAAGAGTTGCAAAAGTTTTCATGAAAATTTGTCAAAGCTCATGGAAACTCAAATCTAGAGTGCAAGATATCCAACCTATATACATGAAACTAGTGGGAAACTGCTTATTCAACCCATCTTCAGAGGCTTAGAAAGTTTATGTTAAAATTCTACTCCTATGATACTTCACGACAAAACCCCTGGATACTTTGCAATATTCTAGGCATAAGAGTCCCAGTATTTCTCTTTTTGGCCAGTCTTTAGCAAATCTAGAATAGTCATTATGAGGATCCAGACCTTGCCCAGAAACACTATATTAGGACTAAATCGCCCAATCTAGCGTATGAGTCCTAGTGAGCATCAAAAGTCAAAATTTTAGGGTTTTGAAGCTTGTTTTGACCACATACTTCTTTTAGGTACCTTTTTGTGTCATTCTCCTTTCTCAATCTGATTTTAGGTTCTTAATTTACTAGGTTTCATAGCTAGATTGATATATTGCATTCATCTCTTTCTTTCTAAGCCTTAGCTTAGTGGTGAACCCCCTTTTTTTCTTTAATCGCACCCCTAGACACCTTATTGTAGATCTATTTCCCTCATTTCATCCCTAGATTGAGATCTCTATGGTTTCCTTGAATGAAACTTGGAGGAAATTGGTGGTTCTATCTCCTAAAACATAGAGTGAAAATTTTCTACATTTCAACTACATCCACACTAATTAAGGAAAATATATGTAATGGCTAAGATGCTTGTAAAAGTAATGCATATTTTGACAATTATTTTCTACATTTTCAATGTTGTTACTTCTTTAATTTGTCAAAACCTCATTTTCAACTATAAGTTAAAATGTTTTCTTTTTCAATTCTAACCAAATTCAAATGTTTTATTTTTTTTCAATTGCACACCCAATGCATTTCATATATTTCATTTTTAGTTGTAAGACTAAATCTTTCATTTTTTAGTTGTATGTTCAAACAATTTAAAGTAGCAAATGAAAGCTAGAAGAGGTATGATATATGTATGTATGTTTTTAAGAGCGCATGTATACACACACATTTTTAGGATAGAGGGCTAAAATGACATGTTGGCTAGTTTAAATTATCAAAAAAGAAATATTTTATGTAATACCCCAAGCCAATATGCTCAAAACAAAACTTGGAAAAACAATTTCTTTTTTGAAAGAAAGACAACAAATTTATTAATGCAACAACATGTTGCATTTGTACAATAATGTGCACATAGGTCATGTGTGAAACATAATGACATAATTAATATAATAATATGATGACCTCACCATTGCATAAGCAAGGTGGAAATAGTTGAAGAATTAATACTCATGGGATAATGTGTGGTATGAAATGCAGGTTGGAGGGAAAGGTAGCGATAATCACAGGTGGAGCAGCAGGCATTGGAGAAGCCACTGTTCGCCTCTTTACCAAACATGGAGCAAAAGTCATAATTGCAGACATTGCAGACGATGCTGGTCATAAGTTTGCAGAATCTCTCTCACGGTGGGCAATTTATACTCACTGTGATGTGAGCAAAGAGAAAGACGTTAGCGCAGCAGTAGATTTGGCCATGGAAAAGCACGGACACCTTGATATTATGGTTAATAATGCTGGAAGGGCAGATCACAATAAAAATAGCGTTGCAGAGTATGATATGGAGCAATTTGAACGCACCATGAATGTTAACGCAAAAGGAGTAATGCACGGGCTAAAGCATGCAGCCCGTGTTATGATACCCAACAGAAAAGGTTGTATAATTTCTACAGGAAGTGTTTCAGGGATTATGGGAGGCGTTACACCTTATGCATACACGGCCTCAAAACATGCAGTAATAGGCCTGACCAAAAATGGTGCAGCTGAGCTTGGGAAATTTGGTATCAGAGTGAACTGTGTTTCTCCTTCTCTTGTTGCAACGGACATTTTAATGGACTTTTTGGGAACCAAAGATAAGGGAGCAGTGGAAGCGTGGGGTAGCAACGTTGGAAACTTGAACGGAGTTATACTTAAACCAGAGGATATTGCAGAGGCTTTTCTGTATTTGGCTAGCGATGAATCTAAATATGTGAGCGGCCATAATCTTGTGGTGGATGGAGGTTCCACAGTTGTAAACCATGACTGGGGACTGTACAGAACTTAAAATAAATGTGTGTTCAGTTCCCATGTTCTCACTTTATATATATAGGTCCATATGAATGTAGTTCAGCGATGTGAAAGATAGATAAATGCACATCCAACTGTAGTTCACTGATGTGAAAGATAGGTATATGCACAATAAAATAATTCTTCCTTACATTATTAAGAATTTATTGAGAATGCCTTTCTTTCATTGTAATTTAGCTTCATTTTGAATAGTTTTTAGATCAGTAGCTCGCCTCCTGACATGTCATACGAATATTTTCAATGTGTTTTATGGCAGCAGTTACAATCAAAACAATTAAATATAACCCTAATGTCCATGGATTTAATTTAGATTCAATGCGTTGTTGATTCGGAGAATTCTAAATATAATCCTAATGTCCATGGATTTAATGCCTTCCAGGCTGGTATTACATGATTTTATTCAATGTGCGTTATATGGTGCTAGGAAAATTCACTGTATGCCGTATTATACATTTACATCTAACATAGTTTAAATTTATTAATTAGTAACTAGATTTCTGATTTCTTTTTTAACTGATTCAAAATTTATATAACTGATTTTTGATAGAAATATTATGATTTGTCACATGTTTGATTCAAAAATTAAATGGTTTAATTTTGATGGATATATAAGAATTCGACACTACCAAAATACAAGTCAATGAGTTCAATTTAAAAAAACCCAAAAACTATACAATTGAATATTGATAGAAACAGCAGGATTGGCATATGTTTAACTCAAAAACTATAATACCGAATCTTGATTCAAATATCAGAATTTGACACATTAAAAAATATATATAACTTAAAAATTATGAAATTGAACCCTCTAAAATTATGGAAATTTGACACACCACAAAAATATCACTACTTCTCCATTGGAATTCTCTTATCACACCCAGGGAGCGAAGCTTTTCAAGTCTGAAATTACGTCACCACATTCTATGCGGGGCAGCATTTACAACCAAGAGATTTCTGTGACTAGAACCAGGGAACTGATAATTTTCATTATAACATAACCAGAACGTTACTTTCAATACGTTTTCTCCTATCCAGAGTGATTAGTCTGTTGAGTGGAAGAATTCTGTATTCATTATAACCGTAAAAGTCCAAGATCTTTTCTTTGGATTGTTCTGTTTTACCAACTATTAAGATCTGATCTTGAATGTATTAATGCATTGATGTTAGATGCATGTGACATGCACATGAAACCTTCTTAAGCACCTGGATTTTTATTGGGTACACTACAGATCAGAGGTCAAAGCTTGCAGGGTACCACTGACAAACGAGTAAGATACATTTTTTATACGATGTTACGCTTACAATTATTTTGGGTAGAGGAGGGTTCCAAGGGGGCACATCTCCTACTTAATAAGGATATATCTATATATATATATAGTTCAGTTTTATCTTTATCTATATATATAGTTCAGTTTTAGTTTGGATGTGAATTTTTTTATAGTAATTGTGATTAATAAAAACATTCTCCTTAATATTCACATGTATTTTATATAACAAGATATAATCTTTTCAAATTAATATAATATGTCAATCATCTCATAAAAAAGATAGATGTTATTCTTGATATCAAGTCTATTGTAACAATTTGTAGTAACCATATGTCCAGTTATTGGTCCACTTAATTAATATGTACAGTGCCTACAATGATATAAAATAAAGTATAGGGTAGCTATAACAAAACAAAAGGAAACAAATAGTTATTAATAGTAGATTTAAAATCCATCCATTACATAATATTTATGTAAATTCAAATACATTCAATAATTCAAATCCATTCACTAAATCAAATATATTAAATGCAGTGATCGTAAGTTCCCAAGATTAGCCAATGAAATGCAACAACACTCAATATCATCCAACTAACTACTATAGTGTAGAAAAAGCTAGCCTTTTTTCACACTTAATTTGGGAATGAATAATTAATGATAAAATGAATCTAATGGTGCCTTATTCAGGGTGTTGTAAAGTGTATTTTTACATTTTCACACCAATCTAGGGATTTTTTAATTAATTTGGCTTCTTTATGCTTTAATTGGCCCTATTTTGCATCCACAAGCCTTATTAAATGCATTTTTTTATGGATAATCCCAACACTCAACAAATAACCAATCATAATTCAATATTTTTGGTCATGTGTTCCAGATCTGGTGATCTTGGACTCATGCAACCTTTGGCATATGAGTCCCACCTAGGTCTTAGGACATGATTTCAACTTGAACATTAAACAAGACACTCCTAAAAATTTGTGTCTCAAGTTTTAGCTATTGGGACTCATACGCCACAACTAGCATATGAGTCATTCTTTAACTAGGACCTAATTTGAATCAAATTCTTGGCAGGATTTTATTGTCCTATTGTTAGAAATATATGCCTCAATCTCATAGGCTAAAACCTCTAAAAGGGAAAATTTGGTGTGACATTCATTGTGTCTGGCCGACTAGTAGCTTTGGAACCTTGTGGTTTATACAGGTCACTAAGACCTTGTCATTGTCATGTCGAATGCACCTATTGCTATGACATTATGATCGCTATGACAATTTATATCTCACTCCGCCTGAGTTGATCTCTTGTCGACGGGTTAGTGTCAAGTGGTGGTCAGGGAGACACATGGCGATTGGAGTCTTCGGGGTAACACGGGGGCTTCATTATGAACTCTCAGTGATGAAGTATTGTTTCGCCGACAACGTTTCTTTTGAGGTCTTTGGGGAGAGTCTTGAATGTTCGGTATGGCTCATATCGACAAGGAATGTCTCACCGACAACTTTATCTTGCAATCATCAGGATAACGTAGAGTCTTCAAGGTAACACGGAGGCTTCACTATGAACTCTCAATGATGAAGTATTGTCTCACCGACAACGTTTCTTTTGAAGTCTTCGGGGAGAGTCTTGGATGTTCAGTATGACTCATATCGACAAGGAATGTCTCACTGACAGCTTTATCTTGGAGTCATTGGGATAACGTATGGTGGCTCCATAAGAAGTCTTACCGATGTGTTGATGTCTCACCGAATGGTTATACATTTGTGTCATTAGTGTAACATGTGACTTCGATAAGAACTCTCAACAAAAGTGATAAGTCTTATCGATAGTTGAATGTTTCGGTGTAACTTGGAGGCATCGATATGACCTCTAGGAAAAAGCAGTAAGTCTTGCCGACTGTTTGGACAATTCAAAATACCTTGTGAACATTGGTGTGATGTCTTGGTGAAAGACAATTGTCTCACCAAATGGAATTCTATTATCTATGTGACTTTGGAGTTTCAGTATGATGTTTCACCAATAGTGATAAGTCCTAGCGCTAGCGATACAAGTGATGAACTTTGGTATGAGGTCTTGGCGACACGACGAAGTCTTAGCAATAGCTTTCTGGACTTGGTGTAATATGTTTCCAATAGTATGAACTTTTGGCAATATCAATAGTCAGGTCTTGTGGCATCGGGGAGACATGATTAGTGTCCCATTGACATGCCAACTTAGGTTCAACTCCTTTGACCAAGTGAAGAATATCCTGCGTGGCTTATGTTTGACCAATCAATGAAGCTAAATGGGAACCGCTAGCAGTTGGACTATTGTAGTCATTATTGAGAGGAAGATCAATAGACCATGGGCATCATGGATATACTCTATTGTTGCAGATGATGTTTGGTTCAATGGTTGGATGATTTGTTTGATGGATGAATTGTAGATGAATTGTTCAAAGTGTATCAGTGTGAATTCTATTTTGAGAAGGCTGTAACTTGAATATTTTTTGTACAAGGTTGATCATAGTGAATGTTGCTGTAAACTGACATCAAAAAGATAAGTCTGATCTCTGTATGTAATCTTCATTACTGTAATACAAAGTGACCTCTCTTGGTGTGGTGGGTTTTTCTCTCGTAAGGGTTTTCCCACATAAATCTGGTGTTTATATGTGTATGTTTAATTCTTTATTTTTGTTATCTCTCTCAAGTGCATCTTAATTGGACTGTAATTGAAAAATTTAAAATAGTCTCTACATTCTTCTCTGAGATTTTGACGTTAGGGGAGTTGTTTCCACACCTTAGCTTTCCTTACACCTATATCTAATGTCGGCTTGTAGTGTTGTAATCTTGGGAAATTTGGCATAAAAAAGTATAAATATAAGGTTATTTCACATAGTTTTATCCTAAAACTTCATAAGAAATCAAGAGTACATTCACAAGAGCATTCAAGAGCTCACAAGAGAATTTATAAGGCATTCAAGGGAAAATTTGTAGAAGATTATTGTAGCAATTCAAAATTCATTATCATGTCAAAGGCTTGATGCATCATGCATGTGGTTTTGAGCTAATATTGTGATGTAGTGTTCAAAATCAATTCAAATATTCAAAGGCATTGTCTTTCACCAAGAATCATGATCAAGATCTACATCCATTGAGGTCACTTCAAGCTTGTTTGCAAATCTACAAGGTTTCAAACAAGGTTCTATTGTTTCATCTTATGTTTCATGTTTCATTTCTCATTAAGGTTTGATTACTAAAATGGGGTTTGACCAAGGAAAAACCCAATTCCCTAACAAAATGACACTTTTTCTCTCTCTTTATGTGATTACAGGTTTATAGGTTGAAGAAAAAGTGGATTTGAAGCATCCAAAAGTGCTAAAATGACAAAGTTGTAAAAGTTGCAAAAGCTTTCATGAAAAGTTGTCAATGCTCATGGAAACTCAGATCTAGAGCAAGATATCCAACCTATATACATGAAACTAGTGGGAAACTGCTTATTCAACCTATCTTTAGAGGCTTAGAAAGTTTATGTTTAAAATTCTACTCCTATGATACTTCACGACAAAACACCTGGATACTTTGCAATAGTCTAGGCATAAGAGTCCCAGTATTTCTCTTTTTGGCCAGTCTTCAGAAAATCTAGAATAGTCATTATGAGGATCTAGACCTTGCCGAGAAACAATATATTGGGACTAAATCGCCCAGTCTAGCGTATGAGTCCTAGTGAGCATCAAAAGTCAAAATTTTAGGGTGTTGAAGCTTGTTTTGACCACATACTTCTTTTAGGTACCTTTTTGTGTCATTCTCCTTTCTCAATCTGATTTTAGGTTCTTAATTTACTAGGTTTCATAGCTAGATTGATATATTGAATTCATCTCTTTCTTTCTAAGCCTTAGCTTAGTGGTGAGCCCCCTTTTTTTCTTTAATCACACCCCTGGACACCTTATTGTAGATCTATTTCCCTCATTTCATCCCTAGATTGAGATCTCTATGGTTTCCATGAATGAAACTTGGAGGAAATTGGTGGTTCTATCTCCTAAAACATAGAGTGAAAATTTTCTACATTTCAACTACACCCACACTAATTAAGGAAAATATATGTAATGGCTAAGATGCTTGTAAAAGTAATGCATATTTTGACAATTATTTTCTACATTTTCAATGTTGTTACTTCTTTAATTTGTCAAAACCTCATTTTCAACTATAACCTAAAATGTTTTCTTTTTCAATTCTAACCAAATTCAAATCTTTTATTTTTTTTCAATTGCACACCCAATGCATTTCATATATTTCATTTTTAGCTGTAAGACTAAATCTTTCATAAGTTTAAATCTTTCATTTTTTAGTTGTATGTTCAAACCATTTAAAGTAGAAAATGAAAGCTAGAAGAGTTATGATATATGTATATATGTTTTTAAGAACACATGTATACACACACATTTTTAGGATAGAGGACTAAAATGACATGTTGGCTAGTTTAACTTATCGAAAAAGAAATATTTTATGTAATACCCCAAGCCAATATGCTCAAAACAAAACTTGGAAAAACAATTTTTTTTTTGAAACAAAGACAACAAATTTATTAATGCAACATGTTTCATTTGTACAACAATGTGCACATAGGTCATGTGTGAAACATAATGACATAATGAATATAATAACATGACGACCTCACCATTGCATAAGCAAGGTGGAAATAGTTGAAGAATTAATACTCATGGGATAATGTGTTGTCCCCTTATCTTTCCTAGTCCTTTCTGAGACCATTAGCCTATTTTAGAGGCTCATAGGATTTTTAGAGGTGGTTTTTACATTTCCTATTTTCTTAGAGGCTTCATGGCAGTTTTTTAGGAGTTCTTTGTAGGAGTTTACCAGTATGTTTTCTGGGTTTTTATAGAGCTTTGGTGGGTATTCATTGTTATTTTTAGCAATGTCTATTTTTAAACTTACTATTTTTAGTAAGTTACAATGACTATTCAAAATATGCTAAAATGGTGTTTGAAGTCACTTACTATTTTTAAGAGTATGCTATTTTTAGTAAGTGTTATTTTTGGAAATGGGTTTTGGCAGCAGTTCAACACTTGATTTCTATTTCTAGTAACTTGTGGTAGTGTAGTTTTTGGCAATGGCTTTTCCAACATCCTTGGAGTCCAAAAATGGAAGGTTTGCAACTTAATTTTATGTTTATTTGTTGAGTTGCTTTTTGGAACTACTCCTAGGATGAACAATTTAAGTTGTTTTAAAAAAATGGGACATTATGTTGGACACCCAAGTTGGAAATATTTACATCTTTTAAATGTTTTTTGTTGCTAAGTAAAAGTGGATGCCTAGGTTTGAAAAATCAAGATATTTTAAATGAATATTATATTTCTCCTAAAGTTGGCGTCTCATTTTGGAGGGATTTTGCAATTCAAATTTTTGGATTTGAAGCCTATTCATATGCCACTCCTCCTCTCATTTGATTATGCTAAATTTGATATAACAAAGTGCTTCCAAAATGAAGAGTGATCTACTTGGGATTTGAGGATAAACCCCCTCAAGTCAACTTTAGTTTTGAGATTGAAAGATATCTCCTAGCTAAACAAAGTTGTAGCTCCATTTCAAGGGTTGGAGTAGAGCTTATACTAGTGACATTTGCTTCCTTGTTTTCTTCAGTTTTGAGTTACTTTGATGTCTTCTAGTTTGGCTTGTGTGTGTTTATTCTTCTTGTAGTATTTTGAGAACCCTTTTAGAGTGATATATCAGATTATTATGTTGCTAGTTATTAGATGGTTGACCCACATTTTTTCTTGTACTGATCTGAGGAGCTAATTTAATTTTGTGGCTATCAATTTTTAGGGCTTCTCATGTTGGGGTGCCCCCTTACTCCAATTTTTGAGATTTTTAGTTGAGAACCCAATTTTTGTGAAGAGGTCAACCAGCTTAGGAGGTTGTACCATTTGTAGTAGGTACATTGGGATCCACATCTTAGCAAGAATGATGACAAAAAATGCAACAATGCAACATTTCTCTTCAAGATCTCTTCAATACTTTTCCAACCTATAATATGCACATACACAAAGAGTGAAAAATTATTTGTTTATTTGTATGGGTGTTTTCCTTGGTCAAACCACAATTTGGTAGTTTAACCTTGATTAAAAGATAATTAAAGGGGAGGAAATAATGAATGAAAACTTATTGCTACTCACCGCCCTTCATAGCTTCCTTGAAGGACCAAATTCATGCACATATCTTCAAAGTAATTGGATATTTCTTGCTTTATTTTCTTGAATTCTTGAAAATATGGAGTCTTACAATGCTTGTTAGGCTTCACCACATGAACACACATAACTTTAACATGATTTTAGGATCTTGATTGCTATTATAATGACTAATAATGTTGCTTTTGAATGCTCTTGACAATAATATTTTCTCTTGAATCTCTCCTTAATGTCACTTAGATTTCAAATGATAAAGGACTATGCATTCATAGGTGTTTATCTAATATCCCAAAAATTAGAATCCAAAAGCCAACACTTACAATTTGAATTTGGATCATTAAAATAACACCAAAAATATATTTTAAAATGGGTCCTAGCACATAAAGGGGACCTATTCACCATGGGTGAATGCGTCCTGGCCTAAATTTCTAGGACACTCATAATTCATGAAAATTAAAATATTAAATGTATTTATTTAATTTTGGTTCCCATTTGGTAAACAGTAAGAATAAGGCTTTGGGATGCATAATTTGAAAAATTAGAAGCTTAATTAAGTCCAATAAATTAAGGGACCCAAACATAGTGTGAAATTGTAAAGGTGTACAAATACCTAAACTACAATTGCAAATACAAGAAATATTTTGATTGCTTCCATTTATGCCATAAAAAAAATGTCTCCTAAAATTCAATTCCTTCTACTTGTGAATAACCTTTGTACACCAACCTTGCTTAGTTTCTTACCACTTCACCATCTTAATTCAATTTGTTTCTAAATATCCATTATGCTCCTATCACATTCTTGTTTGGAGGCTGAGGCACCAACTCCCAAGTCTAATTCTTCTCTATATGATTTAGTTCTTCTTCCATTGCTTGTATCCATCCTTCATCTTTGCTAGCATTAGCAAATTATTTTGTTCTATTCTTGAAAAAGAAGAAAAATTCACCTATTTATTTCTCCTTGCATATCTTCCTCTAATGTAGACTTCATCATCATTATCTCTAATGATATGATATTTTAAATGATTCTTCTAAACATACTTGGAAAGAGTCTTAGTGGTCTTCTCTAGTGTTTCTATTTTTTCTTCAATTTATTCTTCCTCTCATTCTTTTAAATCCATTTCATCTAACCAACATCCTTCTTTCTCATATGTGTTTTGATGTGATTATTCATCAACCCTAACATTTGCACTCTTAACTACCTTCCTTAGCCTTTTATTATAGCACTTGTAAGCTTTGCTCCTAGTTGAGTATCCAAGAAAGATGCCTTCATTAGATCTTGGTTCAAACTTTCACAATCCTTATTCATCTCTTCTGTTATAAAATTTACTTCAAAAAAATCTAAAATACTTGACAATTGCTAGTCTTCCATACCAAAGCTCATAAGGTTTCTTTGTGGCATCCACCCTTACTTGTCCTCTATTAAGAATATAGACAACAATATGGAATACTTACTTCCAATATACATCAAGTATTTTAGCTTCATTTAACATTGTTCATGCCATTTCTTGAACAATTCTATTCTTTCTTTCCACTAATCCATTTTTTTGAGGAGTTCTAGCAACATAAAAATTCCACTTTATTCCTTGTTCTTCAAATAATTCCTCAAACTCATTTGATGTGAACTCACTACCTCTGTCAAATCTTAGACACTTGATTCTAGTATTCATTTGAAATTTTCAAACATTGACTTGAAAACCTTAAACTTGTACAAAAATATTCTTATTTTTATTTTAAGAATGTAGCCCATGTCATCTTAGAGAAATCATCAATGAGAAACATGAAATACCTTTCATCTCAAAGACTCTTTGTCCTAGTAGGTCTGCACAAAATAGTGTGGACCAATTCCAATGGTCATGTAGTAGAATACTCCTTGGTCTTGAATCTCATTCTTGACTTCTTCCCAATTTGATATTCTCTACACATGGTGCTTGCAACTTTGGTAATCCTTGGCATATCTCTAATTGCTTACATGGAGCTGGTCTTCCCAGTATTGTCAAAGATGATATGTCCCATCTTTTTGTGTCACAATCAAACTTCATTTATTTTTCCTAAAAGACGAATTCTTCCATTAACTTCATCCACCTCATTATTTGTATCCTTGACTTTCTCAGGGTGTGTACAAGAAGTTGCAAGTCCATTTTTTGGCCAAAAAGTGGAAGTGTTTTCCCTAATTTTTAGAATTTTTCACATTTGACCTTAAAATGTGAAGGCCTTAGAGATGGAATCTTACAAAATGTCACTGATCATAAAATGTAGTACTCAGAGTCTAGTTTCCAAATATGTAATTTATTTTAATATCCAAATGATACAAATTGATTTTCAATGGGAATTTCTAAAAAACACTATTTAAAAGTCACATTTTTCTACTGTACCATGGATGTGTACGTCATTCATATTCTTACTAAAGTAATCATATATTTCTAAATCCATTTGGAAAATATTTGCAACTCACTAAAGCATGCTTTTGATAATTTTTTATAGTTTTTATTGAATATGTTTTTTGCTAGAACTTTTGTATTAGCCATGTTTGTTGTTTTGAAAAATCATCATGTACATCATGCATAAGATGACCTAAACTTATCATTTTTTGATTTTTTTCAAATTGAAAAGAATTTTCTAAAGTATGCTTTCATACAATTTGTTTTTTAAAAATTTATTTTAATAAAAGTTATTAAAATAATAAAAACCCCTAATATTTTAAGTTTATGGACTAGTTTCATTATAAATTAATTGAAAAATGGAAAAAATTATATAATTTTTTTTTAAATTACATATTTGGAATCTACACTGTCTCATCTATAATGGGTTTTAATTTTGTCAAAAAAATTTATAAAAAAAGGTCTTCAAACATATTTCCAAAGTCATTATTTTCTTGTGACATTGACATGACCTTCAAGTTGCAGGTAAAACCAAGTCCCAATATTAGGTTCAGGTCCCCAAGCCTTTTCTCGAACCAAAAATCAAAGTGAAAACCAAACCAAAAATTAATCTTTTTTAAAACAAGATCTTGTTTTTATAAAAATATAATTTTTTATACTTAAATGAAATAGGAACGAGATTCAGTTTTGCAAACGAGATCCTTTTTTGCAAAATTCACATTTGCAACATTTTTCTATATGTCTAAAATTGTTGCAAAATTGGCATGTCAGATTGACGTCCACTAGAGAAGCAAGAGAATTTTTACTTACAAAATTTCTTCTATTCATTTTAGACATTCAATGTATTTCTTTATGACCATACTTATTGCAAATGAAATAGTAATAAAAAACATGATTGAACCTTGTTTTCGAGACACTTCTTGCATGGTGAGATCTTCCATGAGTTTTGATATCCGCTTTCAAATTTCTAGAAATTGCTTTCTCCAACTCATTTTAAAGTAAAAGGATTTATTTCTCAATATTTTGCATTCTTTTATCTTGGCTTCAATTAGGGACTTTTATCTTTTGTTCTCTTTCCTTAAAAGTATTTTGAGTCTTCAAGAGCATAAACAAGCTCACCTTCAAATTCCATGTCACCTTCTTCAACCGCAATCTTTCTTGAACTTACCAAGATCATAATGAAAATGAATAGTTATTATTCTCCATCATCATTTGATGACAAGCAATAATATTCATTGGAAAGAATATTTTTCCTAAAATTATTTCTCTTGAAACCCTTGTCGCTACTTTCATTTTCTCCAAAAGGACATTTACAAGTATAATGACCATTTTTTTCTATAATTAAAGCATTTGAAAGGTACCTTTATACTTTCCTAAACCATTCTTATGCTTTCTCACAAAGTTTGCTTCTTTTTCCTTAGATTCATTGCATGAACCATATTCTTCTTTATTCATAGCTTTGTGTAGTGATGGAAAATGTATCCCTCTACATTTTCACACTTATTTGGGCCCTCCCTATTAAATTGAGCTTAATGTTGTCTTGATTTAGTTTTTTAATGTGTTTAACACATTCACATTAAGTCTTGGGACCTTGTAAACTAAATGAACCTAGTTATGACTTATTTAGGGTGTTGTAAAGTGTAAGGTTTGACACTTGGAACCTTTTAAAATAGGGTGTGTGAGATGAGATGTGGAATGATGGATTATGATACAATTTATTCGCACCCACTTTCAAAGAGACTCCAATAAAGGATAACCCTAGAGATCTCAATGCAAAGGAGATTGAAATCTTACAAAAGAGATGTCTTAGAGATTGAATGATAGCTAATGAGGGGTTCACCACCAAGTGTAAACTTAGAAAAGATAATGAAATGGAAAACACATTTTGAAATGAAAACTAACTCTAAATGACCTAAGAAAGTGAATAAAATGTAAAAAAAAGATATGAAACTAAAAGTGTGCACTTGGAAACCTTCAAGTGACTGGAAATAGCTCTGAAATTTTGGAAATTTTGACTTTTTGACCAACTAGGACTCATTTTCCAATCCATACAAATTAGTCCCAGATTAGAGTTTCTAATCGAGAGTTTGTTTCAGGAAAAAGGGTATCGAAATATGCAACAGATCTAGAAAATAGTTGTAGTGGGACTCATTCACCACTATTGGAAAATTAGTCTCATTCTACTTTTTTAGAAATTGAAAGCTCTAATCTGCACTCCAACACTTTCCCTTTCCTTCCAATCTAGGTTCTAGATTTGAACTTGTGAAAGTACCTACAAAATAGAATTCAACTTGATTTTCTAATGTGGGGTTTTCCATGGTCAAACCCCTAGTTTGGTAATTAAACCTTGATAAGAATAAAAAATTGTACATGAAAACCCTAGCCTTAAGTGTGTCTAAGACTAAGAAATCTGAAACAGGATGCAATCCTATTCTACTATGCAAGAATATGATGCAATGATGGAAATGTATAGATGAAAGACTCACTTGTGATGATTCCTAATCACACCAAATGAGATCTAATGATACATGTACCTTCCTTAGGTTGAACACAAAGTAATAATGGAAGATGGAATCACTTAGGAATCAAGTCTTTAGGCTTGGCTTGATGGCTAGTTGCATCTCCCCAACCTAGAATCCATCATGATTTACTATAGGCATCCATGATAAACTCTTGAAAATTTTATAGTTTGATTGAAAGTGAGCTTAAAGACCTGTACAAATGCTTTGATGCCACTCCAATGCTTCAACTTTACTTGATCTTGAAATGAGAATTCTCTTGTGAAAGCTTTGCTTGAAGATTCTTGATGGTCAATGCTTGAAAATGCTTACTCAAAGTGCTTAGATATGATGAAAATGACTTAGAAGCTTTATTTTATAGGAATCAACACGTAATTAAATGTTATTTAGATCTCAAAGGCCAATACCCACCAAAAACTTGAATTAAATTGATGAAATCCTACTCAAATTTGAAAAAGACCCCAAATGGGACTTATTCATCACACTTGGAAAATGGGTCCCACCTAAGGGGACTCATTCGCTGAAGGTGGTGAATGATTCCAACCTTAGCTTTTGGAGGTGGTTTTTTGGATTTTTCAGTGTTTGAATGATTTTATAGGATTTTTAGATGCAATGAGACTTGAGATCTGAAATAATGGGTCCTAAGGGCCTATAAAAAGGGATAATTAATGCAAGGGTACCCAAGATAGGTCCAAATTAGACCAAGGATTGTACTTTCTCCAAGAAGGGAGTACAATTTTTGTGGTCACAACATTTTGACACTAATCTATGGTTTCATTAATAAATTGGGCTTCTTTTATACCTTATTTGGCCTTATTTTGCATCCACAAGCCTTAATTAATGCATCTTTCTAAGATTAATCCTAAGATATATCAAGTGACCTATTAGAATTTAATGATTTTTATTGTATGGCCTAAATTTAGTGATCTAAGACTCATATACCAACTTGGGTGTATGGGTCCCTCCTTAGAGGTTTCGGGACCACAATTTGGATTTCACATTAAACTAAGTATTTTTTGAAAAATGTGTCCCAATCTTAGCCTAATGGGATCATACACCTCAACTAGCATATGATTCCCACTTAGCTTAGACCTAAATTAAATTCAAATTCTTAGTAGGATTTAATTCTCCTAGATCTGATGTTGACTTGTAGTATTGTAATTTTGGCAAATTTGGCATAAGTATAAATACAAGGTTATTTCACTCATTTTCACCTAATACTTTCATGAGATGATTACTTATAGAAAATTCAAGTTCACAAGAGCATACAAGTGTTTACAAGAGCATTCAAGATCCTTCAAGAGTTATTTTGAAGAATTTTGGAGCATTGTTCAAGTATCAAGCATCATATCTATTTTTGAGTTAACGTTTGTGATGTAGGGTTTTATGATTCAATCACACATTCAAGTCTAGATCCATATCATTCGTGCAAGATTCAAGATCCACATTCATTCTATCCATTTTGTACATGTTTGCAACATCCTATTCAATGGTTTGGTGAGTTGCAACATATCATTTTGTTAACTCATCATTACTCCTTTTTATTTCATTTCATTTCAAGGTTTGATTACCAAAATGGGGTTTAACCAAGGAAAACCCCTTTCCACTGACAAAACAACATTTTTCCCTCTCTTTAGTGTGTGATTTGTGGATTTAGGTTGAATATACATTGAATAGAAAGATTGGAAATAAGTTTTCAAGGTTGCAAATTTGTCAAATTTTCCACCTTGTTTACAAGGTCACTAAAAGACACCTAAAAAGCATAATTTATCATTTCAAATCCAAAAATTAGGTTGAGAAGGAAGAGCAAAGATAGGAGAGAAAATTTAGATCTTGACCTTCCAAAATGTTGAGTAGGATTGATAGGCCACTTCTGGTGTACATGAGTCCCAATACAAGTATTTTTCCAAATTTCAGGAGTTCTAGACTTGTCACTATTAGATTCTTGTTCCTAGGTACCAGAAACCCTAATCTAGGACTAAATCACCTAACATGGCGTATGAGTCCTAGTGTGTATTAAAATTATCATTTTTAGCATTTCATACCATGTTCTAAGCTTCTATAAGTTTCCAAGTGCACCTCTGTACTTTTCCAATTTATTGTTCTGATTTACACTTATTTCTAGGTCATTTACTTAAGTCTTTCATATCATTAGGTTTTATAATTAGGTCATGCATGTTACTTGTCTTTCCAAGCCCTAGCTTGGTGGTGAACCCCCTTTCAATCTCTAATCACACCTTGGATACCTTATTACAAGATCTAATTCCCTCTTCCTATCCTTGGATTGAGATCTCTAAGGTTTCCTTGAATGAAACTTGAGTGAAATAGGTCTAGGTCCTAAACCCTAGCTTGTTCTATTTTCCAAGAGAATAGAGCACCTATTTCTCCCTATTTCACTTTGAATACAACTCCTTTTTTGTGTGTACCTTAGGCTTCATTCCTCATTTCATAGGAAATGAGAGAGCCAAAAAAATCTCCCATACTAATATTTGCCGGATATTTGGATTCTTCAGTTGCACATACCTATGAATCAAACTAGTGAGGAAGATTTCTTAGAATTTTCTGCACAAAAACGAAATCAATTATATCTTCACCAAGTCCTTTGATTCTATTGATTCCTTAATTTACTCAGAGCAAATAGTTGGCTATGTTTTCTTCTTCTTTCACCTTTGGGTATGTGCAGGATCATCATGGAAAAAATAGGCCCTTAAGTGGCAAAAATATCAGAAAAATCAGAGTTAGGAAACTTGACATAAAAGTTTGAATAAGTTATCTATATTATTTCAAAAATATGTAAGAATAGAATTTGTAGAAAATTGAATGTAGTTTCTAAACTACTAGGCTTGTTTTTTTTTTTTAAATCTATTTGGTGAAAATTTTAAATTTCAATGCAGAGTACTTAAATTTCGTGGAAAAATAAGTAGGTGTCTCCCGACCACCCTAACCATAATAAAATGATAATATTTTTTATAATATTTTAGATATAAGTAGATGACTCATGTCTTGATGTGATGCATTTTTTTCCAAGTAAATAATTAATTATGAATTTTTATTACAACTTTTAAAAATATAAAAACTTGTATGTCTAACCACCTTAACTTGGTCAAAACTTCATGAAATTCAATTTTTCTTTTTGTAATCCTATAGTATATGAAGTATAGAATGTGACACATGTTTTGGATTCAAAAATGTAATACCATTTAAAATTTATAGATGTTTTCAATCAATCTATCAATTAGGACTTTAGCCGCAATTTGAATAGAAAATGAATAATAATTACTTATTAAATTCAAAATAAAGCATAATTTATATTGGTGGAAAGATAAGAATCTCCTTTAAAAACCCTTTTCAGTTCATCAATTTTGGGAAAGAAAGTCATCAGCCACATACCCATCATATTGCCACTTTTTGGCCCATCATGATCCTATACATACCCCTTCATATTCTCAAACAATATTTTGTAAGATTGCAACTTTGTTTGCTTCATGCTATCATTTCCTTCATAAATATTTTTGATCTTATCCCATATCTCCTTAGTTGTCTTACATCACACCACCTTCACAAAATTATAATTTTTAAAACCACTCAAGATGGAATTATTTACTTTAGTATTGTTTCTATGAGCCTTCTTTACATTAGCATTAGTGATAGGATGAGAAATTTTAGTATAATCATCATTTCTAGCTCTCCAAACATCATACCCTAGCTAAGGTAGGCTTCCATCCTCACACTCTAGAAGGAATAGTTGGTTCCATCAAATAGTGGTGCTTTGGAGGACTCTTTCTTAGCCATCTATTCTAAAACATTCTCTACCTTCATCTATTAGGCTATACCAAGGAACTCAAATCTGATACTAATTGTTAGAACACAATGATATATTGATAGGGGGTGAATCAATCTATCTCTCAATTTTAACCAATCAAATTTTATCAATCATAACTTATTACTATAGGGTAAAAGAACAAAGTCATGTCATAGTTTCAGCCAACTTATCAACACAATTGAATTTAAGTATTTCTAACTAAAAATTAATTTTGGTCAAACATATGATCTAGTAAGATTCATTCTAGTTAGTTAGATACTTCCGCAACTTTTTCAACTAAAATTGTTTGCTAAAAATATATGGAGCACCACTTTGAGTTCAATTTACTAAAAAAATAAAATTATTTGAAAAAATTGATGTTTCAATAACTCCTACTAATGCAAATAACATTTTTTTTAAAATATACAAAATACCCTTTTGTAGATCCATAAGTGTAGTTTTCAAAATAATATTTATTTTAATAGTTTAATTATTATTTATATTTTGGTTCTTATTTTTACTAAAAGTAAGTTATCAACAAAAAATATTAAGTTGATTACCATGACAAGAAAAAATACTAAAACTTATAAATTTTTTTAGAAAATATGATCTAATCTCTATCATTTTGGGTGAAAAACCCTATAAGAGTTAGAGAGTTCATTGGGTCCTAAAATCTACGTTACACTGTCATTATCTTTTGTTTGTTGTGCTTGTGGGTATTCTCATAAAATAATCTTGGAAAATACTTGTTTAGTTGTGTGTAGGGAGGTTGTTTGGAGTAGCTTGTTGACTATTTCATATGCTTTGGTCTAAGATATTATAAACTACTAAACTATTTTCCAACAAGGTTTTTGTATTGTTACCCCCTAAAATTTTATTCAAAGTCAATTTGTTTTAAAGCTTCTCCTTTCATGATAATTTTTAAACATGTGCATTTATGTCTAATTCATAGCTTTGAAAAATCTTATAACTATCACAGTTTTGTCAAGTTCCCTAACCAAGTCACTAGGTTTCAAAATTTCAAAATCACTTGATCTTCTTGCAACCTTTGGAAGTGATGTTTTATGTTGTTGGGATATCGACAGTTCTTGAAACTATAGAACTTCTGACCTATGGTTACAAAGCTCTAGCTAATAGGGACGGGGCGACCTCAGTAGGATATATCATTTCCAAAGTGTTAGTGCATTTAATGAATTGTACGGCGCCTTTAAGGAATGTCTTTTCAAACATCTTGAGACCTCAACGGAGAATTTAACGTAATATTTAAAAATCCTTTGAAAGGAAAACTCTTTAATAAGAAAGTTGGAAAAATGGTTTGGCATGTTTTGCTTAGCAAATAATTGACCACTTTCTGCCATAGAAGTTAAATATGCTTGCATGCAAGGGAAGGTGGCAGTGTTTTTTTTATTCCAGAGTTTTCTTAGAATGGTACTTTCTGGTGATGTTAGGGAATGCAAAGATGAAATTGTTCCTTTTCTGCAACCTGATTTGGGTTGGCCAGAGGAAGAGCAATTCAACATCATCTCTTAGCTATGTTCGCTAGCCTGGAAGGAGAAACCTAGCTATGTCGAGTACAACAATGTGATCCTTGTTTTGGAAGAAGAAGAAGAACGTGTTGAATTTCACAATTTAGTTATGGAAATGCAATTGGAGCTGTATAGAGTTCTAACATGTCACTTCTCATCATTTTTGCATAAATTAAATTAAAAATAACACTAACAATAAGTCAATTGGATTTAAAAATTTATGATGTTTTTCTTCATTCAATTGGTTATTATTATGTTTATTGAAAAAAATGGATATTGGAAATATATATAAATATAATTGTATTTATGCTTTATTAGAAGAAAAATAAAAAATATGTTAAATAAAAATACATATATATATAATTTCAAGTATGTTAATTGAAAAAGATAGAAGAAATATATTTGAAATAAATGTACATTTAAGCTTTATTGAAAAGAAAAATATTTGAGATACGTATAAGATAAAAATAATTGATTAATAGAATCACTATATATTAAATAACAAAACTTTAACCAAAAGAGAGAAGAAAAAGAAAATCTAAAAACTATGTAATGAGAATATTAAGTTTCGTTATTATGGGAAGAATGGCAGCGTTCAAATTTATTAGAAATGGAAACATTCCAAATCTATTCCAGAGCTAATACTCAGAGGAAAAGAGGGAAATCTGCTAAAAAAGAGGGCGTATGAAGGAAAAAGCAAGAGAAAAACTGTAAGGGAAGAAGCCTCTCATTCAACTTTTACAAAATCTCCAGACAAAAGGCCAAACTCTTTTTGTAAGTGTTGGGATTTATTCTTGGAACAAAATAGATTTCAAATCGAATAATTTGTCTTTCTTTGAAGAAAAATCTAATGTTATATTCTTTGTTAGCGATAAGGAACGATTGATGTTTGTTTTATAATTTAGCTTTTTCTTTTGAAGAAAAATATTCTCTTATATTCTTGTTAGTAGAAATGAAAGATTGCTTCTTTTTCTACAATTTATCTTTTCTATTAAAAGATAATTCTCTATTATAACCTTCGTTGGCAAAAATGTAAGAATGTTGTTCCTTTTAGTTCCAGAATAGTTTATTCTTACCCAAGCACCAATTATTCTTTATGTTGTTCATTTAGTTTCCATAATAGTTTGTTTTTTATTTTAGCGTACTATTCAATTTGGTTTCCTCTAAGCACCACACCTCTTTCTCTAGACGCTTTATTGTCTCCCTTGAAATGTCTTTCTTAGCATCACCATGGTTGGAAATCTGATATGGTGCTCATCTTTTCAGTGCAATCCTATTTCTTAGATTGCTTCATTTAGCATCACCATTTTTTACTCCACAAGAACGTTGTCTCTATTTATTTAACTATCTCTCAGACTGATTTTCTTGCATACATATTTGGTGCCCTATCTTTTCTCCCATGTTTTGCATTCATTCGCCATATGAATCTTTAACAATGGTTTTAAGTGTAAAAATAGGCCCAAAATAATATAAAAAAGCAATGCAACAATTGCTAAAAACATGACAAAATAGGGAAAAATAGAGATAGAGAGAAAATAGCTGAAAAAACAATTAATCTAACTTTTATTATATTCAATCCAATAATATGCATTCATCATTGTACTATTTGCAATGAAAAACTTCATATTTATAGTGGAGCTTGGAAACTTCTAGTAATCTGGAGACTTCTATAGTTGGAATGTTCTTTTTATGAACAACTTTTAGCTGTTTCAATATTCTGGAAAATTCTCATATTCTAGAAACTTCTTTTCATTCTAGACAATCTTGCTTCCTAACATCCCCCCTTAAGATTGGATAGAATATTACAAAGATTCTAAAAAATGGGGGGAAAAAGATACAAAAGGAGAGGGGAACATTATAACACTATCCCCCCCTTAATGTTCACCTTTCGAATCCAAATTGCTTCCTTTCCTACTTCTTTTGTTGCTCTATATTTTGCTCCACAAGAAGACAATGATGCAGTTGTTTGATTTTTTGTACTCTGTATAATAGAACTTGATCCAAGATGAAAATCATAGCCTCCAATAGATTTCCAGTCATCTATATCACCACCCCAGTCTGAATCATATTCTTCTTTCATAGCTTGGTCCCATTTTTTCTTCCCTCTAGCTTGCTCATATGAAATTGGATCATCAATCTGTAATAATTTGGCCATAAAAGCACTACCATTCCTTCCTTGAATTTTTGATCCTTTCCCATATATATCTTCAATGCTCCTTGTCTTTTGTCTAGCTGAAAAATCTTCTTCTTCATCATCACTACCTACAGAAAATGGCTGGTCAAAAACATTGGTTGTTTCATTTTCAATGGTATTTTCATCACTTGTAGAAGTGCACAACTCATCCTCATTGATATAGGGAGCATTAATTTTTGTAGAGTGAGAACAAGTGGTTGTAAGTTGTGAATGTTCATCAAACTTTACATCTCTACTAACAAAGATTTTTTTTATTATCAAATCATATAACTTGTAATCCTTTGATTCTTCATTGTAACCCATAAACAAACACTTGTGACTCTTTGGTTCTAACTTGTGTCTCTTTTCATTAGGAATATGTTCCCAAGCAATACACCCAAATACTTTAAAATACCCAATGTTAGGTTTCCTACCACTTCATGCTTCTTCAGGAGTAACATATTTGAGGGCTTTAGTAGGAATTATATTCACAATATGTGTGGTATAAGAAATAGCCAAACCCCAAAATTTATTATGTAAACTTTTAGAACACATCATACAATGATCCATTTCTAAAAGAGTTATATTCATTCATTCAACCACTTCATTTTGTTGAGGGGTATAAGGAGTTGTTCTTTGCACTTTAATACCACAAATTTCACAAAATGATTCGAATGCATAATTACAATAGTCACCCCCATTATTTGTCCTTAAGCATTTAATTATTTTCCCAATTTTATTTTCAACTAACGCCTTAAACTTTTGAAAAACTTCAAATACTTTAGTTTTCCTTTCAAGAAAATAAACCCATACTTTCCTGTTGTAATCATCAATAAAAGTGAGAAGGTACTTGGCGCCTGAAAGTGAAGGATAGTCCGGTTCACATAAATGACTATGAATGAGTTGCAATGGATAATTAGCTCTTCATGCTTTACTTGAATCAAAATGATCTCAATGATGTTTTCCTAACACACATCCTTCACAAACACCTTCAAAAGCTGAATTTTTTGTTAATCCTCTAACCATATCCATTCTAATCATGTCTTGTAATTTTCTATAATTTATATGTCCAAGTCTAGTATGCTAAAGTTTTGACATATAATCAATCTAATCAATAAAATCATGAGAGTGTGTATTCATCATCAATAAACCCCACAAATTTAAATAAACTCTCTTCATAATCAACTCTACCAATAGCAATTATACTACTTGGGTCTTTTTTATCTCTAACAATAACTTGATCAGTAGTGACAACAAACTCATATCCAGATTGAACTATTTTATATAATGAAATAGGATTTACCCCTAACCCTTCAACTAGTAAAACATTTTTCAAAGACCCATTTGTTACATTAATAGTTCCTGCTCCTAAAACTAAAGTTTCATTTTCTTGCCAATAGTAATTTATTGATCTGAATTCTTCCCTTCATAAAAATAAGTAAACAAATATCTATCTCCATTCATGTGATAAGATGATCTTGAATCTAGAATCCATTCTTTATTAAAATCTAAAACAAAATAACCCCATTTAACAGTGGATTTATTTGTTGGTCTAGAAGTTACCTCCATACCTTTTCCTTGCTTTAGAAAGGACATATCCAGAAAGCTATTTTTATCCATCTTGCCATCATTAAACCTTTCTTAATTAGGCTTATATTGCTACCTTTCATTGTCCCTCTTCTTCAAACAAAATTTCTCCATGTGATTCTCACCTCCACAATACCTGCAAATAATGGGTTTTCTTCCAACTTGCTTTTCTGCACCATCATTTCTAGAAAAATGGTTAAAGAACCATCATTATTTCAAAATTTATTATTTCCTTTCCAATTCTTCTTTCCATAATTTCTAAAAAAATTACTTTTAGTTGCATATGCATGATTCTTCTGAATATATCCTTCTTTAATAAGTTGAACTTCTTCATCTAAAACAAACTTGCAAAATTGATCAAAATTTTGTTGAGGGGTATTGGGATTTAGTTGAAGAACCCCTTTCCTTGATACCTTAAATACCATATATGGTTGGGGAAGCTTACTTTCAACCATTGCAATCAACTGAAAATCTTTTTTTACATATTTAACACCTATTTTTTTAGTTGGGCATTTAAAAAGGTAACTTCATTGAAGTAATCAGATATTTTTTAAAATCAGATGGATCTAAGTTCACCAATTTTTCTTCTATACTAAACATGCTAGCAATATCTGCATCTTTATAATATTTTTCTAAATTCTCCCATAGCTCTATTGGATTATCAACATCAACAAATCTTCTATTGAGATTGGGGCTCAAAGCTTTACCAATAATACCTCTTGCTTGCTCCAATTTGCATTTCCACAACTCATTTTCTCTATCATTTTGGGGTTCTCCAATTTCCTTATTCACTATCCTCCATAGGGCCTTTTCTCTTAAATAATTCTTGATTACAATCTTCCAATTTGTAAAACCACTTCCATCAAATATTGGCAACACTTCATTTATAGAGCCCATGTTATTCAGAAAAAATAAAATAAAATAAAATAAAATAAAATCAACCTTCAAACAAATATTACTCTAGCAATATAACAGCCCTGCAGCCAAATATCACTCCAACAATATATCATCCTTGCAAACAAACCACTTCCAATAATATATCTGCACTACAAACAAATCACTCTACCAATATATGTCTAGTTGAATCTCTAGTTGAACCTCTAGCTAAATCTAGCTTTGATACCATGTAAAAATCAGCCCAAAACAATATAAAAAAGCAATGTAACAACTACTAAAAATAGGATAAAATAGGGAAAAACAGAGATAGAGAGAAAATAGCTAAAAAAATAATAATCTAACTTTTATTATATTCAATCCAGCAATATACATTCATCATTGTACTATTTGTAATGGACAACTTCATATTTATAGTGGAGCTTGGAAACTTCTAGTAATCTGGAGATTTTTATAGCTAGAATGTTCTTTTTATGAACAACTTTTAGTTGTTTCAATATTCTGGAAAATTCTTACATTCTAGAAACTTTTTTTCATTCTAGACAATCTTACTTCCTAACATTAAGTCTTCTTTTGTTCAAGATTGCATAAGACCATCCTTAGCAATACAAGATATAATTATACCCATTTATTTCATTTTCAATAACTATAAACTGTGAGTTTCCAATAATGTTTTCTATAGTAGTAATGTCTCTTTGATACTAGTAATATCTTTCCTTGACAATGTATAAGCTTGATGAGTATGCTGCTAGGTATTCATGAAAAATTGATATATGTAAAGGCATGGTATCCTCTCTAGTTGATTTTTTATATGTATTGATAGTTGATGTTAAAAAAAAATCAAGCAAAAACAACAATAAATGGAATTTGGGTTATAAATGTTAAAGATATTTTTAGCCACGAGATTAGTTAATATCATTTATATATGATCCTTTATTGTAGACAATAAAGGGAACTTGATTGGTAAACTTTAAGGGGTATTAATGTTAGTTAAAAGAGTGTTCATTATTATTATGAAATAAAATTATATAAGATTAATTTGATGATATATTCATTTGTTGAATCAAAAATTTCTATAAATTAATTGAAGACAATATGCTATCCTCTTAAGCATATTAAGAATACATACATAATTTCACATTAGAATCATGGAGGTAATAATTCATCTAAGTCCTTTATTCATAAGAAATAATTAGGCTTGATTTGGAATCAAAAGGATCATGTTTTATTGTCAATATTAAATTTAAACCCTTAAAATGAATGCTTGAATTTGAAGGAAATAATGACTTAGGCATTGTATTTAATTTGATATCTTTCTATTCATGAATATATGGTCTATTACAATGTAATGGTAGAAATTCAATTAGCAAGTTAGAGGGTTTTTAATTAATATAAAATATTTTTTTAAGGGATCAATTGGGTACTATTGTTTAGACAAGTTTGCATGAATACAAGTAAATAGAGTTTAAATTATATATATATATATATAATTTAAAGAGTTGAAATTATGAATTGACCTTGATAAAAAGAGGAGGGCTATCTTGATAGTATATTTAAGTTGGAATAAAGGAATCAAAAAATTATGAATTCAATTTAACTACTTGTTTGATAAATAGAAAAATCATATCTTCCATGGTTATGTTATTATCATAGAATCAATATTTTTGTTACTATGCATATTCTACATATGTAAAATAATGTTTGTTCTTGAATCCTTTAGACTTGCTTTCACAGGGTAGACAAATAGCTAAATGTAACATGAAATTTAAAATGGTAATACTTTAATATTTGCATAAGAATGCATACTCATAAATATGTATAAAAACTTATGTAAATATATATGTATATGCATACATACATGAGCTATTCCTTCTTAAAAATTGTTGTTATTTGTATATTTCAAGGATATTAGAAGCATAACTCAAGTTATACATACATTTGCTTGCATGCATAAAGTTTTATTGAATATGATATCAATGATTTTATTGTGCTCAATAACATGAAGATGCAAAAATATTATACTTAAATTACTTATGAGTAGATGTTGAATCTATAACATTGGAGATATTTTCTATGTTGGCTTATGTGACCAATATGTATATTCGAGAGTGTTTCATCTATGTTTCCTTTTGACATTCATGATATTTAGATTTGTCACTACACAAATTCCATTGCTCCTATCATATTCACATTGCTAGTTTTTCCTCATGTTGGGTCAGTAATTCTTCTTCTTGAAGAATTCCATGGAAGTGTATCACTTTGTGGTAGGGTGGAACGTGCTCAAATCATGTTCTTTCCCTTGAGTTGGTTGAAGGAGTTCCAAATTAGAGAGGATCTTGTCAAGAAGGCTGAAGTTTCAATATAATGTATAGTCTTGTATAAGACCAAGAGGTCTAATGTTAGGGAAATGTCCCCATATGTATTTCCTTGTAATTAATACTTGTACTCCATCCTTAAATATTTAATATAAATCTTGTATTTTTTATTTAATATTGGAAACATTTCATCTTTGTATGCTTGTTGATCTATGATATTATGTTATTAATTAAATTTCATAAATGGAGGTCTTTACATGAAACCTCCAACAATTTAGTGACATGCATGGAGTCTTTTTTTGATAGAGAATAATGTCTTTTCTAAAAATGGTTGTCATTTCATGATCCTTGTCATTGATCATTTTCAAGATTGTTACTTTTCTAATGCAATAGTTTTGGAGTGCATGTATATATAGGCCTCCAAGTTTCTATTAGTGGCATCTTTTGGCTATTCCCAGAAATAGGGGAAGTAGGGGTAGTCTTGGGTTCTCTTTCAACATAGTTGGTTGTACAGGGTGTTGGGCTTTTATGCTCACAATTTTGATGTTGGAGAAATAAAGAAAGTATTTTCAGATCTTTTGTATTTGCAAATGTTTCCATTTATTGTCTTGATAGAATTTTGTCTTTTGCAATTTCTTTCCAATATTGATTCTATTATATCAAACTGTATGTGCAATTATTTTTGGAACTTTGAAGGGGAAATTTACTACTCATTCTTTTCTCATTTCTCATTGTGAGTGTAGAATAAATGGGCTTTGTATCTTTTTTCTACATTCACTTCATTTTGAATCAATTCATCGCATTTAATTTCATGGTTATGGGTAAATGTTAATGTTCCTTTCCTACTTTTTGGTTCAAATCATACCCCAACATTTTTCATTCATTGCATATCTTTTGAAGGTAGTTGTGCCTTGTAAAATAAGTAGAGAGCACTTGTGAATACTATTGTGAGTGACTCAACTGTTAGTACTATTTTTTCTTCTTGTTGGGCATTCTGATTCATTTTTGAATGACAAAACTATTTACTAACATGTATGTCAAGGTATGAACAAGAACTATCCTATCTATTTGTAGAGTCATATTTCATGTCATTGGATGCAATGCCATATTGTTTATCAATACCATGATACATCATGTCTATTTATTATATCAAACATAAGGAATGATGAAAAATCCCAATCCCAAGATGTGAGAAAAATCATATCCCCTCACCATATCTAATAAAGTATTGATGGATCATGGACTTGTTGGAATTTTTGAATCAATCTCAAAATCAATGGTCAAATATTTTTTATTCTTCTATCTTCATTCCATGCTAACCTATTATCATGAAATTCAACAAAAAAATCATTATGCATCCATCTTGTATCCACAAAATTGTCAACATGCATACATGTCATATCATCACATCATATCATAATAGCATGAAACATAATTCACTACATCATCATTGTCATTTAAGTTGTTTTGAGTAATATAGATTTATTATTCTAAGCATCTTAATCCATTTCATAATCATTCATAACATCCATATCATGAAAATTCATAACATCCATACTATAAGCATCATACATATATACATCCATATCCATACATACCTCATCACATCATAAATTGCATGAAAAAGTACACAAAAAGAAATGCATCCATCCATACATCCTACATAAGCATGTGATATCATATGTATATCATAACATGTCATAAAATCCATCCCATAACATATCATACAAAGATACTGAAAAAGAAGATAACACATCCATTACATTGCATCCATCTCATAAACATCACATATCATAAATATTACATCATTGCATATTGCATAAACATAAATAAAAGAAGTGTGTCCATCACATTGCATCCATACATCCATAAAACATTAAATAAATGAACATCACATCATGACTTTGAACCATATCATATATATATATAAGGACTATCATGATACAATATCTAAATCAGTGTGTATGAATATCAATCAATAGTGCAATATACACAAGGCTATAAAAAATGAGCATGTGAATATGTATCTATATAAATAATCAACAAAGTAATCAAAAGAGTGTCTATGAGACAACTAGCCCTGGTGTCTACTTGAATCCCCAAGTTGTCTAACTGATGGTTGAATCCTCAACCCTAGGAGGTGTCCCACTCCTTTGAGAGAATTCAGGTTGTCACATCTCTCTGGGAATATCTCTATGATAGTGCATCCGATAATATGCAACCTCTGTGATTTCCTCTCTATACATGCATGTTAAACCCTCTACTCTCAACCCTCTACCCTTAAACCCTTAAACCCTAAACCCTAAACCTCTAAACCTTCTACCCTTTACCTTCTACCGTCTACCGTCTACCCTCTACCCTCTAATACCCTCAACCCTCAAACCCCACCCTTAAACCCTTAACCCTAACCCCTAAACCCCACCCTTAAACCATAAACCCCTAACCCTAAAACCCTAAACCCCTCTAAACCCTAAACCCTAAACCCTAAACCCCTAAACCCATCTACTCCTCTGCCTTAACCCTCTACTAAACCCTCTCTCTCAACCCCACACCCTCACCCTTAAATCAGAATTGTAATCCCTAACCCTAAACCTCCTCTCTTTAACCCTTAATCCCTAAACCCTAAACCCTCTACTCCCCTACCCCTCAACTCCTTAAACCCTAAACCTCTAAACTCCTCAACCCTCAACCTATACCCTTAAACTATTGTCCTGATCCCCAACCCTGTCCCCTAAACCTACTGTCTGAACCCTAAACCCCCACCCCAATCAAATTGTAATCCCTAAAACCTAAACCCTCGGGGGGAGAGGGAGCAAGAGGGATAGAGGGATAGGAGAGAGATAGAGGGAGTGAGTGAGAGAGACAAAGAGAGACCTGACAAAGGGAGAGGGGGTGGGAAGGAGAGACTTGAGAGAGAGAGAGAGAGAGAGGAAGAGAGAGTGGGAGGGAGATAAAGGGTGTGAGAGAGAGGGAGATGTGGTGGGAGGGAGATACTTGAGAGAGAGGGAGAGGGAGAGGGTGAGGGAGAGAGATAGAGGGAGGGAGAGAGGGAGGAGTGGAAGAGAGATAGAGGGAGTGATTGTGAGAGGGAGAGAGGTAGGAAGGAGACTTGACAAAGAGAGAGAGGGAGAGTAGGTAGGATGAAGATACTTGAGAGAGAGAGAGAGGGAGAGGGGGTGGGAGGGAAAGACTTGAGAGAGAGGGAGAGAGAGAGATAAAGTGGGAGAGAGTTAGAGGGAGTGGGAGAGAGAGAGAAAGGGAAAGAGATGGGTGGGAGGGATAAACCTAGGAGAGAGGGAGAGGAGAGACTTGAGAGAGAGAGAGGGGGGTAGGGAGAGGGGGTGGGAGGGAGAAACCTAAGAGAGAGGGAGAGGGAGAGAGGGTGGGAGGGAGACACTTGAGAGATAAGGAGAGGGAGACAAAGTGGGAGAGAGGGGCTAGGAGGGAGAGACCTAAGAGAGTAGGAAAGAGAGGGAGTGGGAGATAGAGGGATGGGAGAGATAGATACTTGAGAGAGGGAGTACTTGGGATAAAGGGATGGGAGATAGATGGAGGAAGTGAGAGAGAGATTGGGGGTGGAGGGATAAACTTGAGAGAGAGGGGGATAGAGAGACTAGGAGGGGGTTGGAGGGAGATACTTGAGAGAGAGGGAGAGAGATAGAGGGAGTGAGAGAGAGAGAGAGAGGGTGTGGGTGAGAGAGAGGGAGTGATTGAGAGAGACAAAGAGAGGCAATGATGTAGGAGGTGGAGGGAGAGACTGAGAGAGAGAGAGTGGAGAGGGGTGGGAAGGAGACCTTGAGAGAGAGGGATAGGAGAGAGAGTAGGGAGAGAGATAGAGGGTGAGAGAGAGAGGGAGAGGTGGTAGGAGGGAGATACTTGAGAGAGAGGGAGAGAGATAGAGGGAGGAGAGAGGGGAAAGGAAGAGAGATAGAGAGAGTGATAGTGAGAGGGAGATGGGATAGGAGGGGGAGAATTGAAAAAGAGAGAGAGGGAGAGGATGTAGGGAGGAGATACTTGAGAGAGAGAGAGGGAGAGGTGGTGGGAGGGAGAGACCTAAGAGAGAGAGATACTGAGTGGGAAAGATATAGAGGGAGTGAGAGACAGAGAGGGAGTGGGGGAGACAGAGAGAGAGGGTAGGAGGGAGATTATTGAGAGAGAGGGGGGAAGGGGGTAGGAGGGAGAGACTTGAAAGAGAGAGAGAGTGGGAGAGAGATAGAGGGAGTGAGAGATAGGGAGTGGGAGAGAGAGTGTGTGTTTGTGTGTGAGAGAGGGGGCATGGAGATACCTGAGAGAAAGAGAGAGAGAGGGAGAGAGATAGAGTGAGTGAGAGAGGGAATGGGAGAGATAGAGGGAGTGAGTGAGAGACCTAAGAGAGGGAGAGGGGGTAGGAGGGAGAGACTTGAGAGAGACAGAGAGATAGAGAGATAAAGATAACCTAAGAGAGAGATCGAGTGAGAGAAACAAAAAGACCAAAGGGGGAGAGAGAGAGAGGGAGAGTGAGAAAGGGGGTTGCAGTGAGATAGATTTATTTAGGTACCTAGGTGGGAGGGAAAGAGACCTCAAAGAGGGGATTGGACTAAGAGAGAGTAATCTAGGCCATGTGGGAGGGAGTGAGACCTGAGAGAGAGAGAGACTTTAGAGGGATAAAGAGTTATCCAGTTAAGGTAACGAGTTAGAGAGCGTATGAAAGGTAAAACTTCAACTATCCATCTATGATCATAAAATGTGCACTCTAGGCATTATCAAAGTTGTCAACCAAAGAGAGGGAAAATTCAGGTTTTGTTCAAAGCAGGTCATTTGGCGAGTGCAAATTTGGAACTCTCCAAATGACACATCACATTTGTTGCACGCCAAATTTGGCACTCGCCAAATGACCTACTTTAGATGTGTTAATTGATAGGATTTTCCAAATTTCCTCATATTTTTATCTGTGCTTCCCATCTCATTTGCATGTATTTCATGTTCAAAATTTTATTAAAAAAATTGTGATAGCATTGATCTCTCTCTTAGCTATCTAAATATATAATTCTTTGTTTATTTTGATTTAGATAAGGTTTTGATCCATGGCTTCTATTGTAAATGCCTCCATTTTTGGTCAAAAACCAACATGTGCTAGTTTTAGGATAGATTTTTACTCATTTGTCAAAATGTGAAACAAATTACATTTTTTGAAACTAGACTCCATTCTACACATGATGAAAAAAATTTAATTTTTGATTATTTTTCAAAAAAATTAGGAGGGAGCACACTCAAATTTCAACTTTTCAGGATGTGTCCAGTTTGAATATTCATAAAATATTATATATTCATTAAAAATTTATCTAAAAGAACGAGGATAAACTACATGGTGTTAGATAATTTCTCACCATTGGGATTTTTGAAATTATAAAAAAAAAGTTAATCAAAAAGGGGGGAGCCCTCAGGTGTTATGCCTTTTTTTTTGATAAAAAATGACCTATTTTGGTTCCCCCCCATTTTTGAGACCCTTAATCTTCATTAATTTTTTTTAAAAATAGTAGCTAAGAAACTAGGCTTGAAGCACTTCAACTTTTTTTCTTGTTGCATCTGAAATTTTGAGCATAACTATCTTCATTTTCTCGTGCAAATCAGATTTTGTTGATTTCAGAAAAAAAGTGGCATCTTAAGAGCCATAATTGTGTCATTGATCCATGCAGTTACCCTTATATGAATGTTTAGGTTTTTTATTATTTGAGGATATTTAGGGTTTTTTGATTTTCAAATTTTTTTAGGTTTTCAAAGTTTTCAATTATTTTTTAGGTTTTTTGAGATTTGACCAAGACCTAACCTAGAAGACTATCTTAGAGGCATCGAGGGCTTATCAAAGATGAGCCTTGCCTATGTTATATATGCAGATACCATGTAGTTTGAATGACTTGACTTATTGTTAATGAGATATGAGCACTTGATGAATTTTCATTTTATTATGATGGACTCCTAAAGGACTAACCTAGGGTATCTTGGGAGCACATGAATGATGGCCTTTCCTACATTCAAGCTTAGAGACAATGTAGTTCGACAAGGTTCTATTTTTGGTATTTTTCAATGTTTTGACATTTTAAGGGATTTTGATGTGTTTTGGATGTTGTGGATTTTGAATTTACAATTTTTGATTGTTTTTGGACTTTAACTATATAAGATTTTGAATGTTTTTAGATATTCTATTTTTTGCAAGTGTTTTAGGATTTTGATGAGATTTTATAAATGTTTTGGGATTTTTGATGAGATTTCAAATAACCTTAAGTTATACAAGAACCCAATCCAATCCATAATGAATTGCCCCTAGTTTTATGTAATAGACTACCTCAATATATAAGCAAGACAAGCTAACCTTTGGAATATGCCAAGTAGTAGTAAAGGGGAATACAATACTTCATGATATCAACTTGTGATATGAATGTGGATGAGTGGTGAAATAAATAGGATGATTGATGTGATAGATCTATGTGATGCAAAGAATAATAAGCTAAAAGACCCAAGGATAGATGGAGGTTTTTTTATTTATGTGAAGTGCATTTTTGCTAGGTTTTCACCAAGGTAATTGCCCAAAGTGCCACCAAGGAGGTTTTCACTAGAGGACAATTTTTTTCTTTACTATTTTCAATCATTTTTCTTATTTTTTTGGATTTTTGATCTTTTTTAATTTTTTTAAATTTTTCAAGATTTAAGCCCTTCAAGCCTAGACATAAAACCTCTTAAGATGTAGACCATTGGTTGGTTCCTACAAGGGTTCAACTTCAGGCATTGATAATTGGTATACTCCTGATCCATATATTGTTGTGACAATAAATGGATCTAACCAGTTAGGTTCAAACTTTCCTTTACTATCCTAATCTAGAAGATTTTTTTTATTATATTCAAGAACAAGATCCCCTACTTGGAAATATTGACTCTCGATCTTCTTGTTATAGCTCAATTTTAGTCAATTTCGGTATACTTGCAAATTATTAAGGGCATCATGATCACGCTCATCCAGGAATTCTAACTCATTTAGCCAGGATACTCTATACTCTTCATCAGTGATTAGGTTTTGTAGCGACACTCACAGTGAAAAAATATCAACCTCAATAGTTAGGATAGATTTTGATCCATAGACCAAGGAGATGGGGGTTGCACCTATAGGTGTGTAGATACTAGTTTGATAAGCCCATAGGGAAAAATTTAACTATAGATGCATGTCATGACTAGTTTCATTGACCATTTTCTTTAGGATTTTTAGAATGGTCTTGTTTGTAGCCTTAGCTTGACTATTTCCATGACCATTTCCTTGGGGGTAATATAGGGTAGAACATCGATGTTAGATGTTGAATCTTTGACATAGCTCTTTCACATCTTGATTCTTGAGAGGTGTTCCATTATTAGAGATAATGGCTTGCAAAACACCATAACGACAGATAAGGTAATTTGAGATAAACTTAGATATTTTCTTCCTTGTTATGTAGGTCATAGGGATGGCTTCAACCCACTTGGTAAAGTACTCAGTAGCCACAAGGATGAATTTATGGTCACTAGATGAGGTGGGAGTATTTTTTCCTATGATGTCAAGCCCCCACTATGAGAAAGGCCAAAGTGTGACCATTGGTTGTAACTCTTGAGATGGAGCATGAATAAGATATCCATGCTATTAACACTAGAAACACTTCTACATGTACTGATGGGATTCTCTTTCCATGGTTGGCCAATAATACCCTATCCTCAATAATTTCATAGATAAATTCATACCACTAGAATAGGAACTGCATATGCCATCATGTACTTATGTTGAGGTGATCAAGGCATTCCTATTGGTTAAGATATTGTATTAATTTCCCCTCAATGCTTCTTCGGTAAAGGGTATCACATAGGATCATGAATCGAGATTCATTTTTAACAAAGGTACTTTTAAGATTAGAGGTTTCCTATGCTAAGGTAGGTGAATATATCATTATACCATGAGGAAACAAGACCAACGATCACACACACAAATTCATATTTTGGGATTTCAAAAGATGGCATTAGAAGTTGTTCTAGCAAGAATTCACATTTAAGGATGTTCTGTAGCATGTCTAAAAATGATCCAACTATTGCCACATGTGGCATCAGCGGCTTGCTTGTTCATGTGAGGAATCTACTCAAAATTTATATCAATGAAAAGGTCCTTGAGACTCTCTACCAAATGTCTTTTTGTAAGGAGTAAGTTTAGCATCCTTAGTTTGGTAATCATCATTGAATTGATTGATAACCAAATGTAAGTCTTCATAGACTTTCAACTCTTGTATTTTTCATTGAACTGTTATCATTAGACCTATTATTAGGCCTTCATACTTTGCAATATTGTTAGTATAAGGAAAGGATCGCCAGTATGAATTTGGAATGCAATCACCTTGAGGGGTGATAAAAAGAATACCCACCCCTAATCCATGCTGGGTAAACAATCCATCAAAGTACATTTTCTGTTGATCTATTGTATTGACTAGGAACACTAATTCATCAAGAAATTTAGATATCAAAGGATTCTTGTTATATATAGGTGCTTCTTCTAGTTGGTATGCAATCACTTATACTTTGATTGCCTTTTGTTCCATGTAATCTATGTCAAACTCAGTCAAGATCATTACCCATTTGGCCAACAATAAGCTTGATTTGATGCGACATGTAATGTCTAAATTTTTTTGAAGTAAAAACTACTACTAAGCATTCTTTCCCAATGGATGAATAATTCATTTCATTTCCTACCAAGGTCTTGCTAATGTAATAGATGGCTCTTTCTTTTCTATTTTCATCATGTTGTGCTAAAAGAGCACCTAGTGTTGTTGATGTTGCTAAGATATATAAGATTAATGGCTTATTTAGTATCGATGGCGTGAGCATTAGAGGTGTTAATAGGTATTCCTTCATCTATTGGAAGGATTTCTCACACTTTTCATCCCACTTATAAGTTATTCCTTTATGGTCAAGATGTGAGAAAGGGTGGATCTTGTCTAATAATTGTGTTATGAACCTTTTAATGGACTGCAACCTTCCTTGTATCCCTCTTATTTTCTTTAATTTTTATGGAGGGTCCATGTCTAGGATGGATTTCACTTTTTATAGTCAATCTTTATCCCTCTTTGTGACATGATGTAGCCTAGAAGCTTACCTAATGTAACCCCAAAGACACACTTTTTTGGGTTTAGTCATACCTTATACTCTTTGAGCTTGTCAAAGATGGGTCCCAATACCTCTATGTGCTAACTCATTTTCTTTGACTTGGCCAAAACATCATCTACATAATCTTCAATTTTTTTGTGGATCATATCATGAAAGATGAGGGTGGGTATGTGCAAGATCATCATGGAAAAAACAGGCCTTTAAGTGGCAAAAAATTCAAAAAAATCAATGTTAGGCAACTTGACATTAAAATTTGAATAAGTTATCTATATTATTTCAAAAATATGTAAGAATAGAATATGTAGAAAATTTAATATAGTTTCTAAACTACTAGGTTTATTTAAAAATAAATAAAATCTATTTGGTGAAAGTTTGAAATTTCATTACAATAGTTCTTAAATTTCAGGGAAAGAATAAGAAGTAGGTGTCTGTCTGACCACCCTAACCATAATAAAATATTAATATTTTTTTATAAGATTTTATATATAAGTAGAGGACTCATGTCCGTATGTGATGCATATTTTTTTGTAATTTTTTTCCAATTAAATAATTAATTATGAATTTTTTATTACAACTTTTAAAAATATAACAACTCATATGTCTGTCCACCTTAACTTGGTCAAACATTCATGAAATTTATTTTTTATTTTTTTAATCCTATAGTATGTGAAGCATAGAATGTGACGCATGTTTCAGATTCAAAAAATGTGATACTGCGTGAAAGTTATAGATGTTTTTCAATTAGCCTATCAATCAAGACTTTAGTAGTAATTCTAATAGAAAATAAATAATAATAATTTATTAAATTCAAATTAAAGCATAATTTATATTGGTGGAAAGCTAAGAATCTCCTCTAAAAACCCTTTTCATTTCATTAATTCTAGGTAAAAAAAAAGTTGTCAACCACATACCCTATAAATACCCATAATATTGCCACTTTTTGGCCCATCATGATCCTGCACATACCCGAGTCATTGCTCTTTGATAGGTCACTCCTATGTTCTTCAGCCCAAATTGCATCATGTTCCAACAATATGTTCCCCAACGACAAGTGAATGCAATTTTGTGTTGATCCTCCTTAGCAATCATGATTTGATTATAGCCTTAAAAATAATCCATGAGTGATAGCATTTCATTTCTAGCTATTAAATCAATGATGATTTAGATGTTAGGAAGAGGGAAATCATCCATTAGGCATGCTTTGTTTAAGTCTCTAAAATCCATGTATATTTTTACTCCCCCACTAGGTTTGGAGACTAGTACTAGGTTGGAAACCCACTCAAGATAGTCAATTAGTTGCATAAATCAGGCCTCAAGAAGCTTTTGTAACTAAAGTTTCACCAAGAGTGCTATCTTATGGTGCATCTTTCTCAATTGCTACTTCACTGGTTTAGCTTCAAGATAGATTGCTAAATGATGTAGAACCACTTCTGGATCAAGCCCTAGAATATCTATGTATGACCATGCAAAGTTGGCTCTTCGCTCTATTAGGAACAATGCTAGGTTTTGTTTTTCTTCATCCAATAAGGATTTGACATAGAAAGTTAACTTTGGTGCTTTTTTTTTCCTACATTGAATAGATTATCCTTTTATGTTAACATTGCTGACTTTTCTAGATGTATTACGCTAAGGGGGAGATTGAGTCCCTCATCCTTGGGTGCCTCATAGAGGTTTTCACCCTCACATGTGTCCTTTCTTTTTACTATTTTAGGATTATAAAGTTCCATAGTGTAGTTTTTACTCAAAGATTTGCATGCTATTTACATGTCATCAATTTTGTGACTAGAGGATTCAATCATCTCCTCATAGTATGTATATGTGTCAAGCTTTATATTAAAACTAGCTTTTTGATTTTCCCATGGAAAATTGTCATGAAGTCCCATGAATTCTAAGATTGCTTCATCATTTTCAAATAAATCTAGAATTGGTGGTTCTCATTGGTCCCAGTCAATGAGTTGGGGGTATACTAGGCTTATTTTAGTAGTTTGGTCATTCGGGGTGAAAGATGTTGTCGATATCATTAAGAGAAAGTTATTCTTAAATAGGTTAAAGCAACATCAAGGGGGAAGTTGTCTAGGGTAGTATCACATGATGTTGGTAACCAAGAGGAAGCCTCAGCCCTTTTAGTGGAAGTACCTTTTCCAATAAGAGTAACATTGGTAGGAGTACATCCTAAGCCAAGATTCTTTGGACGTCTCTCAGGAACAATGAGTTCCAACAAATTGTTGTCATTTTGTCCTAATTTCTCATTCTTTTTGTACCTCCATCCCTTCATTAGCTGCAAGACTTTATTGCCATCTTCCATGGGAAGAATGAGGATAGGGTGGTAATCTTGATAGAGTAGTTTAGAGACATCCTCATAGAAATCTTTTTTGTTCAAATCCCCCAACTTGGTGAAGGTGGTAGATGCCATTTTAATGTTTTGGCCACTTTGTTGATAGGTGTGAGTTTCCCATGAGATTTGGGAGAAAGAGGTAGCTCTCCCAACACAAAATATCCCTTCATTAGTTTATAACAGATCCAAAACCATCATCTTGGATCATTGCTTTGATGTAGGGAATGTTCTACACAATGGGTGTTTTTGGTTTTGAGGTAGATGCAAGGGATGATGGGTCAGAAATGAGGAGGATGGTGTAGGCACTTCACCATTTTGAGGGATTTGGGGTATTTTTAAAAACTTGGCCTCAAGGTTCTTGTAGTAGTAAAATGTCTTAGGATCTCCATGGATGGTAACTTCTCTATCATCAAAAGGAAACTTTTCACATTGAAGATAGGTCAAAGCTACAACTTTTAGGGCATGAATCCATGGTCAACCAAGCAAGATGTTATAATATTGCCACTTTTTGGCCCATCATGATCCTGCACATACCCTTTTACTCTTTTCTTTCTCAATTTGGCATCTTTTGAATAACCTAATTTTTTGAACAACTAAACGGTGTAAATATTCAAACCAGCACCTCTATCTACTAAGATTCTTTTAACCTTATTATTATGAACAATGACCTCAAGTTGTAAAGCATGGAACTTATGAGATGGTTGTGATGGTAGGTCTTGTTCTAAGAAGTTGAGAAGATGAGGCATAGTGATATGCCCTACCATAGCTTGAAACTATTTTGTATCCATATCCTTAGGAATAGATGATGTGGATAAATCCTTCTCTAGGATCTCTATATGTGTGTGGAATAGCCTCAATAGTTCCAAGATAAAAATCTATGTGATGGTCTTATTAAGTTGATCTAGGAGACTGTATTTGTTGGGCTTTAATGTTGGTAAAGGAGGTTATGCCCTAGGTTGAGATGAAACTCCTTCGATGGTGACCTTGCCACATCATGTTGTGACTCCATAGTCTATACTAGGCCCTTTGATGGTGACAACGATGATGATATTGTCAAAAGAGGTGACTACATTGGAGTAGACATGTTGCATGTTATTGCAAGTCTTCCCTTTTCCATCGTCATTCCCTTTGCTATGATCTGGCATGGAGTTCTTGCATGTCTTAAGATCCTAGTTGTTGGTTCGTACTTCAAAAAATATGTCTCTATTTTCAATAAGATCTTGGATAAACTTATTCAGTTTCATGTAGTTTGATGTTTTGTGTCCTTTGATTTTTTGAAAGACAAAATCTTTTTCATTGTACCAAGGTGGTTTAACCTGTGTTTCTTGGTAATTTTGGAAATTGGGAAGTGTTATCAAGTTTGACTCTACCAATTTCTTCATGATAGCTTCAATAGGTTCTAACAATTGTGTATATTTTCATTTCAAATAGTTGTTCTTATTGGGGTTTCATCTTTGTTGTGTTTCAGTGTTGTTGATTTGCTTGTTTTTTGGTGATGTGATTTTTTGTATGGTTGGTTGAACATTAGTTATTTTATTGGTGTTGGGATTAGGAGTACTTAGGACCACCTTAGAATATACCATGCTATCATTCCCCACATTTTTTTCTTAGCCTAGGTGTGGGGCTTATCTTTTGAACTAGTTGATGGGTAGTTGTCTTTGTATGCTTGGGTATTTCCTTATGAGATTAGAGTGTGCTCGATGTTAAGGGATCTAGGGACAAGTTCATCATAGGTGGTAATGCACTACATCTTCAAGTGGAAGGATAGATTTGGATCAACATTTGCTATGATAATACCCACTTGTTGTTCTGCAGGAATTGGTGACTTGCTCTTACTATCCCTTTTCCTCCATCATTGTAATAAATTGGAAAAAGATTCTTCTTTGTTTTGTTTGAGCATGTACAACTCTTCTAGGATCGTGTTCAGGTAAATATTAAAGGAGAATTGATCTATGAATTTATAGGTGATTTATTGGAAGGTCTTGATACCTAGAGGCAACTAAGAAAACCATTCGATGGCTAGTCCTATCAAGCTTCATGGAAAGAGTTGCATCAAATAGGAATAATTGTAGGTGACCTCTATACACATGACATTAAACTCTTTGAAATGGTCCATAAATCTTCCTCTCCCTTTATATTTATCAAATTTTGGGACCTAAAAATTGGGAGGGAAAGGTGCCATTTTTATTTTTTGATCAAATGTATATGTACATAGGTTTTTTTGTGTATGGGGATTCTTCATTTTTACAATCTAGATATCCTACATGTCTTGTGTTAACACCTTAAGTTGTGATGCTACATCATCTTGTGTGGTTGCTGGAGGAACATATGTTGTGTATTGTGGGATGGCGGATGGACTGTAGGTGAGATTTTGATATAGTGGGGTGTTGTATGGTGAGTATGGTGGTGTAGGATATTGTGAAGGTGATGGTGGTGGAGTTTTTTATGTTCCCAAAAAAATTGTATTGATGATGTTATGTTGAGGTTTATAGTATAAACCTTGTTGTTGTGTGAGTACTTATTCTTTTTAGGCATATTTTGGGCTTACTATTGGGATTGGTGTTGTTGTTGGGCCACTAGGGCTACTTGTTGTGTTGCTAAGGCTACTTGGTGTTGTGGTTGGGCCACTAGGGCTTGTTGTTGGGCATATTGTTCTGTTTGTTGTTTTTGTGGTGCTACTGAGGCTACTTTTTGGGCTTCTTGTAGTTTTTGTGATACTAAAGCTACTTGTTTTTGTGGTTGTTTTTAGGGTTTGAAGGAAAATATCTAATAGTTAAATACAAATTTGATCAATAAAACAGAGAAATAAAACACAAAATTATAGCAAAAATAAGACAGCAAAGGGAATTTAACATGATTCATCCAATCCAGGTTATATCCATAAAACCAAAACCATCCAATGATTTTATCATCTAGTTTAAAACATATTAAAATCTTGATAATAATTTCCTACTGCAACTCCCACCCAAATTGCTTATAATAAGCTTGTTAGAAGCTTCCAAAATTAGCATTTTACAAAGTCATTTTTTTCTTTTGTCGATGACAAAGCAGAAAATGGGAAAAAGAAATTCTCATGGGATGCCACCCTCAAACTCCTCCCAGGGCCTAGCCTAGCCCCAGACCTTGGCGAGGATACATGAAGAGTGTACAGTATATCATGATCAATTGCCACATACCAATGATCTCCCACTTGGAGAATGATCCTGGACAACATCGTTACACTTATAACTCTCACTAGAAGTAAGCACCTTGGACCCTATTACTCTGTTATACTTGAATTCAACCTTGAAGGCCAATCGAAGATAAAGAGGAGCCCAACTTCTCCCTTGTCACTGCCTTGTAAATATATCCATTGGATTGGAATTTGAATGTATCTTTTATAGCTTTACATGTCCATCCTCCAATACTGATCAAATTAAATGACATCTCAACTATATGTGTTTGGTTTGAGAGTGCAAAGAAGAATTCTTTGTAATATGTATAACATTCTAGCTATATGTAAACAAAAAAAATTCAACCTGTTGTTTTCCCAACTCTTCCATGAAAAGTTGTAGCTCTATTATCTCCTTTTCCACCTCTATTGCAACAACATACTCTACCTTTGTGGTCAGTAAAGAAACCACCTTTTGTAATTGAGAAATCCAACTCACTATTGTCCCACCAACTGTAAAAACATAACTTGTGGTACTTTGACTAATATCAATATCCCTTACCAAATATGGGTCAACATAGCCTTTTAAATAAATATTAGAGCCCCCAAAACATAAAAAATTATTACATGTGCCTCTCAAATACCTAAGAATCCATTTTACTTCATTCCAATGCTCAACACCGGGATGACTCATATACCTACTAACAACTCCTACAACAGGTGCAATATTTGGTCTTGTGCATACCATGACATACATTAAACTACCTATAGCTGAAGCATATGGTACCTTGAACATTTTTTCTTCCTCCACTTGTTTCTTTGGATACATGGGTATGTGTAGGATCATGATGGGCCAAAAAGTGGCAATATGATGGGTATGTGTAGGGTATGTTACTAACGAATTTTTTTAAACCCAAAATTGATGAAAAGAAAAGGGTTTTTTTAAAGGAGATTCTCAGTGTTCCACCAGTATAAATTATGGTTTACTTTGAATTTAATGAATAATTATTATTCATTTTCTATTTGAATTACAACTAAAGTCCTAATTGATAGGTTGATTGAAAAACATCTTATAGCTATCAAACAGTATCACATTTTTTGAATCTAAAACATGTGTCACATTCTATACTTCACATACTATAGGATTAAAAAAAGTTGAACTTCATGAATTTTTTACCAAGTTAAGGTGGTCAGACATACAATTTTTTATATTTTTTAAAATTTGTAATAAAAAATTCATAATTAATTATTTACTTGGAAAACAATTACAAAAAATATGCATGAGATCAAGACATGAGTCATCTACTTATATATAAAATATTATAGAAAAATATTATCATTTTATTGTGGTTAGGGTGGTCAAATAGACACCTACTTCTTATTTTTTCCCTGAAATTTAAGTACTACTGCATTGAAATTTCAAATTTTCACCATATAGATATTTTTTCAAATAAACCTAGTAGTTTAGAAACTACATTCAATTTTCTATAGATTCTATTCTTACATATTTTTGAAATAATATAGATAACTTATTTAAATTTTTACGTCAAGTTGCCTAACTCTGATTTTTCTAAATTTTTCACCATTTAAGGGTATGTTTTTTCCATGATGATCCTACACATACCCACATATCATTAGTCAATTTAACATGACTAGGCAAAGGTGTGCTAACAGATTTTGCATTCTCCATATGAAATCTCTGCAATACCTTTTCAACATAATCACCCTAAGATAAAAAAAAGAAATTCTATTTTTCCCATCTCTTATAATCTTCATACCAATGATTTGCTTTGTTGCTCCCAAATCCTTCATAGAAAATGAATTTTCTAATTGTTGTTTTAACTCCTTTATGTGAGTCATGTTAGACTCTATTACAAGCATATCATCAACATACAAACATAAAATAATTTAACTATCATCATCTAGCCTCTTAAAATAAACACAATAGTTTGAATTGCATGGACTATAGTCATGCTCAGCCATAAAGCTATTGAATTTAATATACCATTTTTGAGGTGCTTGCTTCAAGCCATATAAAATTTTCTTCAATCTGCACACCAATTCATCTTAACCTTTGACCTCAAATCCTTGTGGTTGTTCAATGTATATTTCCTCTTCCAAATCACCATGGAGAAAGGTTGTTGTGACACCAAACTATTCTGAATGCAAACCTTCAATAGCCATAATACTTAAAATGGTATGAATAGAAATCATTTTAACAACTGAAGAAAAGATTTCATCAAAATCAATATCCTTTTTCTATGCAAATCCCTTTATAACTAATCTAGCCTTAAATCTTTTCTTACCTCCATCCTTCTCTTTCAGCGTATAAACCCATTTGTTTGGTAAATTCCTTTTACTTGCAGGAAACTTGCATAATTCCCAAGTCTAATTTTTTACCAAGGAGTCCATTTCTTCTTCCATTCCATGCTCCCACTAAACCTTGGTATCCACCTACATATCTTCATCATAAAATTTTGGTTCACTGGTAGCATCAATTAATAAAATAGAATAAAAAGAAGGAGAAAATCTTTCTAAAAGCCTACTTATTCTTGAAGATCATCTAACATTCACTGGAGTTTGTAGTGTTTTTTGTTGTTGTTGTTATTATTGTATAGCATGAGGAACCACTGGAACATCGTTATTTGGTGTATCATCCAGCACTATATAATCATTTTCTCTCTTCTCATGCTATTACAATTGATCTTTGTACAACAATTTCTCATTGAATATGACATCCTTGTTTCACATAATTTTTTTATTTTCAAAATCCCAAATCCTATAACCAAATTCATCAATGTTATATCCAACAAATATAGATTTATTTGATTTTGGTTCTATTTTCATAATCTACATGTACAAATGCTTCACAACCGAAGGTCTTGAGAAAAGAATAACTCACCTTCTTACCTGTCCATGTTTCCTCTAGAATACCACAACCCAAAGGATTTGAGGGACCTCTATTGATTAAATAAACAACAATGTTTACAACCTCTTCCCACATGTTTAAAGACAACCCAACATGTAATCTCATAGTTCATGCATGCTCCATTATTGTTATGTCCATGCACTCAACCACTCCATTTTCTTGTGAAATCCTTGAAACCATTTTATACCTAAAAATACCATTAGAGGAACAATAATCTTCAAACTCTTTGCTTCAATACTCACCACCATTATCAAATCTAAGACATTTTAAATTTTTACCTATCTTATTCTCAACCAAGCTTCTCTATTTCTTAAAATTTTCAAATACATCAAATTTATGCCTAAGGAAATAAATTCATACCTTCCTTGTTGCATCATCAATGAAAGTGACATAATACTTAGAGCCATTGAGAGAAGATACTTGAGTTGGTTCTTATACATCTGTATGCACAAGCTCCAATTTCTCATCTTTCTTTTGCTTCCCATCTTTGAGAAAACTAACTCTCCTTTGTTTTCCATACACACAACTTCCATAAAAATCCATATTAATGCATTTCGTACCTCATAAGACGCTCTTTGAATGAAGTACTTTCATACCTTTTGCACTCATATGCTCAAATCCATTATGCCACAGTGTTGATTCAGAATCCACAACAATTCTTTGGTTGTCTACCTATTGAACTGTAGCAACTATTCCTAAACATTGATTTTTATTTGCAATAGCTAAAGTAAAAGGAATAGTATGACCTATACAAAGATATAAGGTTCCTACTTTCACACCTTTTGCTACCACTAAGGCACCCTTTGTAACCTTCCAATTTTTATCACTAAATTTAACAATACAACCTTCATCATCTAGTTGCCCTAGTAAAATTTAATTTCTTTTTAACTTTGGAACATTCCTTACCTCATGCAGTAGTCAATGATTCTCATTTTTCAACTTAATCTTGATTCTTCCCTTTCCAACAATTTGACAGGGTTTGTTATCTCCTAAATAAACCAGCCCAAAATCCCCTTGGACATAATTAAGAAAATAACTTCTATGGGGAGTAGCATAAAATAAAGCCCTTGAATCTAACACCCAAGAATCATCAACATAAAATGAAGCCCTTGAATCTAACACCCAAGAATCATCAACATATCAAGGGAAAGAATCAAAGCATCCTCATCAAATTTATTAGTTACCACATTTGTCTCTTTATTACCTTCCTTTTTGTCTCTTTTATTTTTTGAGACCAACAATATTTCTTTAAATGACCTGGCTTACCATAGCACAAAAAATCTCTCTTTTCTCTAGATTGGGACCTTTTGTCCTTTGATTTTCCTCATGACTTCCCATGACTTCTAGAATTGTTTCCTCTCTCCTTTTTTTTCCACTACTTTCTTTATTTAAAACCCTTCCTAATGTGGATGTTCCACCTGAGCTTTTACTATGAATTCCTTCACTCAAAATAACACCAACAACATCATCAAATGTTAATGTATTTGAACCAGAAACAAAATTGCTAGCAACCATTACCAAGCTATTCTAGCTTTCAAGAAAAAAACATAGAATCAAAATATCCCTAACTTCTTCATCAAAGTTTACATTTACAAAAGTTAATTGAGATATCAAGTTTCCACAATCCATAATCATGAATCAATTTTGCTTCTGGTTTTAATTGTGTTTGAGTTTTTTTCATCAACATTTCAGATCACACTCCATGATCCATCATTAGGATGAAAGAGAGAATAAGGAAGAGAAATGAATTGTTGTGGACCCAAACCACCTAAAAAGGAAAGAAGTTACAAACAATTCAAGGAAAATAAATTATTAAGAAAAATGAAAATTGATAATAAGAAAAACATAAATAATAAAATAGAGCTAAATTTTATTTTATTTTAAAAAAACACACCTAATTGAAAGCTAGAGAAAGAAAAGAACACTAAGATTAAGCTTATGAAAAACTAAGAGAAAATAACTAATCCCAAAGAACTTCAAGATCAAGAGAAACAATTAAACCAAAAATAGACAAGCAAACAAAATAGAAACTATAAGAAATCACAAAAAACCTCAAAGATCAAATGAATAAATGAGGCAAAGAGGTTAACCAATAAAATAAGCAAAAATACAATAAAAAGTAGGGGGGGAACAAAAAAGAAGAACAATAAACTAAATAAAATAAACTAAAACTTATAAAAAGACAAGAATGAAAAAGGACAAAAAAGAAAATAACAACAAAAAAATGAAAGCACCCAATCAAAAGAAATAAACTAGAATAAAATAGTTCAAAGATAAAAGACACAAAACAAAATTAAATTAAATAAATGTAAAGGAGTAAAGGCAAAAGAAAATAAATTATATATATATATATATATGAAAAACTAAATAGTATTATATATAAGAAAAATTAAAATCAAATAAATCAAACTATTAAAGAACAATCAAAATCAAATATGTAAATGAAAAATCAAATTAAAAATAAAAATAAATAAATAAATAAATAAAAGAAATTCCTAATCTATATAAATATATATTTAAGAAAAATACAAACAAATAAAAACAATTGAAAAATATAAAAGAAAGAAAATGAATACAACCAAGAAAATTGAATTAAAATATAAATAAATTAGACAATTAAAAGAGAAGGAAATGGACTAAAAAGAAGATAAAAATATATACCATCAAGAAAATTAAATAAAAATAATTAAAGAAAATAGAATAACTAAAATAAGGTAGAAAAAGAGAGAAGCAACAAGGACAAGAAAAAACTAAATGAAACAAAAAGATAAAGATGAAGAAAATTAATATAGTCAAGCCCACAAGAGGCACAACAAGAAAACAAACAAAACTAAAAGCAAACAATCTAAAGATAGAACATCACACAAGTAAGGAAACCAAATTAAAAGGAATAAAAAGGAAAAACACTAATGAGACAAAATGAAAGCACATGCACAAAAAAAAAAGGAAAAAGGCCACCCACAAGACAGTGAAGAGGAAAATAAAACAATAGAAAATCCAACCTACAAGAAGACCTTGCAAAGACCCACCAAGAGGACACCGAAGAGAAAGGAGAGAGGAAGGACAAGGAGAAAAGTGAGGAAAAATCAAGGGAGGGGGTGATGCCTATTTCTGCAATTGGATAATAGGGGATTCCAAGAATGACTGAGGCTTCAACCCTCGTCACAATTGAGGTTAGTGGGATGTTTACTAATCTCAATAGCTTCTTTGATTTTCCTTTTGAAAAAATTGTCTTCTTTACACAAAAATTTAAAGTTTTCTAAGGATATATGTTGCTTCATAGAACACAAGTGGTCAGCAAGGGCTGATTTGAGGACCCGCTCATGTTTTATATCAGCACCATGCTCTTTGATTCTTGTGCAAAAATCTCGGCTTGTTTCACCTATATAAGGTGTGCCATAGGAGCAAACCACCTTATAAACTCCTGAATCAAGAAGGATGTCCTTAGAGTCCTTGATAGAGGGGAGATGACTTTTCATAGTTGAGAAGGGCTTGAAGGGACATTTAAGACCTTTTTTGAACAAGATCTTGGAAATTTTGTGTGAAATTCCTTCAATGAAGGGAAGGGCAGCACTCAGAGGGACCTCAACCTTAGAGGAAGTGTTGCTAGAAAGGAAAAATGTCTTGGTTTGGTTGAGAGCTTTGGATATTTGTTTGCTTGTAAACCCATTCAAGCTGAAGACTTTGTGAAGGTGGGCTAACTCTTGGTTCAAGTTGTCTTCATCTCAAATCTGATAGGTTCTCAAGGCTAAAAAAGAGAAATGAATTTTTAGCTCTATTTTATTATTTATGTTTTTCTTATTATCAATTTTCATTTTGATTAATTATTTTTTTCCTTATGCTCTCTTTCATCCTAATGATAGATCATGGAGTGTGATGTGAATTGTTGATGAAAAAAACTCAAACACAATCAAAATTAGAAGCAAAATTGATTCAAGAGTTAATTGACTGGTAACTGTATTAAACTCATTTAAATGATAAAAAACTAACACACATTTTTCCATTTTCATACTAAATAAATGCTTCATAAGAAATACCTTATTTGAAGTGGAAGCCTTTTTCATATAACTTCATCAGGGTTTCCATCAACTCTTGAGTTGTCTTTGCTATTGTAATATTGAATGCCACTAATTGTGCCAGGCATAAATGAATGGATCCTAGTGCCTTTCTATCCAAAATATTCTAATCCTCATCACTCATTATTTTTGGTTTCTTTGCTATTCCTTCCAATGACCTCCATAAATCCTTCTGATAGAGGTAATCCTCCATCTGCATCTTCCATAACTAATAGTTCTTCCCATTGAATTTATCTACCTCCAATTTACCCTCATCTTCCATTTCTCCCACTTAACTATGAGACTCCTACTCAACCATGAGACTTTCCCATAGATGACAATTGAACACAACCTGATTTGATAGCACTTGTTAGGGTTATAAGGTAGATATCTAATAGTTAAATGTATATTTGATCAATAACATAGAGAAATAAAACACATAGAAAATTATAGCAAAAAATAAGACAAAACAAGGAATTTAACATAGTTCACCCAATCTGGACTACATCCACAAAACCATAGCCATCCAATGATGTTATTATCTAGTGTAAAACATATTACAGTCTCATTAGTAATGCCCTGTTGTAAGTCCCATCCCAACTATTTATAACAAGCTTTTTAGAATCTTCTAGAATTAGGGTTTTACAAAGTTAGTTTTTTCTTTTGTTGGTGACGAAGCAAAAAATGGGATTTTTTTTTTCTCAGGGGCTACCACCCTTGAACCCCCACCCGGGGCCTAGTCAGCCCTAAATCTTGATGAGGATACATGAAGAGTGTATAGTATAACATGAGTAGTCGCCACGTACCGACATTTGTTGTTGTGCTGCTAAGGCTACTTGTTGTTGTTGCTATTATTGTTTTGCTACTAGGGGTACTTGATGTTTTTCTTGTTTTGCTAGGTTTGCTTCTTGTTGTTACTATTGTTGTTGTGCTACTGGGGTTTCTTGTTTTTTTTTGTTGTTGGACGGCTTGTTGATAATCCTAGTGTGTTTTTAATGTAGGATCAATTAGTTTTTGGGACATCTGTGATGGTTTTGGGTGTTGATGTTTCTAATGGGTTGTAGGTTGTTTGTGAGAGGATGGGGGTTCCCTTGGTTTAGCTTTCCTTGTAAGATGGTGGATTGGGATGGAGGAATGTAAGTTTGAGGTCCTGTTTGATTTTGCATGATGTGGGGGGCCAAGGGGAAAGATGTTGAGGGTGTCATTTGGCATAGTGATGGAAATGGCATATTCAAACCTTGTAATTGATTGAAAGGGTTCCCTTGACTGATGGGTAGGTTGTTCCCTTGTTGTGTTTAAGGTGGTACCAAGGTATTACCTTGGTTGATGGGGTTTGTGACCAAGGTTTTTTTTATTTGGGTTGGTGATGGATGGGATGGATGTGTTTTGTGAAAAAAATGGTACAAATGAACCAATGGGGTGGTTAGATGAAGATATCCCTATTTGTGTTAAGGGTTGATTTTTTTGTGAGTGTGTTGACATACCTTGGTTGGTCTATTTGAGACACTTGGCCCATACTACCTTGCATGACATTGGGAACACTAGTGGTACTTGTGGGAATGTATGAGGATGTTTTCCCTTGATATGTTGAGGTTGTCATGGATTCATGAAGTGTAAGTGGTTTATGTGGATGTAGGGGGTGTTTAGGAATGGTAGGAGCACCAAATGTAGGTGTCCAAGTGGTGTTTTGGGGTGGATGGGTGTTGAGGGTTCCCACAAGTGTATTGCTTAGAAAAGGAAGAGTGTGGCCAAAGTCCTTAACAAGACCAGTTGTAAGAGTAGGGTTTGCATTTGACTTGGCCCTAGTGATGGAGTTGATGGAAGCATGGATAAGTCAAGCCTTGTGCTAAAAATTATGGGGGGATCAAAGTTATTTTCTTTATGGCTTTATGTTCTTTCTTATACTCAACGATTTCTTCTTTGGTAAGCTCAAATGGATTGTTTGTAATGTCTTCTACCTCATATGCTTCCTCTAGATTTTGGAGTTGTTGTGACATGGTAGAATGGCTTCATCAATCAAATTCTTGAGGGTTTGTATCACTTATGGTGGATGTAATTTTGGTTTTCTCCATGATTCTCTTATGTTTCAATCTTGTTGTTACCATAAATTTTGGGTCACCCACAAGAAATTTGTGTTGGGATTTGTAATGTTTAAACTCTCAAGTTGACTCAAATTTAGGTAAGAGGGCCCCTCTAAGTTTTTTTGGAGAAATGGTGTGAGTGGGAGATGAAAAGGTCAATGATATGGGGAGTGATCTTTGCAAAAAATTTGGGAAATCACTTTTGACTATACATTTGATGCTTGATGTTTGGATAAAGGATGTTAATGAGTTTGTGAATCTTTAAGGTAGACTTGTGAACATCAAGATAAACTAGTCCAAAAAATGATAACTAACCCAATTAAGTGCATGGAAAAGGATCCATTTCACACACAACATAGCTAAGTTAGGGGATGGGTTTGATTGATGTCTAAGTCAAAAGTGTTGGTTTGTTCAAGAGTTTGCAAACTTTGGTGAAGTGAATTGTGAAATATGGTAAAGGGTGGATGAAATGTTTTGACCTAAAATTTTAACCTAGAATGAACCTTTGTGTTGCAAGACCAAGGTATTGAGAATTTTTTTTTACATCTAAAGTAACTCAAACTCAAAAGATCAATGTTGATTTAAGTGATAGGAACAATTTGGATATATAAATCTAGGTCACCCAACAAAGGGTGAGAATAAAAACTTCTTATCAAGTTGTCCTGATTGAGGTAAAGTTTTAAGGCCCATTTTTTAATAAAATTTAAACTATGATGTCTACATTTAAAATGTTGGAATGTGGACCTTCATTTGGGGATTTTGATTTTGTGTGAGATCATTAAGACAAGCATAAGATCATGAAAAAGAGGATATTTATTACTAGACAAGAAGTGGTAATACGGGCCTTCTGGTCACACTATCATATTTTTCCTCTTGTTTGTCTAATATGTTTTTTGTGTTTCTCCATTGGCTTAGTGTTTCCTTTGTTTCAAAATTGAATCTCCTCAACCTACTGATTATATCTGTTTGTTGCCCTTCAATCAATTCAAAGTTTGGTTGTATGATAGTCGATGTAAGGTTTGGTTGTTGAAATGGAGCAATCAAACACCAAATGGTCATGTGTGGGGTTCAATTTTCCAATTTATCTTGCTTAAATGAGTTCCTTTTTACCACAAACACTTGCCTTTCTTAAGTTTAAAACTAAATGTCTATGCCAAAAAACATCCTTCATTTCACAAAGTCCATTATGTGAAAATCATGAAGTTAGAGCAATAGTTACCTATGTTGACATTGGGAAGTATAGATTGAGATGTAATCCAAAATATTTAGAAGTCTCTAGGGGTAAAATCATTAGGAGGGTATGCATAGGATCATCATGGAAAAAATAGGCCCTTAAGTGGCAAAAAGTTCAAAAAAATAAAAGTTAGGAAACTTGACATAAAAATTTGAATAAGTTACCTATATTATTTCAAAAATATGTAAGAATAGAATTTTTAGTTCCAAAATTGAATGTAGTTTCTAAACTACTAGGTTTATTTAAAAAAAATCTATTTGGTGAAAATTTGAAATTTCAATGCAATACTTAAATTTTAGGGAAAAAATAAGAGTGTTTGTTTGACCACCCTAACCACAATAAAATGATAATATTTTTTTATAAGATTTTAGATATAAGTAGAGGACTCATGTCCTGATGTGATGCATTTTTTTTGCAAATTTTTTTCTAAGTAAATAATTAATTATGAATTTTTTATTACAACTTTAAAAAAATATAAAAACTCATATGTCTGACCACCTTAACTTGGTAAAAACTTCATGAACTTAAAAAATAAAATTAATCCTATAGTATGAAAATCATAGAATGTGATGCATGATTTAGATTCAAAAACTGTGATATTGTTTGAAAGCTATAGATTTTTTCAGTTAGCCTATCAATCAAGACTTTAGTCGTAATTCAAATAGAAAATGAATAATAATTATTTATTAAATTCAAAGTAAATTATACTTTATATTGGTGGAAAGCTGAGAATCTCCTTTAAAAACCCTTTTATTTCATCAATTTTGGGTTAAAAAAGTCGCTTTTTGGCCCATCATGATCATGCACATACCCAGGACAAGCATCAATATCAAGACTTTTTCAAAGGGTATTCATGCTTAAACCAAAGGGTTTGAAATTTTGATAAAGATTGTTTATTTTTCTTTCACAATGCTTTGGAACCAAGAAATTATCAAATTGACTCACAAGCATTTAAATACAATCCTAGTTTGAGCAGGGACGTATTTCTTAGTAGGCTTACCATCATCCCCTAAGAGATGATTAATCCATGAATACAAGATTGAAAAATAGGCTATGTCAAGGAAATGTAATATCTTAACATGCCAAACAAAATATTCCCTTCCCTATTTGCTTTATTGCCTCAACTAGAAATTGAACATGGTTAGTAACTTCTTAGAATTGTGTTATTCCAAGGCAATACCTTAAAATATGTTTTAGAATTGGGCATGGTTAGCCTCTACAAAAATATATTTGGGATAAACTAGTGCTATAGATGTGCAATTCACTCAATCAAGATAACTCCCATCCCTTAGAAACATCCAAGGGTTTTGACATGTCACATGGATACTAAGGAGACATTCATTTGTATAGGACATAAACACCAGCTTGGTTAATGACTTTAGTCACACCAAATTATTTATATAGTGGATAGAAATGAAAACACTACTTGGGTCCTTCCCTCTCACAAGTTGGGAGGCAAGACCTCTAGAGGTAACACAATTTGTGAAGCTTAAAATGGTTTTCATCACCCAAGATTGCAAAAAGGTGAAAGGGTCCAAAGGATAGGAAATTTCAAGAAGAAAAGTATACTTGTTTGTTTTTCTTCACCCAAGATTGCTTGAAGCGCAAGGGGAGAGGATATGCACAACAAGCACATGCAATAAAATTAGAAACACATTCATTTTAACCTTCAATGTAAGCATAATGAGTTCATTTTAAGCACCAAATGAAGTGTTTAGATTGTCTTGTTCAATTTTAAACCTGATATTGGAAAATGAGGATATGTGGGTTTGGTTTTAACCAGCTTCAAATGTTAATTTTAAACCCAAAAAAAAAATTAGTTGCTCCTAAACATGAAATGAAGTATCATAAAATGGGTTATAATTGGGCCCCATAAGTGTAAAAACACAAGTTACAATATATAATAAAATGATGATATGCTCCTTCACTTCAAATTTTATTTCCCAAACCTACAAAACCAATTAGCCTCAAAAACAAAAGCTAGAAGTTAGTGACATATTAGAAATCAAATGAAATAAAAAATTTAAAACACGTCAAAATTTAGTTTAGCAGTAAATAGCGACACTAAAATCAATTGCATCACTAAATTTCCATCAGATGCTTCACTATATTGCAAGTGTGTCATATTGAAAAATTAGATGTGTCACTTTGCAATAAACAGTGACATCAATAGCATTGCCAAATCAAATGTGTCACTAATTAAAAATTTACGATGTGATTAGAAATTAGTTTAGCATTGCTATTTTAATATGCGATGAAAAAATTTAATAACATGTCGCCAAATTAATTATGTGTTGTTTTTTTCAAACCAAACTATGTTGTTGTATATCAATGAGTCCAAGGTGCGTCATTGAACCTATAAACACAAGGAAACATGAATATAAAGAGAAATCCATCATATTCAATTAGTAGATCCCTCTTTCTAGTGCCAAAATGTGACCAATGTCATAGCATAGGTTAACTACACTTGATCCATATGGATTCAAACCATATTGAATCCACTAAGCATCAATCCCAATAAGATATTCAATGTAAAAAAAGTGAAGAAGCCATTAAAACTAACATTCTAAAACATTTTCAAGCTTGAAAAACATCTATTCTAAACCATTAAATCTTATCCTATTAGGGTAGTGGTGTCGCATTGATGTGGAATGGTGACCCTTTCCCAATCCCTTGGAGAATATGAGCCTTTCCAATTGATTTTATTGATTAAACTCGATGGAAACTAATGAAAACAGTGAATAAAAGCATGATAAAGCCTAAATTAACATGATGAAAGCTAATATGTTTGATGTAAATGTATGAAAACCTATTCTAAATGGAGTTTAAGTTTGAAGATGAAAGCCATTGATGCAAATTAATAGTAAATGATGCAAACTAAGGTAAAATGGAAGCCATTAATGGATGTTTAAGCTACTATGATCAATATTTAAACTATAAATGCTAAATATATGCTAAATATGGATGCAAGTAGATATGAGTTTCAACAACATAAGTTTTCTATCAAAAACTGAATCCCTATTTAATGAATGCAAGGTCTATTTATAGAATAACCAAAAAGAAATCAATGATCAAGATTGACAGACTCAATCAATAGTCAGGATGGAAGGAAAATGGAGGCATGGATCATGGATTCCCATCAAGGGTTGAGAATGCTAGTTGATATTTAATCAAGGACTTGCAATCATGCAAAGAAGCACACTTTCAAAACTTTCTCAAGAAGTTTGTTACAAGGAAGAATATTCCTTTTTTCAAATGAGTGAAGAGAGAGTATATTCCATGAGAATATTCCCTTTTTGGAGGAATGTGCAAAGGAGGAATATTCTCAAGGAATATTTCCTTACAAGTGGGAGAGTTAGAATTAATTAGTAATTTGATAATTAAAACAAAGTTTCAATTATACAAATTAGGGGAATTTAGGATATCCATTAAATAATTAACTTATTTAATGAAAAGGGGTCAATATGACATTTAATTTTAAATAATTAAGATTATTTAATTAAATGAGAGGACTTAGGGTGTTAAAATTAAATATTTTAATTCATTCAATTTAATAGGATGAAAGGTTAGCATGAAATGGGTAGTAATTAACCTAATTAGATTAATCAAATTAATAGATGAAAATGATATAATTAATTAAATATCTAGGATAATTTAATCAATTAACCAAAAAGAGAATTGGTTTTAGGATGAAATGGTGTTAGTATATCAAATTCAAGTGTGTGATATCATTCAAGACATTTTCAAGTGTCTAAATTTTGCCCCTCTTTGAAGTAAGGTACTTGTTACGTTGGTTCAAAGACTGACGCTTTTCAAAATAAAATTGCTGCTCATGTAAAAAAATATTTTTTTATTTTATTTTTTAGATGCCCTATTGTTTTCCCAGTTGAAGGAATAAATCAGTTCCCTACCCCCTTAAAAGATTAAGTGAATTTTTTTAATTTTGGGCTGATCTCTTGAGAAAGGTAAAATATAGGTTTAGGTGCCAAAAATATGCTCCAAGATGTGTAAAAGACTTCAGAAATACAAAAAACAACACAAAATAGGTTGTGAAGCACAAACATAGGTAAAGCAGGCTAAAACCCTAGCTTTTGGCTCAAATTAGGGAAAAAAACCCTAAATTTTTGGATTAAATAAGTGAAAAGGTTGCACTTCCAATTCATTTGCGCATTCACTCTTTAGCAATTTTGTCCATTTTGAGCTCTATCACTCTAACAAGATTGTTCACTGTGCGCTTCCACTTCACCTTTATGAGTGGGTTCAAGAGTACCAACATTAAGTAGACATAGGACCTTGGGTATGTGACTCAAAACTTGTCTTAGTTTTCACATTTTAGTGCATTTATTAGCGCATCAAAACTAGGTTTTCTAGGGTGTCACTATATAGTGACACACAAAAGGTGTTGAAAGTGTCACTATTGATTTTTTAGAAATGCACTTGTTGTATAGTGGCACACCAAGGTTTTTTGTTCTAGCAACACAATTGATTAGGGGGTCACACAGTTAAAATAGCCACGTATTATAGTTTTTATTTTAGCATCGCTCACTTGTGGTGGGCCACACACTTTCCAAATAGTGAGACACCCTTATTTTTAAATATAGCAATGTGCCTCAACACCGATACATAATTGAGTATTGTGTCTTGTGTCACCAAATTGGTGATGCACCCCCAAAATTTATACAGTGACAGACCCTTAATTTTTAAATATAGCAATGTGCCTCAACACTGATACATAATTGAGTATTGTGTCATGTGTCACCAAATTAGTGATGCACCCCTAAAATTTATATAGTGACACACCCTTAAAATAGTGACGCTATTGATTTCAATGACAAAATTGATTGTTTGAGATTCAAGCCATTTGATTTTGATTAGTTCTCTGACTTTTAAGCAAATTGATGCTATTTATGTGATGTGTGCAAGAGGATTTGATGCCACTGATGTTGTGGGAGCACTGATTATAGATTTTGATGGCAACCCGAGACTTTGATGACTTGAAGGTGGAGCAGTTAGGGATGCTCGGATTAGGTTTTATTGCTTTCATGCCAAAGGTCCACACCCATTTGGCCATGATGTTTCTCATTGAGAGGTGGCATAGCGAGACCTCATCTTTTCATCTACCCACTAACAAGGCCATCATCATAGTCAAGGATGTGTGGAAGATCTTGTAGCTTCCCATTCACGGGGAGGGAGTCATCTACAATGTAGATGCTAGGAGAGAAGCATGTTGTTCATTGTTGCAGACTGACAACATCATTTTGGTCAGCTCACAGATAGACTTGGACTTGTACAAAGCCCAAGTACCCATATTCAAATTGTTCATTGTTGCACTTATTGCTTGAGTCATTTCCCCCAAATAATGGGGCAGAGGTTTCAGTTCAGGATGGGGGGTGGTATGACACAACATGATTCATTGGATGACTATGTATATTTTGGGGCTAGTTCTACTTCCTTCTTTATATCACAACATGCATCACTTTAATGAAAAATAATATCTAGGTTTGTTGGATTCATACCATCCAACAAGGCTACTACATCTTTTATTTTTATATAAGATGAGATGTTAATCTAAATTGCAAAGTTGGAGCATTTTTAGTATGTAGGTGAAGTTTGAACTAAGTCCTAAAGAGAGATCCTAGCTAGAGTATTATGAATTTTAATAATGAGGTCACACTCTTTTCCACTATATTAAGGAAGAAGTGTTGGGGAAGATATGGTTGAGGAAATGGAATATAGGTTTGTATTTTCTTTAGTTATTTGTTACTTTGAGTGTTATGTGTATGAGAAATTGTGTGGTAACTTGGTTGCTACAAGACATCTTTTGGTACATGATTACTTTAAATGAGTTGTTTTGGAAAACTGTTGAATGTTGTACATGATTACTTTGAATGAGTTGTTTTGGAAAGTTCAAAATATGGCTAGGTAGTTTACATTGGTTTGTAGGAGGTCCTATAATGAGAGGAGGTCCAATAATCAATCACGAGTTCATGATTTCAATTGAGTTAACTACTTGTTGACAATATTCTATCAATGGGACATCTAATATTATCTTTGCATCTTCATCTATGTAAGCCACCTTGCTATCATTTGAAAGAGGAAATTTATCAATTATGATTTCCTCTTCTATGAAGATATCCTCCCAAGTAGAAGATATATTGGGAAAGGAAAAAACATGATTGTTATAATTATCAATGACTACATCCTCTTGTACCAAAATTTCCTCACAAGTAGGAGAGATATTAGGAGATGAATAAATATGATTCTCATGATTATCAATTATTGTGCATCCTCTTGCACCAAGATTCCCTCACAAGTAGGAGAGATATTGGGAGAGGGATGAAATAAAAATAACAAAAGAGGAGAGAGAAACTCATTTTCACATGCTTGTAAGAAAAAGTCTTTAAACTCATGAAAAAATTTTGATAATAAGAAATTAATTAAGATAAAACAAGATTTTTGTAAAGAGTTTTTTTGACGTGTTCCTTGGATCAAACTAGTAAAGCATAGAAGAATCAAATAGTTGTAAGAATGACTTTTAGAAACTAAAACCAAATCTAGGTGGAGACCCCAATCAAGGTTCTATATAGAAAATTTAATGCTAAATTGACTAGATAGGGGCACTAGGCACCCTAGAATTGAGGAGTTAGATTTTGATGTTTGAAAAATTTGAAACTAAACAACAATATTTGAAAAGCTACAGTTGTAGAGGTTCAAGTCTAGATGTACACAAATTTCAAGAAATGCACAAAACCCTAATTTCTCTATGTAAAACACATAAGAATACATAAAATTTTATATTTTTAAGGTAATAAAAATTGTTCAAATGATAATTTTCAAAAAATTTAAGTCTTTTAACTAACTAAATTTTTCCCAAAAAAGGTAGAAACGCTCTTCACTTTTTCAATGTTTTGCACTAAAATATCCAACAAAACAAACCTATGATTATATTTATATTTCCCAATAAAATAATTGGATTTAAACAATAGTCAGATCTTAAATTAAATTTAAATTATTTTGCAAATTTTATCTAAATTTCAATCACCAATATCTTTAATGCCTAATGAAAAAATAATACAAATGATTAAGTTTGAGAATAAAACAAATGTAAACCTAAAACAATACTTTCAAAGCACCTGTATTTTTTAATTAATTTTTAAAATATATGATGCAAAAGTTAGATAATTGCAAGTGTAGGATATGTCATATTCACCAAAATGTGAAGTGGGAAAAGTGATCCTAGATCCAACTAGGTTTGACCTCTTTTCACTTAAATTGAAATTTGAACACAAAACCAATTAGGGTTGATGATTCGCTTGCTACCATAAGGGAGAGCCAATATTGTATGGTTTTGTATCTCTTTTTGAGTTGTGAGGAAGATGAATTTTGTGTGTGTGTTTTAACAAGCCTATTTGACATATAACCCTAGATATGACCATGCATTTTACCAAACAAATGAGCACATAAACTAAAAAAATAGGCCTAGATCTAAAAAGTAGTGATAGGGAGGAACCTGACTAAAAGCAAAGGCTAAATTGTAGGGACAATGGCACTGGTTTCCCTAGACCTAAGATGCTTCCTTTTGGGATCTAAAAACTTTGAAGTGTAGTTTTCATTCTACTCTATTTTTTCAATGACTATTAGATGATGAAACCTTTAGGTCTGACCTACAAACATGAAAATAGGGGGAAGGTTGTGTTGTATAGGGGCTTTCCTAAGTCAAACACTATTTTGGTATTTCTACCTCCACATGATCCTCAATCTCTATTTCATTTTTTGGTGATTGGGCTTCTCTCCTAACTTTTACATCTTATCTTTATGACAAGACTTAAATCTCCTTCTTGATCCTTGACACTCGATAAAGCTATTCTTTTAAACTTCACATTTTTGGCATTTTTTCTTCCTTCCCTTCTAGCTAGCAAGTAGTATGTTGAAGGCTCGAAGCCCAATATTCAACACCCTATGTCAATGAACGAAAGGAGGTATGAAGTAGGATCAATGCTTGATCTTCAACAAAGACACTCTTTTGGGGCTCTAGGCCATTTTATGTTTAGAAAGTGGTTCTTTTGGACCCAAAGGCCTAGAAATTTCATGGAATGACATGTTTTTCACATTGATGTTATTAATGCTTGAACCACCTTCTCAACTACCTAATTTGATTTTTGGGGCTTGAGGGAAACATTTAATACATCTCCTAAATACTTCAGGTGTGATTATGGGTGCCCATGCTCATTTATTACTACTTTTGTCCCTTCTGACTTGCTCCATACCTTGGATCACTAATTTCAAAAGGGATTTTAGAAGCATTTTTTCTTTCAAAATTCATTATAGAGGTATGGCATGTAAGTTTGGATTCTCCGAGCTTGTTTGGTCACAAATTTCTATGGGAAAATCTCCTCAGATCTTTCCTTGATAATATTTTGCTAACTGTTAACTCTAGTAGGGTTAGGGTTTCATTCAAGGTCTTTTAGTTATACTTGATCTATAAAGGTACGATTTGTATTTATTCTAAGGGTACTTCCTATGTCTCCTCTAAGGTTTTTCTCTTGCAAACAAAACATTTCTTGCATTATTTCATTGTAAAGATTTCTTCTAAGCTTTATATTAATGAAATTCAGCCACTTATCACTCTTGTCTCTTATATGTTTGAGTAAATTACACTTACCTTCATATTATAGTGGGAGTTTTGGTTGTTTCATTGATTTATTTTATTTTTCTAAAGCAAGAGAGTGATCTCACAATACTGGTTTACAATTTTTTACCAAACTGGACATTGAACTAATTTTTTTTAACTAAATCTTCACGTTTGGGCACCTATAGCTGCAAAACCATGAGGAATTTGAAAATGATATGAACTAGTGATTTGTGAAATTCTGTCTATAGATTCTAAATATATTTTTTTTAAAAAAATTGAATCAGATTCAATTTTTGTTTCCATCTCCTTCGAAAACTAGTTTTTATCAGTAAACACCATTTTTAAAGAGTGATGCTCACCATATACAACATAACTCTTTTTCTATGAAGGATAAAATTATAATTTTTTCGAATTTAGATTTGTAACTATGATATCTAACAATTTCATTTGATTGCATAGTAATTTATTGAATATTATTTCCTTAATCAAGTTTTGAAATCAAACCATATACAATTCAGACATAGGCAGGTCACATACAACATAACTTTTTTCTGTGTATCAAAATTCTTTTTTTTTTACTAGATCAAGGACATCAATACCTAGCTAGAACATATTTTTTAGAATTTTATTTTGATAATCTACTATTTTTCCACATGTAGAACAAAGAGCTTGATTTTCGGTGAAAAATCTATGTTTAATTAAACTACAAAAAAATACATAACAAAACCAAAAAATATTAAAATTATATTTGATGGATAGCTCAATCTAAGGACTACCATCATCTAGTTGGGTCTGTGAAGTCTCCTCCATTTTCATCCTCAACCTGAACTTCAAAGGGAAAATTTTTGCAGAAATTTGGTGCAAGAGGGGGAGAAGGGGGAAAAAGGGGGATTTTCTTGAACCCCCCTTTGAGCGAATCCCCCTTGACCTTTTGAGCGAAGGGGGCTTCACTTGAAGGGGGGTTTGAGCAAGCCCTAATTTTTTCAAAATTTCCCTTTGTTTCTATTCTAGAAAATGTGCAAAAAGTGTGTCCCATCATTGAATAGGGTTCACTCAAAAGGGGGTTCAAGCAAACCTCGTGTGGGTTAGAGTGAACCCCACCTTTGTGCAAACCCCTCAATACCCAAAATTTTCTTCATGGGGGCATATTTTGCAATTTTCCTTCCTCAACAGAATTATAAACCAATTTTGTGGGATCACCCAAGAAGAATTTTTTTTTGTCTTGGTGTACCACCTCCCATTTCCCTTTCACGAATTCCTTCTAACCCTTTTCCCCTAAGAGTTGTTAGAGTAGGGTAATGGTAGGATTCCATGTCTTCGGTTGGACCAACACATTGCACTTGGATCAAAAGAGGAATTCGGCCTTCTCCAAAGATTTGACCTCAAATGTGCAAGGTCCCACACCTTGAGTCTATTTCCATTGTGTCATTAGAATGTTGAATTCCATGTTCACCAAGGTGCAATTTTATGCAACAACAAGAACACTTAGGATAATTATATTTTTTGTTCCATGGCATATGATTGTGACACTTTTCATAATCGCATGGTGTTCTATCTCTCACTTTCCATTTATAAACAATGCTTATAACTATATTCCTGTTTTGGGGAAAAAAGATACATTTATATTAATTTATAAAATTGAAAGTTACATATATAGTTTCATACACCCATAGTTGTCATTAAATCCCAAAGAATAAATATCTAAGGAGGCATGTTACAAATGCACTCCAACAAGCCTCATAGGAGAACAAGAAAACAAAAGGACAACAAGAACAAAAAAAAAGCTATCAGCCCAAATCTTGATGGAGTGAAAGAAGTTGTGAGCTATGGTCTGAGGAAAGAGATCTCAATCCATAACATTCCATCTACTATCAACATCAGAAACCCGTTTAATCAAAATACACACACCAAAATCTAAAAGCAACTTAACATTTTTTTATAAATTAAAAAAAATAGACAATTCAAGGAGACTTAAAAAACATGCATTATTTAAGATAAAGATTGTTTGCCTAAAAGTTGCTCTAATGCACCTAATCTAAGAACTCAAAACGTTAAATCTCTTTAATACTTAAGATCACATTTTCTTGGAGTTGTTCATATGTCCAAATATTTAGGTAGCTTCCCTTAAGTAGGATATCACTAAATCAATAAATTAAGACATGGTTACGCCTCTACATTAATTCCCAAACTATAAAACAATCTTGTAGTGACACCTCATACACTAAAATAGCTGAACACCAATCATGTAGTGACACCTCATACAATGGATTGGTGACACCCCAGGAATCACTTTGCCATATGGAACTCCCTAGTTTCCTCCTCGTATAAATTTTAAGAGTATATAAAAATGGTTGAACAATCTTTCCAAGTAGTTTCGAGATTCTTTTGCTGATTGACTTCTAAAGTTAAGATGCTATTTAAAATGGATAAACAAGTTACTAATTTGCCCTTTCCAAGTAGCCCCATAAGGGTTTCCTTAATAAATTGACAATTTTAACCTCGTCTCGTCATTCCATGCTTGGCATTTATTAGAGGTTTGACCACCATTTCAATACCACATTGGTTGTGGTTACTCCAACAGTTATTACCTGTCTTAATCAATTAAGACAATCTTGTCCAGCTACTTATTTTATCATTCATTTGCATTTCTAGCGATCTGTCAATATTTTTGTTCATTGAGATTCTACTTAGTGCTTTAGATCTTACAACAACCTTTTACCTATTTCAACGCCTAAGCATAGAAGTCAGTGAACCTTTAATGCTGTGTGTTGCCTCTGCACATATAACTATATAGTGAATTGTAAAGTTTGACTCTTATTCATTCCTCTCATTTATTAAAGCTACCTCTTATCAATAAGAAAGGCACAACCATATTTATATATTCTCTTTAATACTAGCAGAGCAGAACTTCCTTACTCATATTTATTTAACACCAAAAAACGATTCATCAACATCAAAACCTTAACCATGAACGTGAGAATCCATGTGACTTTCTGCTCCCTTTCTAGCCTTGGTCAACCAACCATGGCATTGGAAGACACTAGACCTTTACCATTTTATGTGCTGCACAATAATTCAGGCTTCCATGAACTATCTGCATCTTATGAAGAACAGAAGTTTCCTTTTCTCTTTTCCACACAATCCCAAGCGACTTTTAAGCTACGTGTATTGAAAACAAAACCCATGTGCTGTTTTCACTAATACCCAGTTGAGAACAGCTTGCAAATTATTATTGAGTTAAAAAAATGGAATACTATCAGTGGCACATCACTTTTCCTTCTATAAATAACCAGGACTGTAGAAAGATTTTCACTGCACAAAGTTTGATTATAGTTGTGAGTTAGAGAGTGTGAGGATGGAGATGAGTAAGGTATTCTGTTTGCTTGTGATAGTTGCTGCTTTCTTCGTGCAGTCTAATGCAGCTGATTCTTATGGTAATCCAACTGCCCCTCCACCGCCTTTTGAAGTAGCTGGAACGACTAGATCTCCTCAACAAACCAAATGCCTTACTCGAAAGTCAAGCTGTTATGACAAAACTCTTGTGTGTCCCAAGCAGTGTCCTGAGCGCAAGCCAGCAGATCCAACAGCTAAAGCCTGTTTTGCTGATTGTGGCCCCAAATGCGAAGCCACCTGCAGAAGTAAGAAAGTGTCATCTTAGATATTTGTTGCTTTATTCGATTGAAAAGAATACTTAGTGAGTTAGATTTGAGTATACACAATGGATTAAGATATTAGATATAGCTCAAAGAAATCTATATTTACTTCTGATTTTGTGCAGGCTGATTTTCTCTTGTAAGAATTCAGATTTTGAGAGGAAAATTTTGTATTGACTGGATTTTGTTGTGGTTTTAGTGGGTTTAGAGGATTTGCAAAGATATTTGTCTTTTTGAACTTATTTTCTTCAGGTGTTGTCTTCTTTGTTAATTAGGATAGATACTTTCTTGTGCTATGTGCTCTCTTGAGGTATCAGTATTCTCTATCCTTAGTAGATATTGGGATCCAAATACTCTCATTAATATGTTCACATTTCCTTCTTTTATTGGGGTTCAAGTCTGCAACAAATGTATGCTATTTTCACTTTGAACTAAACTATGGTCTCCAACTATTTGAAAGCTGTGTCAGCACCAGAGATAGGATTGCAAGCTATGTTGATGTGTTAGCCTTTTTCTATTTTCTCTTTAAGATATTTCGCTCGTTTCTCAATCATAGAGTGCACATACCTCACCTAGTGTGTTAGTGTTCTTCCTCTGTAACATAGATTTGGGTGAACGTGCATTATTATCTATTCCTTCTTAGAGACTTAAATTAACTCAATTTCAATCCAAAATTCTGCATTGATTAGTAAGTGAATCTGAAGGTTGTATCTACTGTAGGTCTTTTTAATTTCTTGTAATCAAAGTTACTATATTTTAATATTTATATTCCCCTTCCCTTAGGCTACTGGCAATACTGTTTTTCTATGTGACACTGGATAGTTTAGTGGTAGTCTAATTATCTCCTTGATGATATGATCTACTCCAACCCACCTTTTCTTCTCCTATCCAACACCTGATTTACTCATTTGAATTGAAGCTGTCACCCTCAACCATATTCTTCGTCGCCTTGTTCTATTCAGCAATATTCTAATTGTAATCTTTGACTTGCAATGCTAGTCCAATAGTACAATGGGTTGTCTATTTTTGTCTTTGCTTATCACGGCCATTGGAGAATCTGCTTCTAATCTTGTGATAATCTGTTAGATAGTGTTGGATTGATCACTATATTTTTGGAATAAGATCTTATGGATTAATCATAATTTTGGGTATCCGTGAATTGGAAGTTTATTATTATCTGTGTGTTTTGGTGTAAAAGTAAATCTATATGTGACATCAAAGCCTCAATCCAAATTCATTTCTCCTAAATGATGTTGGAGGTGTTGGTGTACCAGTAAATCTATGCGACATCAAAGCCTCAATGCAAATCCATTTCTCCCAGATTAAGTTGAAGGGTATGTTTGAGTAATTGTCACACCTCTCAAAATTAATCTCATAGACTAAATACCACTCTAGATATAAATGAAGATTCACTTACCCTTGCTGATTTAAGTGTAAAATAAAATATATATAGTTATCCATGGAAGATACCCTCTCTCAGCCAGTAAGCCCATACCCAACAGTCTTAAGCAGTATATATAAATATAGACATGTATGTGACCTAAAGTCTAGGATCCCTTTAAATGGAACACACCTCTCAAAACCAGCAGAGAGCTTCTGTCCAAAAGATGCGTCGATTGTCTACTATGGCAAAGTGGGTCCCTTTTAATAGATCTTATTTTTAAAGGCCACAGTTACTATTATACACAATTGTCTTATAATCAACATAATAAGAAAACAAATGAATTTTTCCTCGTTTTCACTGATTGATTTTAATGAATGCTATTATGTTTCAGAGCGCAAGCCTAACTGTAATGGATTTGGAGCACTCTGCTATGATCCCCGCTTCGTAGGAGGCGATGGTGTGATGTTCTACTTCCATGGCAAGAGCAACGAAGATTTCGCCCTGGTTTCTGACAACGATCTCCAAATCAATGCTCATTTTATTGGCAGAAGGCCACAAGGAAGAAGCAGGGATTACACCTGGGTTCAATCTCTAGCCATCATGTATGGCACCCACACTTTCACATTGGGTGCAAACAAAGTAGCCGAATGGAATGACAATGTCGACCAGTTGTTGTTCACATTCGACAACCAGGCCTTCACCATTCCAGAAGGACATCTGTCGGTATGGAATGCTCCTTCGATAGTTGGACTAACTGTGGAACGCACGGCACAGTATAACAGCATTAATGTTGTCATCCCTGAAATGTTAGATTTATCTATCAGTGTGGTGCCTATTACTAAGGAGGATGACCGTATCCACAAATACCAAATTCCTTCAAACGATTGCTTTGCTCATCTTGAAATACAGTTCAAGTTTCTCAGTCTTTCTTCTAATGTGGAGGGTGTTTTGGGACAGACTTACAGGCCCGATTTTAAGAGTCCCGTGAAGGTGGGAGTGCCAATGCCTATCATGGGTGGTGAAGACAAGTATAAAACTTCATCTCTTACTGCAACAGATTGCAAGCTCTGTATTTTCAAAGAAAACTCAGTTTCCCATTTGGAAAGCTTGCCTGTTAAGTCGGCTGCTACTTTTGATTGTGCTAGCAAGCTGGGTAATGGATCTGGTATTGTATGCCGCAGATAAGTTGAAATATGGCATGGCTGAGAGCATCTATAACAGCTTTCTATACTAATAAACATATATATATACCTATATAGTCATATGCTTAGAGATTTAGTGGGCTCTTTCTTACTATGGAGCACTGCATGGTTTCCATGCTTATATTCTCCTGGTTTGATTGTAATAAAGAGATTTATGTCGACTGAAAAGTATATTTAGGGAAACTTCCCTTATTTTGGTTTTGTATGAAGCGGTAATAGAAAATTATTATGTGAATTTCTTTGGTAAAGGAAAAAGTTTCGTCTTCAAAACAGTTTTTCATTTTTCATTTTTTATTTTTTTAATGTTTTACAACTCCACCTGCTACGGATCTCATATGATAAAATAAACATGTCATGTGAGCATCGAAATAATTTTTAATGTAATTATGTAGAATTGCTTCTAAAATTTTGCTAAATAAATTTTTAAAATATTTTAATATGAATCTTATTTAAGATGTATATTTTGATGGTATTTATTAATTAATTGAAATTAAAAGTCGTGTAATATTCTAACTTTCAATAAATGTGATTATAAGTGCATCCTCTTAAATAGATAATATGTCTTGTTGAATAGACAACATACTCTTTTTAGAGTAAATTTTTTGAAGAATAGTTACACTCCATTTGATATAAGGTGCGTATTGATACTTTATTGACTATTAGCAAAATTCTTCTATAGGGGTAACAACTATGCTTTTAATTTTGCAATTTTATTACTATTATTATTATTATTATTATTATTATTATTATTATTATTATTATTATTATTATTATTATTATTATCTAAAATCATCTTTTTATTTGAAGGTTTAAAATAAATAAATATATAGTTTTTAGTATTGTTGAGACAATTTACAATAATAAATATTTCTTAATTAGTTATTATAGAGCCTTTTTTTCTCTACAAGTAGTTTGGAGTGTTTTCCTATGCTTTAATTTTTGTTCCTCCATCGGATTTGTGGTCCCATGGGCCTTGTTTCTTTCTCCTCCTTTTGTTTTTTGCATGTCAGGGTCCACCACATGTCATACAAACATGCTTTCAAGTAGGTTGCAACCTTCTTTCTTTATAAAGGAGCATGATGGCACCATGTAGTAGTCGCACAGTCTTTTATGGGAATTCTCTTCCTAGCCACGAAGAATGGCATGTGTCTGCACCATAGGTTTTTTCACAAGCAACACCAAGGAGACCTTGGAAATGCCCACCTACATGCCATGTGTCCCAAACAACATTTTTCCAGTAAAGAGAGTATGTGGCATCAGGCCTAGCAATTTGAAGCATTTTTGTGGGTAGGAGGATATTAAAGTGTGTTAGACATCAACCACCCAATATTTATAGACAATTGGATCTGTGTCAGATAGAGGTAAGGTGCCACATTGAAATCTTTTTAGTGGTAGCCAAGGTCCAGCTCAACAAGCTTTGCACAGATTTTTGTTGAAAAGAACGCGACAGGGGAATTTGAGTTATGTTTGAATTGGTGCTTAGAAACTCAAACTTTATTTCATTATGGGCTCATCTAACATAATCTAATCTTCAAATGGGATTTTTGCGGTGGTAGCTTAATTCCATCGTTTTGGGGTTTTTGCTCTTTGTGATTAAGTGGTGGAGAGAACTTTATGCTTGTTGGTTTCCCTTGTTCTATAAAAGGGAATTTATGAGCCTCTACCATGGAGTTAGGAAAAATAGTAGGTGGAGAATCTATTATAAAGTTGTCTCTCTCTAAAATAGTATTTAGAGATTGATTTTGAGATGGTGTCTAGTTCATAACACTCAACCTCAACATTTTGTATTGATCTTAAATTAAAATTAATAGAAGGATAGAGTGTCTTACATTATGCCTATTCAACCTTTATTATGCATTTAAATACTTCCTTCATTTGTTAAATCAATGCTCAGTGTCATCTATGACTGGACATGATCTTGATAATTGATCATTTTTTGGTTTTAAGCTTTTGTAATATTTTGCATAAATCTACAGTCAATTGAATCATGCCACTCTTTCGTTTTTTGCAAAAGTTTGTGTTGAGTTTCACACTATGCTATTAAGTGAAGCAATTTTTGTAAAGTATTTGAAGCATTAGTAATTTTTCTTCTTTAGGCATATCATCCTTTGTTGAACCTTAGTGGGTGTTTCCTACGAGAATATTTGAATGTTTTCTTTGTGATTGCATAGGCTTTAGTAGTTCATTCTCTTCTCAACAATGAAGGGTTTATAGCACTATGTGCACTATTTCAAAATTGATGCTCTAGTAGGAAGATTTGAAATGTTGTAAAAGATTTTGGCGTATCGCCTTAGTTTATTTTTTGCATTTCTTTTTCCCTTTTTCGCAAACCAAGAATGAAGAGCCAGCTTCTAAAATCCCTGAAGTTATTCAATGGAACGCAATGTGTCCCCCATCCACTAAATTTCCCACAAGGTTGTTTAGAGAAGTGTAATTTTTCATGATCAACAATTCTTTTTTTGGAACTCCTGGTGGGGCCCAAATTTTCACTCTATTGTAATGACAAAAAAAGGTCCCCCTAACTTGGCCTTGATTTAGTGTTGTAATATGCCTGACATATTCACATTAGGTCTTGGGCCCTTGTGAACTAAATGAGTTTAATGGTGTCTTTTTTAAAGTGTTGTAACACACTTTCACACTTGTCTAGGGTTGTCATTAATAATTGGGCTTTCTTATGCTTTAGTTGGCCTTATTTTACATCCACAAGCTTCATTTAATGCATATTTTTTAGGATAATTCTGACACAAATCAATATCCAATCATAATTTAGGGACTCATTCCCCACCTTGGGCTAATGAGTCCCACCTAAACTTTTTTTTTCTCAATTTTGATTTCACACCTTTCTAAGAATTTTTAAAAAATGGTCCTAAAAATTAGGCCTAGTGGGACTCATTCGCCACCTTGGTCAAATGAGTCTCGTGTGGCCCAAAATCAAAATTAATTCAAAAAATTTGCAGGATTTTATCCTCATAGATTTGATGTCGGCTTACATGATGTTGTAATTTTGAGAATTCTTGCATAATTAAGTGTAAATACAACTCCTTTTAACTCATTTTAACCCCAAGCATTCAAGTATTCATCTTGATAGAAAATTTGAGTTCACAAGTTTTTACAAGAGCATTCAAGGGCTGATTATCAAGCATTTTAAAGCAACATTCAAGTATCAAGCATCATGTCAATGATTTCATGCATCATGTTTGTTTTGGAGCTAACAATTGTGATGTAGGATTTATATGATTCAATCAATCATTTCATTCAAGATCTATCATCTTCAAGCAAGACTCAAGATCTACATCCATTGGAGCCATTGCATGTATGTTTGCAACACTTTATTACAAGGGTTTGGTGAGTTGCAACATCATATTTTGTTCATTCATCATTCTCCATTACTATTTCATTCTATTTCAATACTATTTCATTCTATTTCAAGGTTTGATTAACAAAACATGATTTAACCAAGGAAAAACCCTATCCACTAACCTGAAAACATTTTCCCCTCTCGTTTTTGTGTGATTTTTAGGTCTAGGTTGCAGATTTCCTAAGGAGCAAGATGGGAGAAAAGTTGTCAAAGTTGTCATCAAGCCTTGGAGAACACCTAAAGGTTTCAAATCAAGGTTTCGGATCCAGAAATCAATTAAGAAGGATAGAGTTGATAGAGAAGAGCAAGATCAAACTTTGAAGCTTCAGAAAACCCTAACTTGACTGATTCACCACTTTTGGCAAATGATTCCCAGTTTCAGTCAAAATTCAGATTTTTGTAGATTCTTGTTCCCGCACAGAAACCCAAATTTTGGAATGATTTGCCCAGATTGGCGAATGAGTCCCACTCAGTATTAAAGGAAGAAATTTCAGTGTTTCAGACCCCCTTCCAGCCATTTCTAGATTTCCAAGTGCACATATGCCTTTCTATAGTTTTTTGTGTTGTTTCATTTACATTTCTTGGTCATTTAGTGTTACTTTACATTGAATTAGGGTTTTGTATTTCATTTTGCATTAAATACTTTGCATTTGATTTTTCTTTCCAAGTTCTTACTTGGTGGTGAACCCCCATGAGTTTGTATTCATACCCTAGGACAACCCTATATTGCAAGATTTCATTCTCCTTTACACTGAGAACTCAAGGGTTATCCTTGAATGAAATTGGAGAAGTGGGTGTGCTCTATGTTCTAAAACCATATGATAGCAACATACAAATTTTTCACCATTTCATTTTGGTGAACCTGCATTTAGAACATTAAAATTCTAATTTGGAGTGCATCATCATCCTAGATTTGGTTTGCATTAACATTGCATTAGGATTTGCATTAGTCAATTGGAATTCTAGGGTTTCTAATTTTGCATTAGTGAAAGATCATATAGCTTGCATTTTTTCATCTCATTTCACTAAAAATTAAACAAAATCTACATTTTTAGTTAGGATTTACATCATATAGCATAAAAAGCATAAAAATATTTTATTTTTTTTTGAAAATTTGAAAACAAATCCCTACTAGGACTCATTTGCCACCTTCGGTGAATCAGTCCCTGTGAACATTTTGAACTGCATTTTCTAGCATTCAAAGTTCTGTTTTGGAGTTTCTATTTCCTTTTATTAGCTTTCTTTTTCAATTTCTAGAATTTCTATAATATTCACCTCATTTTTCTTACTTATATTGCATTTGAATCCAATTTGCATTAAGTCGCCATTGCATGAGTATTTGGTGTCCTATTGCTAATACTATAGTGACATGAAGTTTGAGACTCATGTCATCCTATGATAGCACAATTGTTGTGGATCTTGGGTTATCTAACTCTTTCACTCCTAGTATTGACACTAGTACACTAGGTATGGACTATACCCTCAACAACTCTTTCCCTTCAAGTAGTGTGATGTATGCTGAAACAAGGAATGATAGTATCTCGCAAGAAAACATAATTCAAATCCATGAAGACCTAGCAAGCTTACAACATCAAGTGCAAAATGATAAAATTTCAACTACTTCCATCCCTATTGTAGATAACATTCATTGCATGCTTGAAAGTGTGATGGACTTGACCTTGTGAAAACATAGTTCAAATATTTGGCAAAAATATCACCTCAACCACTAGATTTCCTTTACCTACAAACAATATCACAAGCCAAGGAGGAACTCAAATTCCTCCTCTCACAACAATTGCCTCAAAACCTACCTATACAAACCCTCATGTCATAACAACAATGAAACCAAATAGTAATTTGATTCCTTCCTTGGGTATTTCTACTAGCATCCCTAGTTCCTTTGTGGCATCACACATCATATCTCCTACCACTTTACCACCTACAAGCATTCCATTCACATGTCCTTCAAACACATACACTCCTTCACCTTTTTTTGCTTCCATCTCATAACACAAGCAATGAATCTCTCATAAACCAAATTTTCCAAACCATTTCATCACTTCAAAAGAAAGTTTCCACCATCAACGAAAATCAAAATGGCCCACCTACATATTATTTCAAAATTAGTCCATCATCCTTGGAGATATTGTGAACACTGATGCCACAAGGTGTAAAGGTGCCTAGATTTGAAAAATATGGAGGAAAGGGAGATCCTTCTAACCGTGATAATGCCTATACTGCCTTATGCAACAATTTTTTCTTTGATGATAAACTCTTAGGTATGTGTAGGATCATGATGGGCCAAAAAGTGGCAATATGATGGGTATGTGGCTGATGAAATTTTTTTTACCAAAAATTGATGAAATGAAAAGGGTTTTTAAAGTACATTCTCAGCTTTCCACCAATATAAATTATGTTTTACATTGAATTTAATAAATAATTATTATTCATTTTCTATTTGAATTATGACTAAAATCATGATTGATAGGTTGATTGAAAAACATCTATAGCTTTCAAATGGTATCACATTTCTTGAATCCAAAAAATGTGTCACATTCTATGCTTCACATACTATATGATTAAAAAAAAAAAATTGAATTTCATGAAGTTTTGACCAAGTTAAGGTGGTTAGACATACAAGTTTTTTATATTTTTAAAATTGTAATAAAAATTCATAATTAATTATTTACTTGGAAAAAAATTACAAAAAAATATGGATCACATCAAGACATGAGTCCTCTACTTATATCTAAAATATTATAAAAAAATATTATCATTTTATTGTGGTTAGGGTGGTTAGACATACACATAGTTCTTATCTTTTCCCTGAAATTTAAGGACTACTGCATTGAAATTTCAAATTTTCACCAAATAGATTTTTTTTAAAAAAAAAAACCTAGTAGTTTAGAAACTACATTCAACTTGCTAAAGATTCATGTTCTTACATATTTTTAAAATAATATAGATAAATTATTCAAATTTTTATGTCAAGTTACCTAACTCTGATTTTTTTGATTTTTTTGACACTTAAGGGCTTGTTTTTTCCATGATGATCCTGCAAATACCCTCTTGGCTAAGCTTTTCCCTAGGTCCTTGAAGGATATTTCTTTGAAGTGGTTTCTTGTTTACTATACAGCTCAATTCATTCATTCAATGAACTTGTTGAGGAATTTCTTAACCATTTCCAAGTGCATATGACCCCTAAGATGACCTTGGTTGATTTGGTGAGATGCAAGAAAAAAGAAGAAGAAAAGATAACTAACTTTATCTCACGGTACCAATCACTTTATTCCCAAATCGATGTCAAGGTTCCAAACCCTCACATTCAAAAAATGTTCATAGAAAATTTGCAAAGCAAGATACAAGATAAGCTTACCATGATGAAATTTTCATCCTTTATGCACTTGTGTACTGCCCTATTTGATTATCAAAATTTGGTTAGTAGTCATGATACAAAGTCCACTTGTAACTTAACAGAGAAATCTGAGTCTGCAAACCAAAACAATTTCCAACCTTTTAGAAAAAATAATAAAGGGTTCCTCCAATTCAATCCCCCTCAACAAACAATTCAAAACATCAATAACCAAGTAGCTGTTGTTAGAGCCATGATACCCTTTAGCTATGGTGATCCAAAAAGATGATTCACTCCCTTACCCGACACCCTTCATAACACAATGTCCCAACTCATAGAACAAAATATGATTACCTTGCCTCCCATTAAACAACCTAATCCTAGTAAACCTTTACCCGCAAGCTATAGACCAAACTCTTACTGCCAACAACCTCCAAATCAATGCTCATTTTATCGGAAGAAGGCCACAAGGAAGAAGTAGGGATTACACTTGGGTTCAATCTCTAGCCATCATGTATGGCACCCACATTTTCATATTGGGTGTTGTTCACATTCGACAACCAGGCCTTCACCATTCCAAAAGGACATTTGTTGGTATAGAATGCTCCTTCGATAGTTGGACTAACAATGGAACACATGACATAGTATAATAAAATTAATGTTCTCATCCCTCAAATGTTAGATTTATCTATCAGTGTGGTTCCTATTACTAAGGAAGATGATTGTATTCACAAATTCCAAATTCCTTCAAATGATTGCTTTGCTTATCTTGAAATACAGTTCAAGTTTCTCAATCATTCTTCTAATGTAGATGGTGTTTTGGGACAGACTTACAGGCCCAACTTTAAGAGTCCCGTGAAGGTGGAAGTTCCAATGCCTACCATGGGTGGTGAAGACAAGTATAAAAATTCATCTCTTACTGTAGCAAATTGCAAGCTCTGTATTTTCAAGAAAAACTCAGTTTCCCATTTGGAAAGCTTGCTTGTTAAGCTGACTGCTACTTTTAATTATGCTAGCAAGCTGGGTAATGGATCTGGTATTTTATGCCATAGATAAGTTGAAATATGGCATGGCTGAGAGCATCTATAATAGCTTTCTATGCTAATAAACATATATATACGTCTATATAGTCATATATGCTCAGAGATTTAGTGGGCTCTTTCTTACTTTGGAGCACTGCATGGTTTCCATGCTTATATTCTCCTGGTTTTATTGTAATAAAGAGATTTATGTCAATTGAAAAGTATATTTAGATAAACTTCCCTTATTTTAGTTTTTTTTGAAGTGCTAATAGACAATTATTATGCGGATTTCTTTGGAAAAGGAAAAAGTTTCGTCTTCAATACAACTTTTCATTTTTTCATTTTTATTTTTTATTTTTTTAATGTTTTATAGCTCCACTCACTATGGATCTCATTTGATAAAATACACGTCATGTGAGCATTGAAATAGTTTTTAATGTAATTATGTAGTATTGCTTTTAAAATTCTACTAAATAAATTTAAAAAATATTTTAATACGAATGTTATTTGAGATGTATATTTTGATCGTATTTATTGATTAATTGAAATTGAAAGTCATGTACTATTCTAACTTTCAATAAATTTGATTACAATTTCATCCTCTTAAATAGACAATATGTCTTGTTGAATAGACAACACACTCTTTTTAGAGTAATTTTTTTAAAGAATAGTTACACCGTGTTTGATATAAGGTGCTTATTGATACTTTATTGACTATTAGCAAAATTATTCCATAGGGGTAACAATTATGCTTTTAATTTTGCAATTGCTTTTTTTAATTTTTTATTATTATTTAAAATCATCTTTTTATTTGAAGATTTAAAGTATATAAATTTATAGTTTTTAGTATTTGTTGAGATAATTTATTGTAATAAGTATTTCTTAATTGGTTATTGTAGAGGGTTTTTTCTCTACAAGTAGTTTGGAGTGTTTTCTTGTGCTTTAATTTTTGTTCTTTCATTGGCTTTGTGGTCCCACGAGCCTTGTTTCTTTCTCCTCCTTTTGCCACATCATATAAGGTGCTTATTGATACTTTATTAACTGTTAGCAAAATTATTCCATAGGGGTAACTGATGGCACTTTCAAATTTTGCAAATTTGAGATGGCCATATTAAAAATTTTCCCTCTACACTCTCAAAAAAGCACCTGAGAAATTTTCTTAAGTGACCAACTTTGGAGGGTCACAATTTGGAGCAAATTAATTTTCAAGCCAAACCCATTTGTGAGCATGTTCAGTTGACATATGTGAATGCGCATGTCAATTTTTAGCTTCCTGTGATGAGTTTTGATACGGTTTTGAAAAGCAGAGCTAGAGGGTTTTGGCACTTTTCTACTGTTTGTGAACTCATAGTTCTGCGAATTGGCCTCCCGTTCAAGCTTTTATTTTGCAACTGGATGATTTTCATAATGAAAGGGTTGTTTCTCTCCATTATCCATAAACTCATGTACTCCCCTATCCAATTTCAGAGCCTCATGATTTGATTTTCTATTTTTTTGAGATAAAAAATAAATGCAGTTTGCTTAATTTTACATCTACATTTCTGATAGTTTTTCAATGTGGTGAACTTTGACCCCTAATATCTCATGAATATTGATGATTGAATGAAATCCCTCTTGTGCACATACTTTGGGTACCTAAATGAGCTTATGTTTCTAGTGGCAACCCCCCAGAAGTTGTTTTGATATTTTTTCAAAGTGGCGACTTTGAGAGCACTGATTGGTTCTAAACAAGTGCAATTGTAGAAAATGCCTGAGTGAGAAAATTTGTTGATTAATATCTTTCACCTCGAAATCTCTTTTGTCAAACCATCTTTTGCACTCCATTTCAGGGTCAAATGTCTACATTCATGTTCAATTTTGCGCCTCAAGGATAAGTTTTGATGGGTTATTTAATTGCTTTCTAATTGCTTTTAAATATGAAGGAAATTTAAAGTTGGGAAAAAGGGTAAAAACACGGGCAATCATATTATTGTGGGCCTAGAAAAGTGAATGAAATATATTCACTGCACAAGTAAAAATTCTCTTTGTTGATGGGAGGTGAGTATTATGGAAATGGGTAAAATTATTTTGCCTCACAAGTATTCTTTTAAATTATTCACCTTTTGAATATTACAAGTGCAAGTGAAAAGGCATCATCAGCTTTAAATAAATCAAAATCTCTATTTTGAGGCAAGATTATTATTGTTGGGAGATAAAGTAAAGTGCACAGGAAATTAATTTGCAACAAGGTAAAATGCTTCTCTAGATGGAAAAGAGTACTTGCAGCCTAGGTAAAGTGAAGATGGAGATTTTCAATTTGGTGGGAAAATTTTTGTTGCAAATGAATAAAATGCAATTGAAATTTATTTTGAAATGAAATGTAATGAGCCAATAGCCTGAAGCTTGTTTGCTCCTTAATGTATAAAAGGAAAGTCAAGGCTGTTGTGTAGGGGTCTTGGTTGTAGTCTAGATCAGAATTGTGCAAAATAAGAACATTGAGAATGCATATGCAGTCCTTATCTTAGATTTTGAGTAGAATTAGTGAATTTGGTCAATTATGTGGTTTTTGAACATATCAAGATAGAAATGTTAATCTCTCAAGCCTTTTGTCTCTCCATCTTGATATTTTGCATGAATTATTAATGGATTTGGATCAAGGATTTTTTCATTAATTATCATTTATTTTCCACTTTGATATATGATTTAATTGTTTCTCTCATCTAATAGATTGGGTTAAATGCTTTGGTTAAGTCATAAATTCATGCTTGTGTCATATGGATTTGCTAAGTAGTCATAGGATTTTGGGTGTCAATGTGTAAATTGTAAGGCAATTGCAAAGATTATGGATGTTCAAGATTAAATCTGCCTTGTAGTTCAATTTACTATATTTTGAATCCTAACCCATGGATATGACACTAGTCTTGACTATTGTGTACACTTTTCTCATTTCTAGTATTTCAATTCTAGAACAAATTTCATAAATACAATTCCAATTGACCTACCTTTGCAACAATTTGGTGCTATTTGATATTCTCAGTTCTAGATATTTAAATTCTCTCAAGGAAATTCCAATTTCTTGAAGGATTTCATCTATTTAGTCCCTGGTGAGAATATATCTACTTAATATGCAATGTATGTGGAAATATTATGAAAGAGTGTTATAAATACATTGTGGGATCACCCTCCTGAGTTTTGTAGAGCCTGAAGTGTAGGAGGAAAGCTAAATTTCTTTCTCTCATTCATTGGCCCAACCCCTTTTAGGTTGCTAATCATTGGAATTAGAAAATCCAAGGCTTCCTTGAAGATCTAGCTGGTATTTTAAAGAGTCAACAATAACAACTATGCTTTTAATTTATTATTATTATTTAAAATCATCTTTTTATTTGAAGGTTTAAAATAAATAAATTTATAGTTTTTAGTATTTTTTGAGACAATTTATTGTAATAAGTATTTCTTAATTGGTTATTGTAGAGGGTTTTTTCTCTACAAGTAGTTTGAAGTGTTTTCTTCTTTAGTTTTTGTTCTTTCATCGGCTTTGTGGTCCCTTAGGCCTTGTTTCTTTCTCCTCCTTTTTTCTTGCATGTTGGGTTTCGCCACGTGTCACACAAGCATACTTTCAAGCAAGTTGCAACCCTGTCTCTTTATAAAGGCATGTGATGGTGCCATGTAGAACCATGGTCTTTTATGGGAATTCTCTTCCTAGCCGTGGAGAATGACACGTGTCTACACCACAATTTTTTTCACAAGCAACACCAAGGAGACCTTGGAAATTCCCACCCACATGGCATGTGTTTGGGTGATCCCACAAAGCTAGTTTACAATTTCTGAAAAATTCTATTTTTTGCTAAAATCACATATTTTTAGAAAATATAATGATTTAAGCCTTAAAAAGTTCCATTTAAAGCATTCCACTTGAAGAGGGTTTGATCAAACTACCTTAGATCAAACCCCCTTGGATAGAACCTCTCTAGCTTTAAACCATACCTATAACGGAGTCTCCTTTACACCTATCAAAATGTTAATAAAAAACCACTTTTAATCTACCTTATGGGGGATCAAATGAATTCATTTAAAAAAAAAAATTGTATGTAGTCCTTATTATAAACTTCCCAAAAAGTATAATTTTAAATAAATTTATTTTTCTTATTATATTTTTTTTATTTCTTGTGAATGTAGGTTTTTCACCGAAAATCAAGCTCTATGGTCTACACATGGAAAAATAGAAGATTATCAAAAAAAAATTCGAAAATGTGAGTGCACCAGATATTGAAGTCCTTGATCCAACAAAAAAAAAATTGAATGTTGATACATACAAAAAAAGTTGTGTTATACGGTCTACCTATGTCTGAATTGTAATTGGTTTGACTTCAAAACTTGATTAAGAAAAAAATATTCAATAAAACACTATCTAACCGAGTGGAAGCACTATATATCAGAGTTACAAATCTAAATTTGAAATAATTATAATTTTATCCTTCATGGAAAAAAATTTGTGTTATATGGTGAGCATCACTTTTTAAAAATGTTGTTTTCTGAAAAAAACTAGTTTTTGAGGGAGATGGAAAAAGAAGTGAAATATGATTCCAAAATTTTTGAAACAAATATATTTAGAATCTACAAAAACAAATTCATGAAACTTTAGTTTGTGTCATCTTCAAATTCCTCATGGTTTAGTCATTATAGGTGCCTAAAAGTGAAGATTTAGTTAGTAAAAATTATTTCAATGTCTAGTTTGGCCAAAAATTGTAAACCAGTATTGTGGGATCACCCATGATCCCAAACAACATTTTTCTAGTAAAGAGAGTATGTGACAATGGGCCTAACAATTTGAAGAAATTTCGTCAATAGGAGGATATTAAAGTGCACTAGACATCAACCACCCAATATTTACAGAAAATTGGATCTGTGTCAAATAGAGGTATGGTGCCACATTTCTCTTGATAGGGGAGATATTTTTAGTGGCAGCCAAGGTCCAGCTCATTAGGCTTTGCATATATTTTTGTTGAAAAGAATGGGAATGAGGAATTTGACTTGCATTTAAATTGGTGCTTAGCAGCTCAAACTTTATTATGCTATGGGCTCATCTAATGTAATTTGATCTTCAATTGGGATTTTTGGGGCGTTGGTTTAATGCCACCATTTGGGGTTTTTTGTTTTTTGTGATTAAGCAGTGGAGAGAGCTTTATGCTTGTTGGTTTCCCTTGTTACTATAAAAGGAAATTTTTGAGCCTCTCCTAGGAGTTAGAAAAAGAAGTAGGTGGAGAATCCATTACAGAGTTGTCTCCCTATAAAACAATATTTAGAGATTAATTTTGAGATAGTGTCTAGTCCAGAACACTCAACATTAGTATTTTGTATTGATCTTAAATTAAAATTAATAGGAGAAAGTGTATTACATTATGCCTATTTGATCTTTATTATGCATTTTTCTTCCTTCTTTTGTTAAATCAATGCTCTATGTCATTTGTGTTTGGAAATGTTCTTGATAATTGATCATCCTTTTTGGTTTGCAGCTTTTGTGAGATTTAGCGTAAATCTATAGTCAATTGAATCATGTTTACACCCTTTCATTTTCCGCAAATAGTCATGTTGAGTTTCACACTATGCTATTAAGTGAAACACTTTTTGTAAAGGATTTGAAGCATTAGTAATTGTTCTTCTTTGGGTGTATCATCCTATGTTGAACCATAGTGGGTGCTTCTCACAAGAATATTTGAATGTTTTCTTTGTGCTTGCATAGGCCTTAGTAGTTCATTCTCTTCTCAACAATGAAGAGTTTATGGCACTATGTGCATGATTTCAGAATTGATGCTTCAGTAGGAAGATTTGAAATGTTGTAAAATATTTCAGCATATCACCTTAAATAGTTTATTGTTTGCATTCCTTCCTCCCTTTGACCTGAACCAAGAATGAATTTGAGTCAGGGTGTGTGCAAGAAGTTGAGTCCACTTTTTGGCCATATAGTGGAAGTGGTTTCCCTAATTTTCAAAATTTGACACATTTTACCTTAAATTTTGAAGCACTTAGATATGGAATCTTGGAAAAAGTCACTAGTCATAAAATGTAGTACTTAGAGTCTAGTTTCCAAATATGTAATTTATTTCAATACCCAGATGATACAAATTGATTTTCAATAGGTGTTTCAAAAAAGCACTGTTTAAAAGTCTCTTTTACCATACCATGCACATGCACGTTATCCATATTTTTCCCTAAATAATCATATTTTTCTAAATCCTTTTGGGAAAATATTTGTAACTCACCGAAGTATGATTTCCATATTTTTCTGTCTTTTTTTATTGAATATTTTATTTTTTATTTTTTTACTAGCCATATTTGGTGTTTTAAAAAATCGTTGTGTACATCACACATAAGATGACCTAAAATTATTTATTTTTTGAATTTTTTTTAAATTGAAAATATTTTTTTGAGGTACACTTCCATACAATTTGTTTTCATAAAATTATGTTAATAAAAAGTTATTAAAATATTAAAAGCCCTTGATAATTCAAGTTTATGGACCTATTTTATCATAAATTAATTGAAAAATAAAAAAATTAATCTAATTGTTAAAAAAATTGTATATTTGGAATCCACATTGTCTCATCTGTAATGGGTTTTAATTTCGTCGAAAAATTCTACAATAAAAGTCTTCAGACATATGCCCAAAGTCACTATTTTCTTGTGACATTGTCAAGACCTTCAACTTGCAGGTCAAACCAAGTCCAGGGCTTAGGTTTAGTTCCCCAAGCCTTTTCCTAAACAAAAAAATAAAGCAAAGACTTGACCAAAAATTAAAATTTTAAAATTTTTGAAAACAAGACCCCATTCTATAAAATAGGATCTTGTTTCTTAAAAGTATAGAAAAATAGTTTTTTATGAAATAGGTCGTTCAAAAATAGGATCCCATTTTTAAATAGGCCATTAAATAATGGGATGGGGTCCCATTTTTTAAGAAATGGGATCCTATTTTCTTGAAGCTAATTTTGGGTTTTTTTGTAAGGAAAAAACTTCCATGTTTCATGGAATCATCTTCTTGTATTTACCTACCAACTTCTAAAATCTCAGAGGTTATTCAGTGGAATGCAATGTGTCCCCCATCCATTAGATTTCCCATAAGGTTTGTTGCAAGAATTAAGGTGTTGTCATTGATGTCAACAGGAATTCTACTGACTAGTGTTGTCATTAATGTCAACAAGAAGTCTATTGACTAGTGTTGTCATTGATGTCAACTATGGGTTGAAGATGTTGAGGATATTAAGAAAATTGATAAACTAAATAAACTATGTTGTGCAAGTGTTGTGATCCGTATTCTTTTTGTGTTGATGTTATGCATGTGTGGATTTTACAGATTAATCAAGGTTGACAAAGGTTGCTACATTTAGAATTTGGGTTTCTGGATCATCGTATAATGCGAGATATTTTCACTAATGTGTGAACTAGTTGTTCAGTGATGTTTTTTGTGGCTTGGGAGAAATGTATTTTCTCTACATTTCTGTGTTGTTGGGTTTCAAGTTGTACAGATTTGGAAATTTTCTTATAATGATTTTATCTTTATGTATTCAATTGTTTACTTGATTTGGTGCAGTATAGTGTGAGTTTCATTTATTAGTATGCAAATAAGGGTTACCATTTGTTCTAAGTTGAATTATTTGTATGGTGTGATCTGGGATGAAATGTTTGATGAATCTTAAGTAGTTTGTGGATTATTTTGAATTTAGTTAAAGTGAATTATGTTTCTTGGAACTTTCTGCTATGAAATTAGCTTAAGGAAGCATGTACTTAATGATTATGGTGTTTTGCACAAGTGTTGGAAGAACTTGTGTTTAACACTACATGTGAGGCTTGTAGAAGCGTGTTGAACTATGTTGAGATCTATTTAGGTCCTAATTAAGGATTTATGTAGGTCACCTTTCATTCCTATCCATCACAGGAATGTTTATGTGCTGACCTATTTTGAATTCGTATGTATAATGGCTACTAGCCAAAATTGGAGAAATTTTTGATGTAGAATTTGATATAAATATGTATAGTGTTGATGCAAGTGAAGGAGAGAAAAAGAGTAAGAATTGAGATAGATACGAGATTGATGTGGATGATGTATGTGATGTGAATTTGAGCAAAGCAGTGTGAACTTCACGTTAGGGTTCTTGAAGGTAGTGAGTTGAAGGCATCTAAAATATTTCAAGTGAGACTATGAAAGTGTGTGAGAAATTGTGGACTCCTTGTTGCATTGAGAAGCGTTCTTTGTGTAACATTCTTCTCCTATCTTCTTGTATTCTTTCTTTGGTTGTGAGCCTTTTGGACAGTGTGTCATATTCTAGTAGTGAGCCCCTTTTTACTAGTTTTTCTATTACTTATATTGTGAGCTAATCCTCATCGTGTTTTTTCCCTCATTGGTCTTTTCATGTAAATATAGTGTTCACTTGTGTATGGTGTTGCGATTTCATTTTTTTTTATCTACATTTCATGTTTGATCAAACTTACAAAATAAGGGTTTAATGAATGCTTGTGGATCTGATTACTGTTGAGGGTTTTGAAGGTTTAATTTGCTACAACTGACTCACCCCCCTCTTATTTATGTTCTTCATTTCAACAATTGGTATTGGAGCAAGGTTCCTTGAAGAAGAGCTTAACCACTTGAGGTAGATCTAAGATGGCAATCAAGATTTCTTTGGAATAACTAGATTTGATGGCTCATATTATTAGAATATACTCCTCAAGGATATGAGATTGAGAAGGCTTATTAGAATACATATACTCCACCTTTGAATAGTGTGAGTACAAGTGCAAAAATCAAGGCACATGAGATCAATGCTAATGCAAGATACATTACTGTGAATAGTCTTTCAAATACTGAATTAGTTAAAGTTGTGAGTTTGAAGACTACTAAAGAAGTTTGGGATAAGTTAGAAATAATTTATGAAGGATATCTAAAGGTTAAACAAGCAAAGTTGTAGAACCTAAAGGTATAGTTTGAAATGTTGCATATGTCTGAAGATGAAACAATTAAAGGCTACATATAGACAATTGATGAGTTGTTAAGTACTATCAGAGGTCTTGGTGCAACAATTAAATAATCTAAAGTGGTGAAGAGGGTTATTAGATCACTTTGAAAATTATTGTAGAGATCAGTTGATCGGTACTTTGATGACATTTGAAATGAGAAAAATGAAGAAAGGTACAAAAGTATAGACTATTTTCAAGGCTTGTAAATCAAAGAAGGTTGAAAATTTAGGTGAAGATGATCTTGATGATTTGGAAGCTAACTTTGTGAGGAAGATTAAAAAGGGAACCGATAAGTACAAAGGTAAATTACCTTTCAATTTTTTTAGTTGTGGTGGTGAGATAGGTCATTATGCTTCTAGATGTCCAAAAAGAACTCTAAATAATAAGAATAAGGAAAATAAAGGAAAGATGATTAAAAATGCTTACTATGTGAGAGAAGATGTTGGTATTTTTGATGATGAATCTGATTATGGAGATTTTGATGATGGTGAATGTTTGTTTTTGGCTATAAAAGAAGAATCTAGTTTTGATAACCCTAAAATTTGTGTGAAGGGAAGTATTTTGGAGTCAAATAATAAAGTTGAAGGTACTTTGGTATCTGCTTTTCATGTCAAAGAGGATAAAAATTATGATTTTGTTAATAGTGGTTGCTCTAATCATATGACTGGAGATAAAAGTAAGTTTGTTAAACTTGAAAACTATGATGGGGGACTAGTTAAATTTGGAGATGACTTAGGAGCCAAGATTTGTGGAATAGGTTCAATCAGTTTTGATGGAAAGCATAAAATTGACAATTTCTACTATGTTAAGGGCTTAAGACATAATCTCTTGAGTGTCGAAAAAATGTGTAGCAAAGGGTATAATCTTGTGTTCAAGGATGAAGCATATGAGATCTTAAAAGGGTCTGGAACCATGATTATTGCTAGTAAGAGAATAGATGGAAAAATCTATCAACTTAAGGGTGTTAATGGTCATTGCTTTATGTCTCAAAATAATGATAGTTGGTTATGATATCAAAGGATGTGTCACATGAATTTTAATAATTTGGAAATAATTATTTTAGTTCATGCAATGAGAGATTTACCTAGAATCACAAAACCTATCAATGATGTTTATGAGAGTTGTCAATTTGGAATACAAATAACTTGGAGTAGCTTTAAGGGAAAGGAATAATCTGCTACCAAACTTCTGGAATTAGTGCATATAGATCTTTGTGGTCCTACAAGGGTGATAAGTCTAAAAGGTGACATGTACTTTATGCTTTCGATTGATAATTATTATAGAATGATATGGGTTACTTTTCTTAGAGAAAAATATGATGCATTAGATAAATTCAAATCCCAGTTCATGTACCAATACAAATGGTGAAGCTTATCTTGAATGAAGATTTAGTCCCTAAATAGAATAACTTGGCAGAAGATACAAATGCTTGGTGATTTCCTTGCAATGATTCCCACATGCCCTAGAATTACCCTAGAGGCAACCTCCAACAAAAAAATAGCAGAATAAAGAATTCAAGGCATCTCTCTAGATGTTGGAGCCTATGCATATTAGTCTCTTGGGATTTGGAATGCTAGATTGAGTGTTCAGATGCAAGGCATGTCCTTAGAACAAGAGACAAAAATATCCCTAGACTAGGCACTCTTTTCTTGGATGAAGGGAGAAGACGCAATATTCACAAATGAAGTCCCAGCAACAAGAGCCACACAAGTCTAGTTGGACTATAACACCTTCCCAAAGTGGAGATTTATAGGAGAATTTGCACCAAAAATGCAACAACCAATGCATCAATCTCAAGTACAAAAAAAATCCCCATACAAGTTTGCTAGTCTGCATTTAATAAATCATCCCTTTCCAATATCGAGAGACAGACCTCTTTTCAAACCAAAGGTACCACCGACCAAGTTGCTCAATTTAGTTGAACAACTAAAGAAAGCTACTACCAATGTGGCCTTATGGGACATCCTAGCTATTCCAAAGAAAAATTCTCTATTGCAACATGCTTTGGAAAAAGAGAGGTTGGCTCTGCAACCAAGCTTGGCCCCAGTGCATAACCAAGAAAAAGGAAAAAGGCTAGTCCAAGAGCCTTACGCTTTAGGTGTCACAATGTTTGTGAATATCAAAGAAAGACTGACATAGTGAGGTATATAAACTAAAGCCCGCACCCTTTTTCTTAATGATGCAGGAGCATCTTGGCAACATCATGCTTCTATGATGAAATTTTTGAAGGCTAATTCACTTTTGATGTTTCAACATTGTTCAAAGGTCATATTGATCATATTTCATGTGTTTAGGTCATTAGGAGCGTCTATAGTTAAATTTTTGTGTACATTTTATAATTTTGTAAAAATTTATCACAAATATGCAAAAATGGTAAAGTTGCAAAAAGATGTAAACTTGGAAGGTCAAAGATCATTTTTTGATTTAGGGAATTAATAGGCCATTAGAAGTTATAGATTCAGTTTGAATTCCTTTAAAAATTCCTTGAATTCATTTTTTAACTTGTGGGTGATTGTACTTTACATTTTGAATGAATAAAGGCATTAATTTATGTATATATTCTCAAAAAATCTCTATGTTTCTATTGTGTATGTATTTGTACGAGAAAGAAGACATGTGGGAATATTTGTAAGTGTTAGAATGTTCAATCATCTTCCATTCTTAGCTTGTTTCATGCAATTTAGTGGAATCTACAGAAATATATTGAAGTTTTGTTGCAGACTGCTAAAACCCTGTCCTAGGGTAAACAGGGACTAAGAAAATTGAGTTTCTCTCATGCTACCTAGTGGAAATCCTTAATTTTTTGTGAAGTTGCTCATTTTTGTATACACTTTCATATTTTGGAGGTTTCAAATCTTAGAGAAAAGGTTTATGTGTGACAAATTTAAATCTGTACAGTCTAACAAAACAGAGCATCTGTGTACAATTAGGGGAATAAAGCCTAGGGTCTATGTAAATATCTATGCAAAAGGACTTATGGTGTTTTCAAAAGAATATGCAGGTCTAATATAACCTATTCCAAGAATTTTTTGAGTTTTTTTAAGTTTGGATATAGGTAAGTGCACCAATATGGTTCCCAAAAAGGGGGCTTAAGTGGCCACTTTTTTTCTGAAATCAGGAAATGTTGACCTTGGACGTGAAATTGAGGATAGTTACACTCAAAATTTTGAGATGGAACAAAAACAAGGATCAAAGTTCTCTGAGTCTACTTTCTAAACTACTAATTTATTTTGAAAATGGTTGAGATTAATGGGTTCAAAAGAGGGATGTACAGAAATTGGTGTTGTTTTTGTCAGAAAAACATAACATAGCAACTCTTGTACAACCTAAGCACGGTGAACTTTTTTGTAGTATTTTTAAAATCGCTATAGTTATAAGTTAGCTAATAGAATATAGTTGGTGCACAATTTTTTTGATAATTTTTTAATGAATATTTGATTTTTTACTAATTTTCTAAGTGGGCACTTCCTGAAAAGCATAATTTTGGTCGTGCTTCCCCTACAAATTTTTGAAAATAATTTTCTTTTTTCTTTTTTTTTTTTAAATTTGTAGAATGGAGTTTAGTTTCTAAAAATATAATTTATTTGAAATTTTGATGAATGGTTAATTTATAACAAAAAAAACACTAAACACTGCTTTTTTGGTAAAAAATAGACATACAAACAAAATAAATTATGGATGAAAGGCTTAACATTGTCAAAAAGTGAAAAAAATTACATCGTTGGATAGCTAAGAGAGAACCTAACATTACCCATGTTTTCGATTTTGTCAATATTAAACTAGATGCAATCTTGATGGTGAGCACGAACCCGATTATGTGAAAAATTATAGAATTTGCAAAAACACATCTTTGGCCTTGTTGGGAATGCCCTCCAAGCCTTTGGGTTGGTATTCCAAGGCAAATAATTTCACTTTTTTCTTTGTTTTTAACACATTATAACGTGTGTGCATTTTAAAAAAACAAAATCATAAGTGGCCAGAAAATTGGTACCCAACTTCATGCACCCTCCCATACATCAAAATCAATAAGCCTAGGTATGTTAATGTTACAAAAGACTGGTAATTCGAACACAGTAAAGTTTTTGGTGTTTTGATTTAGGTTTTTGAGTCCTTCATTGGTGTGATAGTTTCTAAAAGGTTCCAAGGTGAATTGTGAATCATTTATTGACAATGGTTGGTAAAGTTATTGATGATTGAGTCTATTCTTATTACTATCCTGTTATGACAGTCACTTTTTGGAACCAAAAGTGAAGGGTTTGAATTGGGGTTTGATAAAATGTCTTGAACAATGAATGAAGAACAATATGTCATGATTCTTTAGGCTATGATATACTTTTTTGAGCCATTAGTAAGAATATTTGGCTTGGGAATTTGGAGTTGGTAGTTTATGTGATCTCAATGGGAATATATGTTGATTTTGAACAATTTACATTGAAGGGTTTTGAGTTTGAAATTTCTAAGTTGGGATTTGGTTTTGAGATAGTCCTTATATGTTCTTAAGAGTATTTTGAGGAATATATAAATGGTTTTGGGCCTTGTTTGTAGTTTGAGTGCTTTGGAATCAAGAACTTGTGAAGGAAATGTGAAGTCCTAATTGAAAGGACAGTCAAAGATTGTTTGAGATTTTTTCAAGGGTTGTTTTTCTTCCTTTGCTTGCATCAAAGTGGTATAAGAGCATAGAAGGTTCTAGGTAGAGATTTTTTGGTTTTATTTGTGTGTGTTGTGGTGTTGTGCAGGTTAAGAAGAACCTAGTTGCTGCCAAGAGAAGGCAGAGAAAGTTAAGAGAGAGTGAAGCAAAGAGAAGCTTGCTTGAGTAGAGAACAAGATGGATGTGTTAAGAAGAAATTTTTAGGTAGAGGAAGAAAGGAAAAATAGAAAGAGGCAAGAGAAGTTTGACAAAGAGATAACTGAGTTAAAGCAAGAGATGAGAAGGTTGGATGCAGAGTTCCAGTAATCCATGATGAAGATGAAATAGATGATTGAGAAGGTGTATAGACAAGCCAAAAGTTGGAATTTTAAAATGAAGAAGAGAGCATCATGGCCCATAAAGAATATTTTTAGGAGAAGAAGAATACAAGAAAAGTTAGCAACAAGAAGGAAAAAAGAAGACGAAGAAGAGTTTCAAGATGTTGAAGAAGAATTCAAAGATGAAGAAGATAAAGGTATTCCAAAGAATAAAGATGAAGAATAACTAGTGATGAAGGACTTGATTTTAGAGGATGAAGATATGGAGTTGGTGACAAGATTAAATGAAGAGATGATCAAGGAAGAATTGGTCTTGGAAGTTTGCAAAGAATTGAAAAATGATGGAGGTATTGTGATAGAAGCCATGTGTCATTTTTTTGTTATACTAATGGTTCGAAAAGGAAACAATTTGAGGATCAAGATGCAACAAGAACAATATGCTAAGGTTAGAGTCAGAGAGCATCCAAACATAAAGAATCTGATTCTAGAAGGCAAGCAAGATAGAGGACTGATTTGCATGAACAATTTCAAACCAAAGGTAAAAATGAAGGGGATGAAAGTAGTTTCAAGGTCTATTTAAGGAAGAGGATAGAAAGAATGGAGATTGTGGAAAACTTCAAATTCAAGTGGACTTAAAATTTATTTAGCCAGGAGAATGATGCAGGAGCATCTTGGCAACATCATGCTTCTATGATGAAATTTTTGAAGGCTAATTCATTTTTTATGTTTCAGCATTGTTCAAAGCACATATTGATCACATTTCAAGTGTTTAGGTCATTAGGAGGGTCCATATTTAAATTTTGTGTCCATTTTGCAATTTTGTAAAAAGTTGTCACAAATATGCAAAAATGGTAAAGTTGCAAAAAGATGTAAACTTGGAAGGTCAAAGGTCATTTTTTGATTTGGGACGTTAATAGGTAGTTAGAAGTTATAGAGTTAGTTTTAATTCCTTTAAAAATGCCTTGAATGGATTTTTGTAACTTATGGGTGATTGTACTTCATGTTTTGAATGAATAAAGGCATTAATTTTTTAATATATTCTCAAAAAATCTATGTGTTTCTATTGTGTACGGATTTTTACGGGCAAGAAGACATGTGGGAATCTTTGTAAGTGTTATAATGTTAAATCACCTTCCATTAGATAATCTTGTTTCATTCAATTTAGTGGAATCTATAGAAATATATTGAAGTTTTGTTGCAGACTACTAAAACCCTGTCCTAGGGTAAATAGGGACTAAGAAAATTGAGTTTCTCTCATGCTACCTAGTGGAAATCCTTAAATTTTGGTGAAGTTGCTCATTTTTTTATACACTTTCATATTCTGGAGGTTTTAGATCATAGAGACAAGGTTTATGTGAGAATTTAAATCTATATAGTCTAACAAAAAAAAGCATTTGTGTGTACAATTAGGGGAATAAAGCCTACCTGGTCTATGTAAATATCTATGTAAAAGGAATTATGGTGTTTTCAAAATCATATGTAGATCTAATCTAACCTATTCCAAGTCTTAGTTGAATTTTTTTAAGTTTGGAGACATCAAAATCAATAAGCCTGCGTCTATTAATGTTGCGAAAGACTGGTAATCCAAACACAGTAAATTTTTTGGTGTTTTGATTTAGGTTTTTAGTCCTTCATTGGTGTGATAGTTTCTAATAGGTGCCAAGGTGAATTGTGAATCATTTCTTGACAATCCAGTTGGTAATTTTATTGATGGTTGAGTCTATTTTTATTGTGTGTGTGTAAAATGTGTAAAGTTAGTATCAACACAAACCTTAATGAAATGAATTATATTAAAGATTCAAAGAAAAGAAGCTACTCTAAATTCAAATTTAACAAATCTTGTAAGAATGTATTATTTTCCTCTATCCTTAAATATTCCTTTAACCTTTTGGCCCTCATATTTCTATGTGCAAAAAGGCTATTAGAATGACATTTAAGAAACAAGATTTGTATTTAACATGCAAGCTAATCAAATTCCTACATGAAACTATATGATAAATATGATGATGGATACTATGATGAATGTTGGATGATTATGATGAATGGAAAAATGGTGGTGGATACTATGGTAGTGATATATATGATTCTATATATGATTCTACATATGATCAAATGTAAACTCTAAATATGCTAATCTAAAATGCAACTATGAAGCAAAGTGCTATTCTAAGATTTAACTATGATGCAAAACATGATATAAAATGTAACTATAAGACTCCATAATGTTCACAAGCTCAAATTATATTCATGCATGATAACTCTATTCAAAAGTGGATTCAAAATACAATGCCAAAGGGGTGTATTTACAGCCTTTTCCAAGCATCTTGTGAGGTGGAAATGATCAACGGTCTTGATTCAAACAAGAAGAATGAATGGTGGAGATGAAGAGAATCAAGATGGTGTCCCCTTGACCAAAGACAACATGCCATTTGGATGGAATAATCTCTTGACCAATGGGCAACATGCCATTTGGATGGAAGACTCAAGTGTGTGAAGAAAAGACCATGTGTTTGAAAATTGGTGGAAGTGTGTGAGGGATAAACCATGTTATTTTAAAATTGGTTGAAGATAATTCTAATTAAAAATTAGAATTATTTAATTTCATGTGACCTTGGTGAGGTGGCACAAAAATTTGTAGACGTGCTTGAATTCCTAATCAAATTAGTGAAGATTAATTAAATAAAACAGGCTTATGGAAATTTGTTTATTTAATTAATTTAGAAGAATATCATTTTAGATTTGAAGAATTTAGAAAATGAAGTATATAAATAAATTAAGAATTTATTTATGGTGATCCCACAAAGCTGGTTTACAATTTCTGGGAGAAACTGATTTTTGCTAAAATCACATATTTTTAGAAAATATAATGATTTAAGCCTTAAAAGGTTTCATTTAAAGAATTCCAATTGAAGAGGGTTTTATCAAACTATCTTAAATCAAACCCCCTTGGATAGAACCCCACTAGTTTTAAACCATACCTATAGCAGAGTCTCTTTTACACCTATCAAAATGCTGATAAAAAACCACTTTTGATCTACCTTTTGGCAGATCAAATGAATTAGTTTAAAACGTATTATTTTTCAAGTATGTATTCCTTATTATAAGCTTCCCAAAAAGTATAATTTTAAATAAATTTAATTTTATTATTATATTTATTTTTTATTTCTCGTGAATGTAGGTTTTTCACCGAAAATCAAGCTCTCAGTTCTACACATGTGGAAAAATAGCATATTATTAAAAAAATAAAAATAAAAATATTAGTGCACCAGATATTGAATTCCTTGATCCAACAAATAAAAATAAATTGACTTTCGATACACACAAAAAAAGTTACGCATTATACAGTCGCGCTATGTCTAAATTATAATTGGTTTGAATTCGAAACTTGATTAAAGAAAAAATATTCAATAAAAACCTATCTAACCAAGTGGAAGCACTAGATATCAGAGTTACAAATCTAAATTTGAAAGAATTATAATTTTATCCTTCATGGAAAAAAATTTATGTATTATACGGTGAGCGTCACTTTTTAAATTTTTTTTTTTTTTTGAAAAAACTAGTTTTTGAGGGAGATGGAAAAAGAAGTGCAATTTGATTCCAAAATTTTTGAAAAAAATATATTTAGAATCTATAGAAAAAATGACACAAAACTCTAGTTTGCATCATCTTCAAATTCCTCACGGTTTAGCTGCTATAGGTGCTTGAAAGTGAAGATTTAGTTAAAAAAAATTATTTCAGTGTACAGTTTGGCCAAAAATTGTAAACCACTATTGTGGGATCACAATATGTAGTTGAATATTAATTAAATAACTAGTATTTAATTAATTAAATGCCATGACCATTTTTAGGTGTATACACTTATCCCCTCTTGGAAGTAATGTGTTTATACTTATGCCCATAAAAAGTTTTGATGCCCTAGTCAATACCCCAGACATTGATTTTCAGGTACTGACAGATATATGCCCCCTTGAGAGATAAATTGGTGAATTTTGGAATTTTGATGATTTGTTAGAATTGTTGGAAATTTTAATGATTGTACGATGATGTTGCAATGATGTGATGATGATCCAATGTTAAATCAATGATACTTTGATACCATAAATGATTTATCTCTCAAAATTTGATTTTGAAGAATTTGGAGATCAAGGACAGCTAGAGGAAGATGGTGATCCCATATCACAGGCATCGTATTGAGTGCATTCGCTACCATGGTTGTGCTGCTACAGCTAGACCTCTAGTATGCATTACGAGAAACCTCCTTTAGTCATTTTCCCACCTTTTATTGGTGTTTTGAACATGGAAGATAGGTTTTGTAGGCCATTTAAAGTCATTTTTGCACTTTTGGGGGTATTTTTGTTGTTTTGTAGTCATTTTTGGGTGTTTCTGAGAGGATTGGCGCATCTTGTGCCTGAAATGGCACTTTTTTCTTTTGAAATGGAGCCTTTTGCTAATTCTGTGGTGCTTTTAGGGTCACAAATGAGGATTTTTTCTAGTCTTTTGGTGCATTTGGTAGCCTTGATTTAATTTTTTGACTTGGTTCAGTGCATTTTGTCCCTTAAACGGCACTTTTTGTTGATTTTGTAGCGACTTTTGTTGATTTTGTGGTGTCTTTTGTTGTCTTCGGGGTGTTGGAAGGGTTTGTCTTTGATGCTTCCTAATGATTTGCCTTGTTGTTTTTCCTATCTGACGATGTGTGATTGATTACATTCCTCTTGGTTATGTCAAATGCTGCATTTGATGTTCATTGAGGCTTGTATATTTTTCATGAATCATGTTAGTCATTGTGTTGTGTTGTTCAGTGATGCTTTTGATTGATTTCAGTCTGATTGTGTGATGTTTGTTGCTTGATTGATGTTCGATAATATAGTTGATGATTTGATCTCATGATAAGTGAGAGTCAAATGATAGGACTGATGATGTATTGACCTCCTAATAGGTGAGGATCGATGGTAGGACTAATGATGTATTAACCTCATGATAGTTGAGGATCGATGGTAGGATTGATGATGTATCGACCTCATGATAGTTGAGGATCAATGGTAGGATTGATGATGTATTGACCTCATGATAGGTAAGGATAGATGGTAGGATTGGTTCTTGATCGACCTCATGATAGGTGAGGATCGATGAAAGGACTAATGATTGATTGGCCTCATGATAGGTGAGGTTTGATGATAGATTCACTGATGATTGTCCTAATTGATTGACATGATGATTCATTTGATGATCTTGATTGAACATGATTCGATTGACTAATGATCTTGATTGAACATTATGTTAGGACTAACTTTGATAGATGGATTGATGTAATGCTTATTTTTTTTCCATAATATGATTAGGAGGACCTTGATGTGCTTCAGTCTTGGGAGCATTTCCCAAAAACATGGGATATGGTTCATTAGTTGAGACATGGTGATTTAGATATTATCATGCATTGTGGTTTGACATCATTGTTAGATATACCCCAATATAGGAAATTAATAGGGGTTTGTTGACTCCTTTGGTGGAGAGGTGGCATAGTGACCACAACACCTTTCATCTGGCTACTAGGGAGATGATAGTTACTCCCGAGGATGTGTATCGTATCTTGTGGATTCCAGTGGTTGGTGAGATAGTTGTGTATGAAAAAATAGAGCAGGGCAGGACCAATGCCTTGTGTAGGATTTTCTGAGATGATCATGTTTCAAGTTGTTGGGTCCCCTGGTAGGAGATGGTCGGGAGATATGATCCTCTACCGTGTGTTTTTATGAGTTCATTGGGGGATTCCTTTGTCCTAACCGCAAGTCAAAGGGATTATCGATGGGTTGGGGTTGGGTATTGGAGCATATGATGTTGGAGGGGACCCAGGATATGTTTGGGTTTCTTGTATGTTAGCCCATTTCTATCATGATTTACACTAGTTTGTTTATTATGGGGCAACAAGCCTCTCTTCAGAGTTACGCTATTGCAAATATGGGCATGGGAGCATATAGTGATCACTCAGCTAGTGGGAGATAGACAGTGACCAATTAGTAGACCTTATGTGTTTAGCTACATTGGTGTGTGTGTCCAACATAAGCTGGGAAAATTAGATTATTGAAGGTGTGTCCTAGATGATCTGGAGACCATGACATGGCACCCTTACTTGGATTGTGAGGTGTGGATAGAGGATGGGATGGAGATGTCATCCATGCTTCTATCCGCGATACTTGATGGCACAAACATGTTCTATACTCAAGAGATATTTGCATCTGAGTTTGTCATTAGTTTGGACAAGTTGAAGGCAATGCCTCAAGGGGTTTCTTATTATGCACAGCTTAGCGATAGGATGTGACACAGTGGGGGTTGTGCTTATCTTATGATGTTGCTTGTAGCAAGTATTATACATTAGGCGCCATGTTTTTCTATAGGTTGCAAATGCAAGGATGACAGAGGATTATTTTGAGCATTTCTACACATACCCTTACTCTAAATTGCAATTTAACAAAATCTTTTAAGAATGTCTCATTGTCCTCTATCCTTAAAGATTCCTTTAACCTTTTTAGCCCTCATATTTCTATGTGCATAAAGGCTATTAGAATTACATTTAAGAAATGAGATTAGTATTTAACATGCAAGCTAATCAAATTCCTACATGAAACTATATGATAAAGATGATGATGGATACTTTGATGAATGGTGGATGATTATGATGAATGGAAAAATGGTGGTGGATACTATGGTAGTGATCTATATGATTCTATATATGATTCTACATATGCTCAAATTCAAATTCTAAATATGCTAATCTAAAATGCAACTATGATGAAAAGGATGACATAAAATGCAACTATGAAGCAGAGCGTTATTCTAAGATTTAACTATGATGTAAAATATGATATAAAATGTAACTATAAGACTCCATAATTTTCACAAGCTCAAACAATATTCTTGCATGATAAATCTATTCAAAAGTGGATGCAAAATACAATTCCAAAGGGGTGTATTTATAGCCCTTTCCAAGCATCTGGTGAGGTGGCAATGATCGATGGTCTCGATTCAAACAAGAAGAATGAATGGTGGAGATGAATAGAATCAAGATGGTGTCCCCTTGACCAAAGACAACATGCCATTTGGATGGAATACTCAAGTGTGTGAAGAAAAGGCCATGTGTTTGAAAATTGAAGTGTGTGAGGAATAAGCCATGTGCTTTTAAAATTGGTTGAAGATAATTATAATTAAAAAATAGAATTATTTAATTTCATGTGACCTTGGTGAGGTGGCACAAAAATTTGTAGACATGTGCTTGAATTCCTAATCAAGATTAGTGAAGATTAATTAAATAAAACAAGCTTATGGAAATTTGTTTATTTAATTAATTTAGAAGAATATCATTATAGATTTGGAGAATTTAGAAAATGAACTATATAAATAAATTGAGAATTTATTTATATGTAGTTGAATATTAATTAAATAAATAGTATTTAATTAATTAAATTCCATGACCATTTTTAGGTGTATACACTTATTACTATCCTATGATGACAATCACTTTTTGGAACCAAAAGTGAAAGGTTTGAATGGTGGTTTGATAAAATTTCTTGAACAATGAATGGGGAGGAATATCTCATGATTGTGCAGGCTATGTTATACTTGTTTGAGGCATTAGTAAGGATATTTGGCTTGGGAATTTGGAGTTGGTAGTTTATGTGATCTCAATGGGCATATATGTTGATTTTGAACAATTTACATTGAAGGGTTTTGAGTTTGAAATGTCTAAGTTGGGATTTGGTTTTGAGACAACCTTTAGATGTTGTTAAGAGTATTTTGAGGAATCTATAAATGGTTTTGGGCATTGTTTGTAGTTTGAGTGCTTTGGAATCAAGAACTTGTGAAGGAAATGTGAAGTCCTAATTGAAAGGACAGTCAAAGAGTGTTTGAGATTTTTTCAAGGGTTGTTTTTCTTCCTTTGCTTGCATCACTTAACCCTCATTGTGTGGGATAAATTTTTGAACAATTCCATGATAGATTCATGCACTAGTACCACATTCATGCTAAAGCTAGTGGCATATTCTTTGAATTTAGAATAGTAGTCCCTTGATAAGGGAATTTTGCAGCTAGATGAGAAAAAACTCCAAGGCATAGGCTTAATCAAAAGCCTTCCATTGACCCTATATTCATGCCCTATCCTGACAATCACCCAAGAGGTGGTCGTGATCAACATTTCTCCCATCTTTAGAATTATTTTATCGAGGGACTTCATTGCTAAAATTAAGGGTATTTAGCTCTCAATTGGTCCCATTTATATTAAGAACTAAGCTCAACACAAAAATGAAGATACTTTATCAGAACCACTACATGTTGAACACATTGTGGAAGATGTTATAATGAGTCTTGAAGCCATGCATACATCCATTTCCAAGAATGAGATTTATTTTGTTGAAATGTTAGAGGATGAAAAAGTGATTGGTGATTGGAATGCTGAGCAGGAGGTTTTACTAAATCAATTTATAGAATTCAAACCTTTTGATAGCTTTCATGTTACAATTCTAGGAACATATGTAATCTATGGCAAAGACTAGGTCATCCTGAAGGTGGCCAAAAACTAGGAGGCTCAAAAAGAGGGCTCAAATCATGAACAAAGCTAATCGACATTGCACTTTGATAGTGCAAGATGCAGAGCTAGATTGGGAGCATGTATTCACCTGGTATCCCCCACCAGAATGGAGACCTTTAAAGATTTTCTATTCCAATTTTCATGCACAAACAATGAGGTAGAATATGAAGGCCTTATCCATGATTTACATCTGGTATAATGCATAGGCATTAAAAAGCTACAAGTATTTGGTGATTCAAAGCTAGTGGTAAAAAAAATTAGAGGATAGTCAACCATAAAGAACGTGTGAATGCAGCCTCATTAACACATAGTATGGGACCTAATTGAGGAATTTGATGTTTTCAATATCCAATTCCTAGGTCACAAAATTTCATGGTTTATATGATGGCTTCAATCAACTCTCAATTTGAGTTAATATATGATCTAATGGTAAACCAACATGTAGTGTGGGTTATGGTGCAACCTGCTATCCTTGATAATGACCAGAACTAGCAAGTTTTTTAATGTGATGCTTAGATTGACACATTCATTAAGTAATTAGGAAAACTTATAAATCAACTATAGCCAAAGATTGAAGAACCCTAGTAGGATCAAATCATTCAACTAAAGAGTAATAAGCTTCCAAAAGGGTTAATCACCCTAGAAAACCTATTTGATTGTGATGACACAAAGAATAGCAAGCAAAGATTTGTGAAAAATAAGGGGATTATCTTGACCTCAATGTTGGAGGTGGTCAGAAGCTTAAAGTAGGAAAGGATGTGCCACAAAAAGAAAAGGAGAGGCTAAAATATTTTTGTGCTAGATATGATAGAGTGGTAGCTTGGACCTACAAGGATCTAAGGGGTTACAACCCTAGTATAATCCAACATACCATCGACCTAGTTGAAGGAGCAAAGCCAATCCAAAAAAGATAAAGGTCGATCAATCCTGAGGTAGAGCCCCTTATGGTATAAGAATTAAAGAGTCTGATTCAATATAGAATCATCTACCTAATCAAGCATTCCAATTGGGTGTCCAATCTAGTATTGGTTTGAAACAAGAGTGGCGACATTCAAATCTATGTAGATTTCAAGGATTTAAACAGAGCATCCCTAAAGGATCATTAGCCTTTTCCATCAATGGAAAAAAATCTACAAACTATGGTTAGATCGAAGATGTTATCTTTGCTCAATGGTTCTTCAAGCTACAATCAATTCAATGTCAAGGATGAAGACAAACACAAGACAATGTTCACCACTAAGTGGGGAATGTTCACATATGCAAATATGTCAAATGGCCTATATACTACAAGGGCCTCCTTCCAACATGCGATGGATGTCACCTTCAAAGATCTTATTAGTAAGATCATCCTTATTTATCTAGATGACTTGACCATATTTTCTAATTCCAAGAGTGGTCATTTTGATCATTTAGAAAAGGTCTTCTAGAGATTCCAAGAGTTCAAGATTTCCTTAAATCCTAAAAAATGTGTATTCATAGTTCCATAAGGCAAGCTTCTTGGATATGTGGTCTCTAAGGAGGGGATCTATATTGATCCTAAAAGGATAAAATCCATAAAAGAGTTTCCCTTGCTAGTAAGCAAGAAGGGGGTTCAATCCTTCTTGGGAAAGATTAACTTTGTTAGTGGGTTCATTTCTAACTTTGTTGGGCTTGAAGACCCATTATACTCATGCTAAAGAAGGATCAAATTTTCAAATCGACCCCAAAGGGTAGAAACACTTTTGAGAAGATAAAAGAAGCCATTTCCATGATTCCGGTGTTAGCAAACCCATATTTTTTTGAAATATTTTACAATGTATGTTTATGATAGTGAACACAACATTGTGACAGTGCTCACACAAAATAATAAGGAAGAAATGGTAGAGCATCTTATTGCTTTCCATTCAAGGACTCAAGGGACATGAGGAATAGTACAATTTTTTTGTAAAGAAGGTGTTTTCTATCGTAAAGAGCCTTAAATAATTTAGACACCTGCTATCAATGAGCAAGATTGTGGTCCTTGTAGCCCATACTAGTGTAAGGGAGTATATCATGGAGGGAGAAATCACAAATAAAAGGGTGAATTAGATCACTAAGATCCTAGAGTATGACATAGAAGTCTAACCTACAAAGTTGACTAGAGGAAGAGGGATGTGTGAATATCTTGTTGAAAAACTCAAACCCAAAATAAAAGAGGATCCTACGAATGAAGTTTGAGTAAATTAGTTTGAGTTAGAGGAATTTTGGGTAGTTGATAAAGAAATTTTTATGCAAACTAGAAGGTACCCAACTAGCATACCTTCACACAAAAAGAGATTCTATAGGCTACACGACATTGCATATGTCATAATTGAAGAAGTTCTTTTTAAGAGAAATTTTGATGGCATCCTCCTCTAATGTGTAGATATAAGAAAAATGGCAAAAGGATCCTAGATGAATTTCACAAATGTCCTGTGAATGGGTATTTCTCTGTCAAAACTACTACTTTAAAAATAATGCAAGTGAGTTATTATTGGCCTACCCTATTTACAAAATGCCATAGCCTAGTGAAGACATGTTCACAATGCCAATTATTTTTCTTTAAGAAGAAAAATTTAGCCATGCCTTTGTGTTTGATTGTATTCAATGAACCATTCATGCAATGGGGACTTGATCTCATTGGGATGATTGATGTTCTTTCTAGTTCTAAGCATAAATGGATATTAGCCACTACAAACTATTTCACTAAGTGGATAGAGGAGCCCACATTGAAGAATGCTATTGAAGGGGAGATTGTCAACTTTCTTGATGAGCTAGTATCACGGTTTGGATCCCCTAAGATAATGATCTCCAATAATGCACAGGAATTTATAGGGTTTAGAATGTCTAAATTTTCATTGAAGCACAAATTCTATCTCAAGACTTCATCAAATTACTACCCATAAGGAAATGGACTCATGGAGTCCATGAATAAATACACAATCCAGCTAATAAAGAGGATTGGTTTGGATCATCAAAGTGACTATCATAAGCACTTTTGGGTGGCATTATGGGTTGATCAAATTACTCCAATTAAATTTTTGAAAGCCTCACCCTATGAACTTGTATATGGAAAAGAGGTAGTGTTTCCTATTTATATGGAAATATCGACACTACAATTGCTAAAATCCCTAGAGGTGGAGGAAAATAGTGGTATGGAGATAAGGTTGGTCAAGTTTCTAAATGTATAAGAATCCCAAGAAAAGTATTTTGATGTCATAACCAACCACCAATAGGTGATCAAAAAATGGCTCAACAAAAAGGCATCCAACTATAGTTTTAAAGGAGACTTGGTCCTAAAGTATGGTGAGTGCACTGCCAAGCTAGGGCAACATGCCAAGTTCAATTCACTATGGAAAGGCCCTTTCCATATTGTAAATTGCAAAGAAAGTAATACTTTTGAATTAGAGGACATGGAAGGAAATTCCATTGAGATTTTGGTAAATGGTATTTATCTGAAGCCCTTTAGTTAATTTTTGGGACTCGTATTCTTGTGAATTTTATACATTATGTACCATATGTAAAATGTTTACAAGTGCACACAAAAAACTAGAAAACTAGAAAACTATATTTATATATAAACATCATTTACAATATAGTGATAGGCTCTGAGGCCTATATCTTTGAGGAAAAACAAAGAGCTTTTGAGAAATCTCTATAATCAATAAACTTGATACAAAAAGAAAGAGGTGTCTACATAATAGGTTCTTTTCTCTTCTTAATCTAAAAAATCCAAGTTAATAAATTTGTATTCCAATGAGGAAAGGTTGATGTAGGTGACAACCCAAAGAGACATTGATTTTTATCATGCAATTTATAGGTAAGTTAAAAGTGGTAAGCTCAAAAACTTAAAATTCACTAGCCCAAACTCTAGCCAAAAGAAGAGAACAAATCCAAAGAGTTTGATGGGGAATCATGCCTCACCAACATTCCCACCCATTGTAGGTTGTGGAGGATACACCAGGACTTGGAAGTTAATGTACCACACAACACCATATATCACCTCAACATTCGTCACACAAAGAAGAAAGGAGGTAGTAGGGGCTAACTTATCATGATGTTGCTCCAATGTGGTCATCTGGAAACCAAAATGCAAAGGGAGGCATGACACCATCTCTTAATTTTCAACATATCACCTTAGGTCCATAGACAAAGGAATGCCAAACATAGGAACCACCAGATTGATAATTTCTTTGAGGCCCACTAGGTAATCCTTACTAAACATGGTCTTGGAAAGCTCCACAATGTAAGGCTTTGACACATGGAGGTCGAGCAGCGATACCACAAACCTAGATACAATATTGGTGTTCACTCTATAATGGTTGGTATCAAAAAAAAATTCCTAGCCTAGGACCCATTTGATAGCAATGGTAACCAAGTGATTCTTCAACTTGGTTATTTTCTTCAACCTACCTTTGGATATTTCTTCAACAAAGGATAGTTGATGCTTGTTACTAAGTAGTCTAATAGGAGTACCCATATCACCTAACTAGAGTATGATAGAATTATTGAAAAGTGATTTTTTGCATTAAGGTTAAAGCCAATTTATAGAAAAAGAGGATTAGAAAACTCACAAGTGGGATCATTTTCTCATTGAAACAATAGCCAAAAATTTATCAAGTTAGTGATCTAGAGCATGAGAAAATCATACAATGTCGAATTCAGAGGCTATAGGTAATTAATCTAGGTGCTAGAATTTATGTGAATGGTTCATTTTGTTGCCAAGTGTCCTGCCACCTCCTCGCTTGTTGTCTAGTGTCATCATGTGAAGTGACCTTTGTTTTCACCACTTCCCGCTTGCATTTGATGCAAATGTATTTTCAAAGAAGTTCTACTTGTTCCTCGATGATGCATTTCCTAAGGGGATGGTTTTTAGGTTGTACCTTCATTTCTTCCCAAACGGAGGTTGAAATTTCCCAAAAAGTGGGTGATTAATTTGCACATATAATCTTGCTAGTGATTTCTCAAAGGCCAATTTTTCCATTCATATGCATTTATCATAAGTACAATTTGAGTAAGAGGTTGGTAAAAGGAAAGTGATGGTGAATATTTTTCTATGTAAACTTGTGTGAAGGTTAAATTTTAATGGTGCAAGAGAAGTTTTCTTTTTCAGAAAGGTTCTTAGCAAAATTCAAGAAAATGGTGTAGAAGCATCATCTTTTGGTAGAAGTGTTGAAGTCCCTTTTCCCCCTTCTGTTTATGTAGATGGGTTCTGCCACAATAATGGGTTACACTTTTTGGGACATCCTAATTTTTGCCTAAAACCACATATTTTTAGAAAATACAATGATTTATGACTTTAAAGGTTTCATTTAAATTATTTTAATTAAAGAAGGATTGATCAAACTCCCTTAGATCAAACCCCCTTGGATAGAACCTTGTTAGATTTAAACCATACCTATAATCGAGTCTCCTCTACACCTATCAAAATGTTGATAAAAAACCACTTTTGATTTACCTTTTGGGTGATCAAATGAATTCATTTAAAATTTATGTTTTGTAAGCCTGCAGCCCTTATTATAAGCTTCCCAAAAAGTATAATTTTAAATATTTTTAATTTGATTATTATATTTATTTTTTATCTCGTGTGAATGTAGGATTTTCAATGAACATCAAGTTCTTTATTTCACACATACGAAAAAATAGAAAAATAGAGAAAAAAAATTCTAAAACATACATGTGCACTAGGTATTGATGTCCTTATTCCAACAAAAAAAGAATAAGTTAATTCAAATGAATACAAAAAAAGTTATGTGGGCCGAAGTACACCTCTGTCCAAATTATAATTACATTGACTTGGAAAATTAATTAAAAAAAATGTGTAACAAAAAATTATGAAAAAATATCCATTCCCTAGATATTGGTGTCAAAAAAAATTATTTTAAAAATTAGAATTGTATCCTATCTATAAAAAAAGTTACGTGGGCTGAAGTAAACATCACTTTTTAAAAATGTTGATTAGTAGAAAAAATAAGTTACTAAAAATTACATAAAATGATTTACAATTTATTTTATTTTATTTTTTAAAAAATATAATTAGAATCTACACAAAATATATAACAAATAACTAGTTTTATTCATCTACAAAACCTTAATGGTTTAGCTGCTATAGGTGTAAGAAAGTGAATGTCTAGTGAAAAATCTTGATTTTAATGTCAAGTTTGGCCAAAAACTATAAACCATTATTGTGGGATCACCCAGATGTCTTTGGTGAAAGGTCTTACACCAATGCACCCATGCCAAAGGAAGAAATATTTTAAAATACAAAGTTCATGAAGAAATCACATCTTATTGACCTAGAAAAGATAAAGGTTTTTGTCGATAAAAGCCTTAGAGAAGGAGCTTTCCAAAATAGGATCAGTAGGTTGAAGGATGGAGATATTGAATCTTTGGGATTCTGACTTTGGAACTGCATCCTTCTACAATATATGGTGGTTGAGGTACATCTATGAACTAAGCTAATAGATGCTTGTGTAGATAAATTTGATGAAAGTGCAAAATTTGTCATGGGAAGAAGGATAAAATTCATTACAGTGAAGAAGATAGCAGGGATATGTTATGTATCTCATTCAACCCTATAGCAAAAAGTTTTGCAAAACAAAAAATGGAACAAAATTGGGGCTCACAAAATGACTAGGTAATATTTTGCAATCATGAGATAAAGAGAATGAAGCATTTCATGACACCTTCATTCCCCCTGGCATATAAGGAGTTTAACACAGACATGCAAGATGTCTTTTCAATGCTCATGTTCTTTTCAGCTTTGACCCAAATGATAATGTGCATGAATCTAACCATATTGGTTTAGCTTTCAAACTCAAGAAACAGAGAATTTTATTTTGGTTTGACTTCATAAAGGTCATTATAAAAAGGATGCTCAATCAACTAAGAGAATACAACAATACTTATAAGTTTATGTATTCCTCTTTTCTTTCACATCTTATTTTACATCAAAATCCTAGGATTTTTTAGAAGGGTATGGCATTAGATACTACCAATGCCTCAATCTTAGTAAACCCAATTTTGTATGGACCCCTATGCTTTCAATCACACAAGATTATTATGCTTTTTTCAATTGTTTCTTGACCCCTACCCTCCAAGACTTATAGTATTAGTAAAAAAAAATCAGGTTTACACCTAAACATATGATATGGATTGAAGAAAATAGGCCCTTGTTTGATTATTTTTTGGGCCAAATTTTAATTTTGTAAGAATGCATGGGTTCATAGAGGAGCCTTTTAGGCTACCTACTTGTGTGACAAGAAGGACTTTCACCTTCGAGATGTTTCGATAGCTATCAATTATTGATGATTCCTATGGGGCAAGAAGGAAAATAAAACACTTTATAAACCCCCTGTATCACAAGGGGTAAGTATATGGTTGTACTAATGAAGAGGGATTTGCAAGACATATTGGCCTCATTGTGACAAAAGGAAATATGATCCAGATGTTTGTATACTGTTGAAACATGACCTGCAGCCATATTAGAAAATGAAGGAAATCTAATAGAGGTTGAAGAAGCTTCATACATCAACTTATCAATTTTTTCATCTACAAGTCTTTGTGGCTTACATTTTATCATATTGTAAAATAGATCCATGCAAGAGTCCTAATTAATAAGATCTTGACAACCCCGCTAAAGAAAAGGGACTGGTCCAAAAGGAAGATGGTCAAATTTTGGAAATACCAGTAGGACATTCATATTTTGAGTGCCTTGTATGAAACTATAACAAAAGATGTTACTTTTGATAAAATATTTGATGTAGACGCAAGGATATCATCTAGAGAGAGGTTTGACTCACTGCCTCGACAGGATGAAATGGAAAATTTTAAAGAAAAAGAGCCATTTCAAAGATGAGAGTCTAGTGGCATTCATAATCCACAAGTGTTTCCACTAGGATAATACGAACCTGTAGGTTTGGAAGGATACCCATGACCTCTCAAGGAGCTCAAGGCTCATTAGGTTTGACAATTGAAGGATCTATCTTAACTAGTGAAGTGTGCACGAAGAAAAGAACTCAAGGATCAAATTTTAGGAAAGGTTTGGAGAAAGAATAAGATGAAGTGATATTGATTTTTTAAACACCTATGTTCTCTACAATGCTTGTATGTTTCACTCCTGCCATCCTCTCTACTTCTTAGTCTCAAGTTCCTCCAATTCCTCCACCTTCCACCTAGGTTGCCTTGGTAACCACTACTACATTGGACATGCTTTTCACACCTCCCACCACATCCACCACTATTGATTCTACTACATTGAAACTCCCACTCACAAACCCTACTTCTTCCACCTCCTCCATGATTGATACTTTAATTGCTCTATTAGAGGCACAAGCCCTACTTTCCAATCAGCCTCTTATGTAAGTTTCCTCATTCTTTCCTTCCACTAGACCAATGATTCTCTCTTGCATTATCACCCCTTTAAATCCAATGAGTACCCTACATCATACACAATTATGGCATGGTGTCCCACCTTTTTCACCTATGGCTCTAAGCTTTCCAAAAGTTTCACCATTAGGCGAGCCAATTGAAAGTTCCCTTCACCTTGTTCCTTTTGGTATTCCCCCTAGCATCCCAATTTTTCTAAGAAAAAGTATTGAGTCCCCTTAGAATTATCAAACTCAGTTAGACCTCTTAAAAAAGGATCAGGAAGATAGGAAGTAGAAACAAATGAAAAAATTTACACTAGCCCCAACTACCCCCAAGATAGAAACAAGTTTTGATGAGAAGCGAGAGACTCTGATGATCGCATCCATGAAGCCTCTAAAATTCAAGCCTGAAGGAGAAATGCAGTATCTAGACTACAATACCCAGGTAGTAGGCCTCAATCTTAGAGATACTCTTCCTCATGAATTCTACATAGAAGGTAGTGTCGATTGACTACTTGAAACAAGGAAAGAAGCTAAAGAAAAGAGAGGAAAAGTTAGAGGATGTTAAAGCCATAGTCACAAGGCACAAAGTAGACTATAAAAGAAAAATATGCAGACATCACTTGTCTAAGGAAGGAACAAGATGAAAATATTTTGGTGCAACTACAAATAGTACAAATAAAATTTAAGCCTCAGCTTCAATTCGAGTTAAGCGATGCATTGCTCAAGTTTGAGTCCGAGTAGGAGGGAGAAAAATTTATATCCAAGCTGCAAGAAATGGAACAAGAAATGTAGCAAGTACAAAGAGAGCTCTCTTATGTGTCAAATTGGCAAACGCATGAATGCTAGGATATGGAACAAAAGCTACAACAAATGCAAGATAAATATTTTGATGCTTCGGACTAGCATAAGTGGCTATGTTAAGATTTTGAAAAGGAAAAGAATGAAATACAAAAGGATTTGGCCAATTCCCAAGGCCAATGTATAGATGAAAATAATTCCAAATAATTGATAAGAAAATAGCTCAATGAGAAAATGGAAGAGCTATAGAGGGTACAACAAGAACTACCTGTTGACTCAAGTGTACAGGTGTAGAGCCAAGATAAGAATCAATTTCAAGAGGATCTTCATTAGGCCTAGGTAGCAATTGATACAAATAAATGGGAAAAGAAGAATATGGAGTCCACTCTATAGGCTCGAATCAAAGAAATGGAGCAATTATGCCTTAAGTTTTTAGATGCTTTATAAACAATCAAAAAAATAAGGGAGGAAATCAAAATGGAGGAGTCCCAAGCCAAACAAGAGCAAAGTATAATAGAGACAAGAGTGCAATGCACTAATTTCCTCCCCATGCTACAAAATTTATAAATTTCCTACTAGGAAAAGATAAAGGACGTAGAGACATCCCTACATCAAGCTTTAAGGTTCATGGTAGATGGACAAGATTTAAGTACTTAGGTGAGCTCGATCGTTGAGAAGATTTTGCAATCAATCAATCCCAAGGAAACTAAATTGAAAATTTTAATTGTTAATCTTTATAAGGTTGTAGAGGATACCTTGACAGATGCAAGGATTTTGAATAGAAGAGTGGCTACCAAGAAAGCCAATGAATTCTTAAATTTTAACAAGACAACCCAAAAGGGGAAGAATTTTCAGGATGATTTAAGGCTTAAAGTTAATAGGATGAAGGAATATTTTGAAGGACTAGTCCAACTTGCACTATCTTCTCTATTTTATCCCCATGGAGCTGTGTTAACTGAGGAACAAATTAGGAAATCCTTAGAGAGAAATCAACACAACCAATTGGCCTTCTAGTCTTTGAGCCCATCACCAAGCATCGAGGAGATTGAATACATCTTGTATTCCTTTGCTCAGCTCTATTTCCATATTGGATCTATGTAAGAAAAATTGAGTGATGTATCTTTTAAAGAGATATTTGATTTAGATCAGGCCTCTAAGGAATTGTGCACACTAGTTCAGCCTTTACTTATGGACTAGGAATTCCTCCACTCTTCCTTCCTCAAACTTTGTAGCCGCATGCTTCTACTTTCATTTTTTTATAAATTAGAGTTTTGTTGGGTTCATACCTCTGCAAGTGGATGCTTCCAAGAGTTTCCAAGACTGTATACCCTTTCTTCTCTACAATTAATTTGGAGTATTTTCATGTGCTTTAATTTTTCTTCTTTCATCAGCTTTGTGGTCCCATGGGCCTTTTCTTTATCCTCTTTTTCTTTTTTTCATTTTAGGTTCTACCATGTGTCACACATATGCACTTTCAAGCAATTCATAGCTTTCTCTCTTTATAAAGGCATGTGATGGTGCCATGTAGTATTTTATGGGAATTATCTTCCTAGCCATAGAGAACATGTGTCTACACTACATGTTTTTTCACAAGCAACACCAAGGAGACCTTAGAAATGCTTGCCCACATGTCATGTGTCTCAAATAACATTTTTTCAATAAAGAGAGTATGTGGCATTGGGCCTAGCAGTCTGAAACATTTTTTTTGATAGGAGGATATATTAAAGTGTGTCAAGTATCAACCACCCAATGTTTACAAGAAATTGGATCTATCTCAGACAAAGGTATGGTGCCACATTGCTCCTGACAAGGGGGATCTTTTTAGTGGTGGCCAAGGTCTAGCTCAACAAGATTTGCACGGAGTTTTGTTGAAAAATATGGAAAGGAGGAATTTGAGTTGTATTTTAGTACTTAGCAACTCAAACTTTATTACATTATGGGTTCATCTAACATAATCTAATCTTCAAATGGGATTTTTGAGGTGGTGGTTTAATGCCACCACTTGGGGTTTTTTGTTGTTTTTTTTAGAAAAGTGGCAAGCCACTATAATTTATTTTATATATATATATATAATAGAAATATTACAAAACCTAGTTCAAAGAGCATACCGTCAGGAAAGAACTAGGAAGAAAACCTCTGGTTGTAGCTCGATTGAATCATGTTTACACTCTTTCATTTTTGCAAAAAGTTGTTTTGAGTTTCACATTATGTTATTAAGTGAAGTAATTTATGTAAAGGATTTGAAGCATTAGTAATTGTTCTTCTTTAGGCGTATCATACTTTTCCAAACCTTAGTGGGTGCTTTCGGAAAGAAGTTATGAATGCTTGCTTTGTGCTTCTGTAGGTCTTAGTAGTTCATTCTCTTCTCAACGTTGAAGGGTTTGTAGCACTATATGTCATGATTTTAGATTTGATACTCTAGTAGGAAGATTTGAAATGTTATAAAATATTTTGGCGTATCGCCTTAGTTTTTTTTTTTGCATTCCTTCTCCCCTTTTCCCCAAACCAAGAATGAAGAGTTGGCTTCTAAAATATTGAAGGTTATTTAGTGGAGCACAATGTGTCCCCCATCCACTAAATTTCCCATAAGGAAGTTCAAACAAGTGTAATATTTCATGATCAACAGATATTATAAAAAACCAATTATAAATTTATTCCCTCATTTACTAATTCCTTTTATTAATTTCTAATTTTTTATGACTAACTAAATAGAAAGCCTCCATCCTTCACATTAATAGTTATTATTACAAGCAATATTTCTTCTTTTATTAATAAATTGTGTGATCATAAATTATATCTTTATAAAAAAAATTAGAATTTTTTTAAGTTTTTAAAAATTAAGATGTAATTTTTAACCAAATATCTATAAAATTACTTTTCAATATTTTATTGGTTTAAACATTTGAGGTTTTATTGCTATTCTAGTGCCCATGATCTCTAAATCATGGAATAAAAGTAGCCAAAAATTTACAAATATAATATCAAAATCAATGGGAACAATGTTATTTTCCATAGATTGACCAGGCAAAACAACGCCACCAGTGTCTAATGAAGTTGCATCTACTATCGTGGAGCCTTCAATACCTCTAGAGAGAACCAAAGAAACTAAAGCCTCTGCTAAAATACAATCCTTAGGAGGGGAAGGGGAGGAGGGAATGCTTTTCTTCGAAGAAGTTAGAAGGAGGTATGGATTCCTTGGGTGGATTGGGGGGGATGATAAAGTGTTGAGATTCAACCCCAATCCACCAGGACGGTTTGAAGTTCCCCACACCATGAAGATTTTGACATTGAGAGGAGAAGTGTTTAGTTGAAAAACATTTCTTGCATCTAAAAGCGATTTTTTCATAATCAAACTATTGCCTCCTGCATCTATTTCCCACCTTCAACAAAATCTCAGTTCAAGAAGACCATTACCAAAATCCATTTCTACGCAAATCCAAGTGCAAGTTGAGTTTTGATAATTGATGGTTTCCTTAGAAGAGCAGTGTACCTTCCACGGCTATTTCCAATAGCTCTCAAGCAATTTAATTCCTAGAGCTGAATAGGAAGATATGGAAATCTTACCCATAAAAAGGCAGTAGTGAATATTTTTGTTCACGAATCAAAATCAAGAAATCATGATTTCATGTAAAGAAAATCTCCTTGGTAGAACCAAGGGTCGTTGTCCAACACCAACTCTTTGTATTCCTCTAAATCAAACTCTAAAATGAAAAACCCCTTTGCACAAGGGTAAATACAAATTTATCCTTCCATGAAATCCTTTCATTTGTCTGAGACCCAAGCATGCAAATCATGTAAATTCAGCCAAGTCTTCGTGAATCGATAGATCAATGCATGATCGAACAAAAACCCCTCCTTGTCTGAGGCCAGGCTGTCCAAACAGACTTCCGGTGTTGATGATGAAATACGAACGAGGAAATGTGGATAAAGTTTTTCGGGAGCGCCATTTGCAGAGGTGATGCCACATTGTGGATCCGAATGGGGACCCCCATTACTAGACGTATCACGCGAGTCATTCCCTAACCGTCGTAGGCCCAGGTTGTTCGTGCGCCCATTCTGCAAATGTGAGGCCTTAACAACATTGGCTAAGATCAAATTCCGAGCCCTTTTGTTTGAGGAAAATGTTTGATTTTCGACATAGTTTCCATTCAAATGGCCTGCATGGATTGCAAGTTTTGATTGTCCCTCTGCTACACGCAGTATTGAGGAGCTAGACTTGCCGCCTACACCAGAGGGAAACCCCATGTTCATGCCTCAAATGCCATCCCGAGATATTTTAGATGACGCACAACCAATGGAGGTTTCTGCATATCGCAACATGGAGGGCGCGGGGTTTTTTTGCAGAGCTGACATCCATCGGGCTTCTATGTGAAAATGTCTTATATATATTAGTATCTAATATTAGGTATAGTTATTTAAACTGTTGCAAAACTATATATAACATCATATATTTTCAGCTACTCTATCCACTATTTTACTAAACCAAATTATAACAAAAGAACATTTAGTTAATTATTTTCACATAAAATTAAATTAAATAATTAAATGATTATATATTAAAGTAAAATTACTCTAAAGTGAAAAATATCAATTATTAAAAAAGTAATTATACAAACAAATATTTATTCCTACAACACTACAAAGATACATATCGACCACTATGTGTCACTTATTAAGTTTATTATTGTGATGGTGAAATTTATATATTCGTGTCTGAGATTCCATGAAAAATGAAAGAGGTGCAGAACATAAAGCATGTGGCTAGTTTTGTTGAAGATTGGAGAAAGTTGATGCCTGAAGTTGGTAAGTTTCAAGAATATTTTTCAAAATATGTTGGAAATAATAGCCTACTATAAAGAGTCACTAAAGAAGATCACCAATACACTTCAATTCTTTCAAGAGGAACTAAAGAAAAGGAAATCAAAATTCATGTCAGAGGAAATGGCTCATCATCCTCCCCCTCACATCACTACCTCTAACACAAAGAATAAAAGTAAAGATAAATCTTCTAGCCTAATTGAATCTCCTTTCATCCTTGTGGAAGATAACAGTAAGGTTCCTAAAGAGTTGTTTGAAGGCAACCTAGATTTTTTGAACACTGAGTGGCAGGGTATCAAAGACATGAAGTTGTTGGGTAACCTATAGCTATATCTATTAGTTGATGGTTGGTCTTTTAAATTTATATATTCATGTTAACTTTCATTTAGTATTAGGTTTATTTTGATGAATTTTTATAGTATAATTATATATTGGTAAGTGATGTACTAATTTTAATTCATTTCATCTTTATTTGTATCTATTTTTATGAATTCAATCATAATTCATTTACATTTATCTAAAATTTAATATATATTAAATTTTAGCTATTCATAGTAGTAATTATCACCATACATTCTATTTTTCCTCAAAATCATTATTTAGTGATTAGGTTCAATTCCATATTAATCCATCCAATTGAATCTTGTGGGATGTGGTATTAAACTTAAAATTCAAACCCTCTAATTCAAAGTATAAAAAATATCTTATTTTCTCTAGTTGTTGTGAGTTAACTTTGCTAGTGTAGGTTTTTTATTTTCTTTATATTACGGGATATTTACTTTTTCTTACACATATTATTAATATTTCTTGGGCTTATTAGAAATATTCAGTATGAGACCATACATGACGTAATCCATTAGTTACATGTGTCACTCTCCCCCACACATGGGTAGTTGAGTACAAACCCTCTTTTAGATTTTTACTCTATCCACTATTTTACTAAACCAAATTATTAGAGTAGGTTATGTCACATGCTTTTGCATTCACCAATTGGGTAAAACCTCCAACCTATTATGTGTAGTTGTATTCAATGCACCTCTTGGATATATATGTCAATTTTTCTATATATACAACACTTTCCTCTCACCTCAACTAGTTCAGTGAGAGTAAAGTGACTATTCTCAAAATTCTCTTGTAGTTTTTTCTATTTTCTCTCTTTCAATATTCTCTCTATTCCACTAATTTTATCTTCGATCATTTATCGACTAGATTATATGTGATCTATGATTGGCATCAAATCCTAGCTCAGTTCTCACTTCTCGTAGAATCTAACATGGTATCAAATCCTTGTTGTGTGGTATAGTTCATTTTATTATCTATTTTTATGATATTTGAGACTAATAGAGAGCTAAAAAAAATTCTCAAAAACTCAATATTCTCTTCTCTTGCATCCTCAAATTATCTAGAGAATTAAAAAAAAAAAAATAGAAAATTAAGCATTTTTATACTCTAGTTTGCATATTTGTGTTCTTGATAGATTTGATTGATTGCATCTTTTAGGTAATCTTGGAGGCATTTTTAGCCCTTCTATAGCATCCAAAAAGCTTGTGAAATTGAAGATTAAATTTTGTTTCACCAAAATTAGATATTAGAGAACCTAGTTGTAGATGAGGGTTTGAAAAAGGCTTTAGCTTTAATATTTTGTTGCATTTTCAGCCCAAGCGAATCTCACCATCACACTTAAAAGACCCAAAAACCTTAAGATTGACTATCAAATCATTGAAATCAAAGTCAATGTATTTTGAGCCATTTTGTTCAATTCTAAGTTGTATGGAATGTCGTAATATCTGGAATTTTATTTTCAAAAAATTTACATTGTTAGTTAACCACTATTAGTTAACTTTTAGCAATTACATTAACTACTAGTGTTTAAGGTTAATGCTAGGAGTTAATTAAATGTTAGTAGTTAGCTAATTGCCAGCCAAAACCACTTATTTCCAAAAGTAGTTTCCCTCAAAAAATAGGTAGCTTTGATTTTTAAAATGGTGGTTTTGACCTCAAAAAGTGGTTTTTGAAAATTTTAGTGGTGCTTTTGGAATATTTTGATGAAGGAGAATATTCTAATAAAATATTAAAAATATATTTGCTACCACCCTCACCCTCCAAGCTTGACCCCTCACCATTCCAATTCTCAAATTTGTAGGCTAACTTTAAACGACCATAGCATGAGCCTACAAACTACTTTTTTGCTGTAATTTGTTTTTTGGGTAGAATTTTGTGCTCTACGCGGTGGTAATGTTATTTTTCTAATTTTATGATCCCTTTTTTCTAAAATAGAAGATTATTCTAGAATTTACTATATAGTTCTTGTTTTGAGACCTTTTGGGAGCTATAACTTGTGCAAAAAACTCCTTTTTGGATTTCCTCTTTTTGAGGGTTCATATTTTTCTTCTTACTTTGCACTAGTGCTCTCAATTTAATCTCATATTGTACTTGAGCTATATTTTTATTGTTTTGACCATTTTTGGTTCTTGTAAGTGTTGGTGTGAATAAATGTCTTATACCTAGTTAATTCACTTACTAAGGACTTAGGGGACATATTCACATGTTAAGTTTACTTAGGTCCTAGGAATATTTCTAGAAGATTTAGTTGTCATGTCTAGATCTTATCTTTTTGAATTTTATGTCATGTTAGTTGTCTCATGTCATAAGATTAAGACACTTGTCATAATATTATCACATCTCATGTCTCACCTTGGCTAAATAACCAAGTTGTCTACTATGTAAAATATATTTTATGGTTGGATAATAAATTCCATTACAATCTTGAGCATTGCATATTGATCTCTTTGTGCTTTTCCCTTGGCCTCTAGATATTGGGTATCTCCATAGCTAACTCTAACATGGTATCAGAGTGGGTTGGGTGTCATTGGATAGTAGTTTTGGAGAGATCTTGGTAGATCTTGAGAAGTTGAGTATGCTCTTCTCTTACATCATATGATGACCTAGAGAATCAAAAAAACTTGAAAGAAATACCAAATTTGGTTCTTTTCCTTTGTGGGTTTGTATTTCAGGTTCATTTTGGAGCATGTTGGTGCAAATATAAGCTCACTATTGAGTTTATAATGTCCAAAAAAAATAGATCTAGATTTTATTTCACCCAATTTGGCCTATAGTTGTAAACTGGGGTTTGAATCTTAGATCTGGTGAACAACTTTTTATTGGAGAACTTATAGCCAAAATGGATGTTTCCATTACATTTAGATGGCCTAAAAACTCCTATTTTCTTATAAAATTTGTTTGTTTTAGATGAATTTGATTTTTGACAAGTTTTTATTTTGCTAGAAGGGTCGTCACTATAGGTAAATTTAGTATTTTTTTCAAACATTCATAACTTTTGATCTAGAAAAACATTCATAACTTTTGATCCAGAAGTGAGATTTTTGCAAACAACATATCGTTGGAAAGCTAGTTTTATGTACTTTCTATTTTACATGTTTCATTATTAGATATAACTTCTAGTGAAAGTAATTATTGTTTGAAGTCAAATCTCCCATTTAGACATCTGGGCTCATAATTTTTTTCCTATTTATCCAATTTTTGTGATTCTTGTGGCATTAGAAAGGTATTGAATAGCTCTACAATTGTATCTTAATAAATTTTTCTAGATTCAGCCCCAAGTATATTTTATTCAGATTTGTGCATATTTGCATTTTTTTTATAACTTGGACATATTGACACGTAGAGAATTTTTTTTCATTTTGGGAAGGATTAATTTTTAGTCTAAATCATATTGAGAAAGTTTAATTTAAGATTATGGATATCATTTTGAGATATTATTGTAATTTTCCATCTTTGATCCATCTTGGCATTATAAACACACTATATATAAAAATCCAAATCATACATTGCTCAGTGGATTCTTGATTGAGTACTTTGGGGGGTCTCTTGGTGCATTGTTTTGATATATTTGCTTGTGCTCTTCTTTTACATGGATCATACTAAGGTTCCTTTTCTCACATCATATAATTATTCAACATGTCATCAAAATGCATGGAGTATTCTAATAACTAAAGTTCACTCTCTATATGTTGAAAATAAGATACCTAAATCGATAGATGCAAATAAAAAGATAAAATATATGATTGAACATACCAAAGCTCTTGGATTTCTTCATAGACTTTTTTCTCAAGATTTGTTGTTTCAAATTAAATCATGTAACAATTGTTATGAAGCTTAGAACAAATTGAAAATATTGTATGGTACTGTAGTGTAGAAAAATGTATGCCTCTACATTTTCACACTTTTTTGGGTCGTCCTTGCTAAAATTGGGCTTCTTTATGCCTTATTTGGTCCTCTTTTACATACACAAGCCTTATTTAATGCATTTCTTCGAGGATAATCTAACACTTAACAAATGAATAATCATAATTTAGTGTTTTTGGGTTGTGTGTCCTAGATTTAGTGATATGGGACCCATACACCACCTTGGGCATATGGGTCCCACCTAAGTCTTGCGGCCTGGTCTTGAATTTGGCATTGAACTTAGCATTTCTTGAATTTTTTGTCTCAAGCCTAGGATGTTGAGACTCATATGCCCCAACTAGCATATGATTTCTACTTTAGCTTGGACCTATTCTGAATTCAATTCTTGGTAGGATTTTATTCTCCTAGATCTAATGTTAGATTTGTTAGAATTGACTATGGAGATAGCTACCAAAGAACTAGAGGAAAAATGGAAAGAAAAAAGAGATAAAATGAATATGACAAGAATTAATTGTATTCTTATCAATTATGATTCAATTTTATGTTATACAAAGTAGTAGAGATCCCTTCGTTATATAACTAAGGTGAGATACAAGATGTCATAAGATTATGACAAGTTTCTTAGTCATATTCCATGAGATACCTAATCACAACTACCTAGGGTCACATGTGTTACAAGTCAAAAGATAATCTATGTGAAATAATGACAACTAATACCTTCTAGAAAGATTCCTTCCTAGGACCTAAGTAAACTTAACATGCAAATAAGTCCCCTAGTAATTAATTAACTAGGTACAAGACTTTATTTACACCAACACCCCCTTAATTGCAACTTAGGGAGTAGTAGATTATTATACAAATGCCATAAAGATGCAAGAATGGGTCCCGGATACAAGGCCATGTTAGGTACCCATGTACAAATGCAAATGAAATGATAAATAAATCTCTAACAAATGGAGGAAAGGAGAAAACCTATTGGGACAAAACTCCTCCCCAAAAGAGAGATGAAATACAATAAAGAAATTCTCTCAATGATGCATGAGAAGGCCAAAACCCCATGTGAGGAAAAGCACCCCCCCATATGAGAGAAGAGGAAGAGAGACAAGGCAACCCCCCCTTAATGTTGAGTCTCCTAAAATGATGGTAGAAGCTCGACATTGAATGTTGAAGATGATCCAAATGTGTCGAACAATGTTCCTCCCCTTAGGAAGAAACAAAACCAAGAATGTATGCAGGATGTTAGGAAGATGGAATATATGTGATGATGTCTTTGAAGCATGCTCAAGTGTCTCCATGTTGATTTTGAAAGCTGACACCCTTGAAACAGGTGTTCTAGGCACTACTAAAGAGGACAATCCAAAATCTAGTAGAGATGAATGTAGAACACAATCCAAAGACAATGATATCCCCTCTGAAGACAAAGAAGCCTCCTCCAAAAAAATTTCCAAAAGGATCTACAGTCATGTCAACTTGAAAATAATGATCGTGTAGAGATTAAAGAAGAGGGTCAAGGTGTTCCCTCACAAAAATTGATGAAGGATCTTCTCCATCAAAGAGAAGATGAATGCCATCAATGATTTCTACCATATTTTCAATATGAGACTCCACAAGAAAGTCTAAAATACTTTTCAAGAAGTCATCACAAGTAGAAATCTCTAGAAGATGGTGTATGTCCTCCTACACTGAATCACAAGCATCATCAAATGCAATAGTATATGAGGATGTGATCTCAATAGGAGGAGAAAGACGAGAAGTCTCTTTGTCAACTAGACATTCAAGACATTTATTATACTCAAGCTCGGGTCTAAAGTATCATCATCATCTAGGGTATATTAGTATCATTAAGGGGAAGTAAACAATTTGCAACAAGATCATCTAGGAATGGAGAGATATGATGGTCTCCAAATATCTCCCAAATCTTGGTCCAAAGTGTTTGTGGGCACTCGATATCTAATATCTCCACAAGAATATCAACACCAATATATATGTACCAATTAATCCTACAATGTGATCATTATTATTACCCAAAATTGATTTCTTACAAGGTGTGACTAGTTCAGGTATGAACCCATAAGGGTATGGAAAAATCTTAAGCCACCTAAAATGTGTCAAGATACCTTTCTTCTAATACTCATAATTATCCTTATTCAGCATTACCACAAAAGGATGAATAGAAAATCCCATGATACCTCCTCAAATGATCAACACAAATGAATCAACCACAAGATTACCCACCCAAATTCACTCAATCATGAAACCCCCCAAGCAATATCTGGTTTGTGACACTTTATACATAGTGCATTTATAGTTTCCACTTGCCAAAACAGTGAACTCGACTTTGATCTTGGTACATGAAAATTCCAAAAATAGGCCATAGGCTCAAAGTAAAACTTTTAAAGAAGATGAGATCAAATTGATTACGCCACTAGAAAGTACACAAAAAAAATGCACTTTAAAAAAAAATCACCCAAAAATGTTACTATGGGAGCAAGATATGAGCTCTTGAAGTTCCCAAAATGAGGATGAAGCAGCAACACCTATGAGAATCTAAAAATTTTGGAAAAATTAAACACCAAAAGCAAAAGTTTATTGCACCACCATGAAGAACACAAAAAATTAGACCAAAAAAAATGCACAAAAGAGGTCGTACAGCTAAGATATGAGCATTTGAAAATTGACTACAAAATCAAACTTTCCAATGGTGAGGGGGAATTTTTTTTTAAATGCTGAAGTATTATTGACATCAACAAAACACTAGGTTAAATTTGGCATCCGTCGGGCCGTTAAAAAGAAATATTCTCCCTCTAACAGAATATTTTCCTAGCTGAAATATTCTTCTAGAATCAGAATCTTCAACAGAATATGTTGAAGGAATATTCTTTGGATGGTGTGTGCAGAGAATCTCATAATATACCCTTTTTATTCTCTTCTCATTTTATATTTTCCACTGGATTTTGAATTTTCTAACTACTGAGTTAAAGTTTCACCGACCTTTTTATTATTCACTAGGTTTTTAATGAAAGCACCACCTAATTTATTGAATGTTGGCCAATGTAGGAGATGGGGCTCACATCCCCACGTGGCACCCATGGGTACACCTGCAACACCAATACAATCTGTGGACTTGTACAGTCTGCAAACTTGTACGAACTACCACATTTTTTCAATTTTAAAATAAAACTTTATAATGAATTTTATTCTATCGATATATAAATTTTCCAAAGAAGAATTTTAGAAATTTAAACGCCAAAAAATATTTATTTATTTCTTCTTAGAAAAATCATACCGACTATTTATGATGACCTGGGGGGCCATATGGCTCTCTAGTAAACAAAAATTTGCCTCAGTGGACAATTGCTTTGAATTCAACGAATTGATAGTTGATCTTGGGGTTTTTTGCCCTTCTAGACACAATGGTAGGGTCAAATTTAACCCAAAATGCTCCAAAAATGCAGTTATCTTCTAAAGCATTTTATTCTCATATGTGTCCCAATTGGCATATGAGTCCTGCTTTAGCTTGGACTTATCTTGAATTCAATTCTTGGTAGGATTTTATTCTCCTAGATCTAATGTCAGATTTGTTAGAATTGGATATGGAGATAGCTACCCAAGAACAAGAGGCCAAATGGAAAGCTCAAAGAGAGAAAATGAATATGACAAGAATAAACTGTATTCTTATCAATTATGATTCAATAATATATTGTACAATGTAGTAGAGACCCCTTGGTTATATAGCCAAGGTGATACAAGATGTCATAATATTATGAAAAGTTTCTTAATCATATGACATGGGACACCTAATCACAACTACCTAGGTTCACATGTGTCACAAGTCAAAAGATAAGATAACAACTAATGACAACTAACGCCTTCTACAAAGATTCCTTCATAGGACCTAAGTAAACTTAACATGTAAATAAGTCCCCCAGTAATGAATTAACTAGGTACAAGACTTTATTTACACCAATAGGCTTGTGGTGTTGTAATTTTGGGAAATTTGGTATAAACAAGTATAAATACAAGGTTATTTCACATATTTTCCCCTAAGCAATTTTCATGAGCAAGTGTGATCTAATCTTTCAAGCATTCTAGCAATTCAAGAGAATTCAAGAGTTGATTATCAAGCATTTTTTAGTTACATTCAAGATCCAAGCATCATGTCAAAGTCATCATGCATCATGTGTTTTTTTGAGCTAGCATTTGTGATGTAGGTTTTCATGATTCAAGCAAGCATTCAAGTCAAGATCTATAACATTCAATAAAGAGTCAAGATCTACATTCATGCTAGAAATTTCATACAAGGTTACAGCCTTCATATCAAGGGTTTGGTGAGTTGCAACATTGCATATTATTCATTCATCATTCCTTGATTCTATTTCATTTCATTTCAAAGTTTGATTACCAAAATGAGGTTTGACCAAGGAAAACCCCTATCCACTAAAAAAACAACATTTTTTTCTCTCTCGACATGTGTGATTGCAAATCTATGTGTATTGAGTTTGAAGATCCTTTGAGGAGTAAGTTGCAAGATTGAAGAAAGTTTTCAAGGTTGTTAAGAAAGTTTTCATCTTCATCGAAAGTCACCTATAGGCCATAACTCAAAGTTTCAGACTTGGAGATCCAATGGGAGAGAAGCTACAAAATATTACTAGAGGATACTATAGTTTTAAAAAAACCATAATATTGGGACTAAATCATCACCCTGGGTATATGAGTCCCAGTATACCACTTTTTAGTCATTTCTTATAGATCTTGGTTTAGTAGTTGCAGATTCTAGATTCAACCCGAAACACTAAACTGGGACTAAATCGCCTAGTCTGGCATATGAGTCCCAATTCACATTACAATTCATAATTTTAGGTTTGCAAACCTTGTTTCAACCATCTCGATTTTTCCAGGTGCCCCTTTGTTCATTCTTAGTTTATCATTTTGATTTTAAGTTTCATTTCCTAGGTTACATAATTAGATATACATATTTCTTTCATCTCTTTCTTTCTAAGCACTTGCTTAGTGGTGAACCCCCTTGTTTAATCACACCCAAGGAGACCTTGTAGCAACCTCTTCTCTCAATTGAATGAATAGGTTGAAATATCTAGGGTTTCCTTGAATGAACTAGAGGGAAATAGGAAGGAGGATATACGCTTTCCCCCTTTTGTGTGTTACATCTCCTAATAGGTGGAGCAACCTATTTCTAAAGGTTCATTTTGGTGAACCTGACCTTCAAACCCTTTATTTCTGATTTGGAGTGCATTTTAGTCCTAGATCTAGCTTACATTAACTTTTTATTAGGGCTTGCATTAGTTAATTTGTATTTAGGGCTTCTAAACATTGCATTAGTGAAAGTGCATATAGATTGTATTTTTTGCATCTTGCATCATTGAATTTAATTTGAAATTTGTAATTGCACACAATTAAGACAACATACAAACCAAAAACTTTAACATTCACTCAAAATTTGCTGAATTTAGTGTCAAAACCCTCATTTGGGACTCATTTGCACCTCTGGGAGATTTAGTCCCACTATAGGTTGTTTTACCTAATTTTTGGGAATTTTGTGTTGTGTGTTTTTCAGCATTTGAACCCTTCAAAAAACCTAATTGGGACTCATATGCCCCTCTGGGAAATTTAGTCCTATATAAGACCTTAATTTGCATTTTACAACATTAAAAACCTTGTTTTTGTGTTTCTATTTGTTGTTGTTAGATCTATGTTTTAGATTACTAAGTTTCTATTGCATTCATTTCAAGTGCACTCATAAACATAAGAATTGGAATTAAATAATATCATTTATATTGTGTTCATTGCATTTATCTTGCATTCATTAATTGTCCCTTGCATGAGCTTTACAACTTAGTGTCCTATTGCTAATACTATAGTGAGATGTAGTTTGAAACTCATGTCATCCCGTGATAGCACACTCATCATGGGTCTTGGGTTATCTAGATCTTTCACTCATAGTGTTGACACTAGTTCACTAAGTATGGACCATACCATTAACAACTCCTTACCTTCAAATAGCATGACAAGTGTTGAAACAACGGTTTCTAGTGTCCTCAAGAAAGCATAATACAAATCCATGAAGAGTTAGCAAACCTACAACATCAAGTGAGTACTGAAAACATTTCCAAAACTGCTATCCCTACCATAGATAACATACACTGCATGATTGAAAGTGAACAAGGAATAGAATTTATGCATAACTTAGCTCGGATTTTTGGCAAACATCTTACCTCAACCACTAGTTTTGACAACCTTTGAACAATGTACAAAGTCAAGGAGGAACCCAAATTCCTCCTTCTACAACCATTGCCTCTATTCCCACCTATACCAACCCTCAAATAACAACAAAAATGCAACCTACTAGTAATGTATTTCCTACCTTTGGTATTTCCATTAGTAATCCTTGTACCTTTGTGGAATCTACATCATATCTCCTACCACTTTACCTCCATTAAGCAGTACATTCACTTCCCCCTCAAACAAATATACACCTCCACCATATTCACCTCCATCTCAAAATACAACCAATGACGCCATCCTTAACCAACTCTTGCAAAATGTTTCATCCCTTCAAAATAAAATTTCCACCATAAACCAAAATCAAAATGGCCAGCCTTCATACTATGTCAAAAGCAATCCCTTATCCTTGGAGATATTGAGAACGTTGATACCACAAATTATAGAGATTTCTAGGTTTGAGAAATATGGAGGAAAAGGGGACCCCTCTAACCATTTTTCAACTTATACCACCTTATGTAGTGATTTCGTCCTTTAAGATAAGCTCTTGGCTAAGCTTTTCCCTTGTTCCTTAAAAGATACTACTTTAGAATGGTTTTCCTTGTTACCAAATAACTCAATTTGTTCATTCAATGAAATTGTTGAGGCCTTTATTAACCATTTCCAAGTGCACATGACCCCTAATATGACCTCAACTGATTTGATGAGATGTAAGAAAAAGAATGATGAAAAGGTTACTGACTTTATTTCATGCTACCAAATGCTTTATTCCCATATCAATGTAAAGATTCCTAATACTAACCTTCAATGGACATTCATTGAGAACTTGCAAACTAAGATACAAGATAAACTTGGCATGATGAAGTTTCCTTCATTTGTACACTTGTGTACTACACTTCGTGATTATCAAATTTTTGTTAGTAATCATGAAACAAAACCCACCTCTAGTTGTCCTGAAAAGTTTGTATGCATAAAGAAAAACAATTCCCAACCTTTTAGGAAATAGAATAAAGGCTTCCTTCATCTAAATCCCCCTCAACCATCTCAACATGTTTATACTCAATTGGTTGCTATAAAGAAGACAAGTCCTTTTACATTTGGGGATCTAGCTAAACAATTTACTTCCTTACCCAATACCCTCCACAACACAATGTTACAACTTCTAGAACAAAAAATTATTTCCTTACCTCCCCGTTAAAACACCCAATTCTAATAAGACTTTACCCCCGAACTTTGTATCTAATTCCTATTGTCATTATCACCAACAAAATGGACATGATACGAAACATTGTAAGCGCCTTAAACATCTTGTGCAAGACCTTATTGATTCTAGTCGACTTCAAATTGGAGGTGTTAATGATCAAGGAAATAATTATGTTGCCCCTCCTAACAAAAACTTGCAAATATTTACCAACCCCATGCAAAATCATAATGTAGTGTAGAAAAATGTATCCCTTTACATTTTCACACTTGTTAGGGCCCTCCTTGCTAAAATTGGGCTTCTTTATGCCTTATTTGGTCCTATTTTGCATCCACAAGTCGTATTTAATGCATCTTTCCAAGGATAATCCTGACACAAATCTAAAAAACAATCATATTTTAATATTTTGGATTGTATCACCTAGATTTAGTGATTTGGGACTCATACGCCACCTTGGGCATATGGGTCCCACCTAAGTCTTAGGGCCTAAAACCTAAATTTGGCATTACTTAACATTTCTTGAAATTTATGTCCCAAGCTTAGCCTACTAGGACTCATACACCCCAACTAGAATATGAGTCTCATTTAGCTTGGACCCATTTTGAATTCAATTCTTGGTGAGATTTTATTCTCTTAGATTTGATTTCAACTTGTAGTGTTGTAATTTCAAGAAATTTAGCATAAACAAGTATAAATACAAGGTTATTTCACATATTTTCTCTAAGAAAGTTAACAAGCAACCCAAGAAATTTCATGAGCAAGTGTGATCTAAGCATTCAAAAATTCTAGCAATTCAAGAGTTTTCAAGAGTTGATTATCAAGCATTTTGGAGCATCATTCAAGAATCAAGCATCATGCCAAAGTCATCATGCATCATGTTTTTTTTTAGCTAACATTTGTGATGTAGGTTCTTATGATTCAAACAAGCATTCAAGTCAAGATTTACAACATATAATCAACATTCAAGATCCACATTCATGCTATCCATTACATACAATATTGCAGCCTTTATTTCAAGGGTTTGGTGGGTTGCAACATAGCTTATTTTTTCATTCATCACTCCTTCATTCTATTTCATTTCATTTCAAGGTTTGATTACCAAAACAAGGTTTGACCAAGGAAAACCCCTATCCACTAAAAAAAGCATTTTTCCCTCTCTTTGATATGTGATTTGTAGATTTAGGTTGAAGATCCATTGAAGATCAAGATTGAAGAAAGTTGCAAAGTTGTCAAAGTTTTCATCTATCATGCAATATCACGAAAAAGTCACCTACAAAGTAGAATTCAGTGTTTCAAACTCAAGGATTGGAAGGGGAGAAGCTACAAGGGATCACTAGGAGGATATCATAGTTTCAAATCAACCTTAATACTGGACTAAATCACCACTTGTGGCATATGAGTCCCAATATACCAGATTTCAAACATTTTTCATAGATCTTGGTTTAGCAGTTAAAGTTTCAGTTTCGCCCTGAAACCCTAAACTGTGACTAAATCACCCCTACTGGAATATGAGTTCCATTGTGCATTAAAATTCATATTTTCAAGAGTGTAGACCTTATTTCAAGCATCTTCAGTCTTCTAGGTGATCCTCTTATCCTTTCTTAGTTCATTTGTCTGAATGCTAGTGAAACTCATTCCATCCCTAGATTGAGATTCTATGGGTTTCCTTTAATAATGAAATGGAGGGTGGAGGAATCTCGGATCCCTTAGTTCCACCTCTCAAAAGAGATAGAACATCATTTTTAGGGTTTCCCCACATAATATTTCATTTGTTGAAGCTAGTGAAACTAAGAAGAATGATGTGATGAATTTTGACACAGATGATGACAACATGGATACTATTGAACAAGGTCCTATGGATACTAATAAACAAGGTCTTATAGATTATATGGTTGTGTTGATCGAAACACAATCTCATAAGGGTCAAACTAAAAATCCTCTTGAGATTTCTTTCTCATATAAAGATATAATTAATAATGCAACTGATGGTCCTTTTTACATAGTCATTCAAATTAATGGAAATCCCACTAATGGGACACTAATTGATCTCATATGTGGACAAAATGTGATCACTAAATAATTCTTACTTGTGCATGTAATCTATCAAGAAACATATGATAAATTGAAAGCATGGATTAAAATGCATAATGGTTTCACTTGCCCTACGATGGGATCGATCACCCTTCCTCTAAAAGTTGGACCAAAATAATTAAATGTCTCATTCTCCATCATTTTGACGTTAGATCAATTTTGTGTGAATCTTGGTTATCCATGGCTACGATTTATGGAAGTTGTCTCGTCGATCGTGCATAAATATTTAAAATTTCCCTTTGACAATGAAATATTATTGTGCACCATAGTGGCTTTAATAATGTGTCTTTCCATGGAAACTTTTCATTGTATTTCTTTTGTATCGAGCCTATGGAACCTATTAAACCTTGTGAGGAATTCTTTTTCAAATCCTATCAAAACTTTAAGGTGAAATGCATAGCAAAACTATCCCTTAGAAACATGCCTCAACCCATGAGTGAGCCTCCTCTCCTTGAAAAAAAAATGATTGAACCAAAATAACTTCCAAATAACAAAGACCAACCTAAGATAGATCCTTTTCCTATCTACCATAAACGACCAAGAGACAACCCAAACAATTCCATCATGCCTCCTAAGATAAGACAAATTTACAAAGCTAAAGGGAAGTTGGTTGAACAACCTCCTATGGTTTCTTCCATTCCTCCCCTTAGGGAAGAAAAGAAGCCTATGGCTAATAGACCTGCTCCTACACAAACACAACTTGAAAATTGTACCAAAAGAAATAGAAATTCTAGAGAGCATAGGCCTAGATGTCATGATATTGCTCGAAGGTTAAATGAAGAGAACAAAGAAAAACAACATCCAAACTTAACTGAAGCAATACACAAGGAGTCTCTCTCTTCACCACAAGAAAAAGATCCTATATCACAACCGTCACAAGAGATAAATCCCTCCTTATAAATTATCATTTGACCTCCCATTGTGATTAACTTTGACGATGATGATGAGATTGCTAAAATTTGTGAGGAAGTGCATAATGAGTTGAATACATTATTTTCCTCTTCTATGAGCTTAAATGATACTTCTCCTAGAAAGAGTGTTGAAATTGGTATTGACCCTAGTTCGGTGCTTGTTGTTGTCCCTTTGGCTAGTTTCTCACTTTCCATATATGATGAACAAAATTTGGATGCAGATGACTTGATAATAAGTTGACTTGCACACATGTACCTTACTAGCCTTTTGCATTATTTTCCTTTTCATGTTATGTGTGTGATTTCATGTGTGTAATGTGATCCACCATGCCTCACTTAGACTATTTAGGCCTGTCTCACCTCATATTTATTATAGGCATTTTGGGGAATGATAGTTTTGAGCTCTAAAAATTGTAGAAAGACATACCCACCTCAACTGTGGATCCCTTCTTTATGTTATTTTTTGATTTATTTTGGGGAACCCTTCATGACATATAGCTATTTGAAACATACACTAGGGCTTTTAAATGAGCCTCTATGTCCTCTTATTGTTAGCATTTATCATTTTCACTTAAAGCAATTACCATACCTATGGTATTTAGTAATTTTTAAAGTAAAGTACAAGCATTGGCATTATTCTTTTAAATTTCAAATTATAATTCATAAGTTTCATTGTGTAGTCTTCACTTCAAAAGAGATGCATCTTATCTTTTGGTATGATTAAGGGTGAATGTCCTCCCAAGAGCATGTTCTTCAGTACACAGGTCTTCAATGGCTTGATGCACACACTACATCCTGTTAAAATCATTCTTCGATTGGTCCTCTCTTGGTACATGTAGCATAATTTTCCCTTGTTGACCACTAGAAACTGCCAAACCCTTTGAACATACTCATAATATTTGCATTTACAATATCTGTTATATGGCCACCTTGCATAAATAACACAATTTTGCTTGCCTCAGAGCAAATTTATTGTTAATGGTGTCATTATTAAAAATTTTGCTTTAACTTGTTGTTGGTTTTGTATGGAACCTTATCAAATTTATTAGGAGGTATATATTTTGTATGTTTATCATATGGGATTTGAACTTAGGCATGACTTTCCTATAGCCACTTGCTTTTCTATGTGAGCGCATACCAGTCGCGTGTGCATGTGTCTCGTTGGGGGCTCACCAAGTGGATGGCCTAAGGTTCCACTAGCCTTTGTGAGAATGTATTTGGTTTGCATAGTGTACATCGTGTTCTAATTGTAAACTTTTTTTTAGACAAACAACTTAGATCTAATCCACATTGTGTTGGACAAATGGTTGAGGCTTGATTCACCCCTTTTGAACATTTTGTTTTTATTTCTTCTTTTTGTCTTTGGCAGTGTATGTTTGTACTTTGTTGTTGCTCCTTACATTATTCACATGTTTGTTCTCTTGTACCTATGTTTTTTTTCTCATATGATCTTGATCCTAAGGGCTTGTGCAACCCTCTTGATCGTTGTCATCCTATCTCACTAGCATTGGTACACTTGGACCCCTCTTGATGCATTTTTTTCTACTTCAATGTGATTTTGAAGCAAGTTCCTCCTCTCACTAAAGTGGGGGCTAAATTTAGTGTAGAAAAATGTATCCCTCTACATTTTTCACACTTGTTTGGGCCCTCCGTACTGAAATTGGGCTTCTTTATGCCTTATTTGGTCCTCTTTTACATCCACAAGCCTTATTTAATGCATTTTTTTGAGGATAATCTTAACATTTAACAAACGACCAATCATAATTCAATTTTTTTAGGTTGTGTGTCCCAAATTTAGTGATTTGGGAATCATAGGCCACCTTGGGTGTATGGGTCCCACCTAAGTCTCAGGGCTTGATCCTGAATTTGGCATTAAACTTAAAATTTCTTGAAATTTGTGTCCAAAGCCTAGGCTACTGGGACTCATATGCCCCAATTGGCATATGAGTCAGATTGGTTTAGCTTGGACCTGTTTTGAATTCAATTATTGACATAATTTTATTCTCCTAGATCTGATGTTGGCTTGTAGTGTTGTAATTTCTGGGAATTTGGAATAAACAAGTATAAATACAAGGTTATTTCACATATTGTATCCTAAGCAATTTTCATGAGAAAGTGTGATCTAAGAATTTATCATTCTAGCAATTCAAGAGCATTCAAGAGAATTCAAGAGTTGATTACCAAGTATTTTGGAGCTACATTCAAGATTCAAGCATCATGTCAAATTCATCATGCATCATGTGTGGTTTTGAGCTAACATTCGGATGTAGGTTTTCATGATTCAAGCAAGAATTCAAGTCAAGATCTATAGCATTCAATCAAGAGGCAAGGTCTACATTCATGCTTGTGATTTCATACAAGATTGCAACCTTCGTATCAAGGGTTTGTTGAGTTGCAACATTGCATATTGTTCATTCATCATTCCTTCATTCTACTTCATTTCATTTCAAGGTTTTCTTACCAAAATAATATTTGACCAAGGAAAACCCCTATCCACTAACAAAGCAACACTTTTTCTCTCTCTACATGTGTGATTACAAATCTAGGTGTTTTGAGTTTGAATATCCTTTGAGGACTAAGTTGCAAGATTGAAGAAATTTGTTAAGGTTGTTAAGTTTCAGACTCAACGATAAAATGGGAGAGAAGCTACAAAAGATCACTAGAGGATACCAAAGTTTCAGAAAAAACCCTAATACTGGTACTAAATGGCCACCTTGGGCATATGAGTCCTAGTATACCAATTTTTAGTCATTTCCTATAGATCCTAGTTTACTAGTTGGAGATTCCAAATTCAACCTGAAACCCTAAAGTGGGACTAAATTTCCCAGTCTATCATATGAGTCCTACTTCATATCAAAAGTCATAATTTTTGGATTGTAGACCTTATTTTAGGCATCTCCAGTCTTCCAGGTGCCCTTCTATTCATTCTCAATTTATCATTCTAATTTGAAGTTTCATTTCCTAGGTTACATAATTATATTTGCATATTTCTTTCATCTCTTTCTTTCTAAGAACTTTCTTAGTGGTGAACCCCCTTGTTTAATCACACCCAAGGAGAGCCTGTAGCAACCTCTTCTCTCAAATGAATCAATAGGTTGAGATTTATAGAGTTTTCTTTAATGAACTAGAGCAAAATAGGAAGGAGGATATACCCTTTCCCTCATTTGTTTGTTCCATCTCCTGAAAGGTGGAGCACCCTATTTCCTAAGGTTCAGGTACTACAGGTGAAATAAGAGGCTATCAAATTGATAATGAGTTGATGAGCCTTGATCCTACAAAATTTGAAAGCATTCATGACTACATCACTAAGGTTAATGATCTAAGAGAGCAATGTAAATAATGTGGAATTGATAAGAGGGAAATTTAGTTGGTCTACAATACATTGAACAAACTTGGTCTTGATTATGCTTCTTTTTTTTCTATCTTGCATACTCATATATTGACTATGGGGTCTACATATACTACACCTACATCATTTTATGAGATGTTAATACATGAGCAACACAAGCTTATCTCAATGAGTCTCATCAAGAATTCTAAATCTCAAACATTGTTGGTTAGTCAGGTGAAAGAGTCATAATCAAATAAGAAACTAAAGAAAGCAAAAAATAATCCACATTCAAATCAAGTAAAGAATAAATCCTCTTCCATAGAGAAATAATGTAAGAATAAGAAGCCAACTTGTTCATATTGCAAAAACCTTAGACATGATGAACATTCTTGTTATAAGAAGGATATTGATGAGTTGAAACATCTTCTCAAAAAGAATCAAATTGAATTTCCTTCCAAAATGTCTAATTCAACCTCATCTTCAAAAAAAAAATCTAGAAAGGAAAAATGTCATGCTAGTTTGGCTTCTACATCAGAAAATAAAGGGAAATCTCTTTGTGCTAGTTATAGGGTGTTGTCATAATAGTGGTTTACAATTCCTGAGAGGAACAGATTTTAGTTGAAATCACACATTTTTAGAAAATATAATGATTTAAGCCTTAAAAAGTTCCATTTTAAGGATTCCAATTGAAGAGGGTTTGATCAAATCACCTTAGATCAAACCCCCTTGGATAGAACCTCACTAGTTTTAAACCATACCTATAAATGAGTCTCCTTTACACCTATCAAAATGCTGATAAAAAATCACTTTTGATTTAGCTTTTTGGGGATCAAATGAATTCATTTAAAATTTATTTCAAATCATTATGGTATTCCTCAGAACAAGCTATCCAATGAATATAATTTTAATATGTTTTGGTTTTGTTATGTATTTGTTTTTTAAGTTTTATTAAACATAGGTTTTTCATCGAAAATGAATTTCTTTGTTCTTCACATGTGGAAAAATAAAAGATTATTAAAAAGAAAAGAAAAATATGGAGTGCAACAGATATTGAAGTCCTTGATCCAACAAAAGAAATTAAATTAAATTTTGACATATACAAAAGTTGCGTTATCTGGTCCGCTTATGCGAATTGTAATTCATTTGACTTTGAAACTTGATTAAGGAAAAATATTCAATAAAAAATATCTAACCAAGTGGAAGCACTAGATATCAGAGTTACAAATCTAAATTTAAGAATTAGAATTTTATCCTTCATGGAAAAAAAGTTATGCATTATACGGTGTGCGTTACTTTTTAAAAATGTTGTTTTCTGAAAAAAATCAATTTTTGTGGGAGATGGAAAAAGATGTGCAATTTGATTCCAAAAATTTTGCAAAAAATATTTTTAGAATCTACAGACAAAATTTGATGAGACTCTAGTTTGCACCATCTTCAAATTCCTCATAGTTTAGCCTCTATAGGTGCCCGAATGTGAAGATTTAGTTAAAAATAATAATTTCAGTGTCCAGTTTGGCCAAAAATTGTAAACCACTATTATGGGATCAGCTGCTACTACATATCTTGGATCAAGGAGATGACTTGTATATTCAAGAGCATCTCATCATATGGTATCTTCATAGTCTATATTCTCTTCTTTCGAGCCTTGTACTATGTCTCATATTTTGATGGGAAACAATACATACATGAGTCTAATTGGGAAGGGATCTATTAATATTGGGGAGGGAACTTTCAATGATGTTTTGAGTGTACCTCATTTATCAAAAAATATTCTTTCCATCTATCATATTACACATGGTGGTGATGGGAGGATTGTGGAATTCATTCTTGATTCAATTATCATTAGAGACTTGGAGAGTAGAGAGATTATTTCTACTGGGATGGTTGATCATTCATCTTAGTACTCTACATTTTCATATTTTTCTTTGATGGTGACATTGTTCCTTCAACTATTGATCACACTTCTAGTGTGAACCATAATTTTGAGGAGACTTTTGGCTACTTGAAATAGGGGTTCTCACACTAGATCTTTTTCTTGATCCTTGTATTTCATCTCCTCTATCTATTGTTGCATTTGATGATGCTTGCATTGGTATAGATATGGCCTCTTGTGATTCAGTGTAGTAGGATCTTCATCATCTTCCAGCTGCATCTACTACATCTACTATAGATGCATACTTGGTAGACATTGGTGGGTTGTTTGTTGAGTCTCACATTCCAGATTTGGGAGACACCATTGGTTGCATTCATCTTCTCTTTGATGAAGATGATTCTTCTTCAGTTGTTGTGAGGGAATACTCTAACCCTCTTGTTCATTCTCTACATGATCATTCTTTGTAGTTTGACATGAGTGTAGATACTTTTTGACAAATTGGAGGAGGCTTCTTTGTCTTTAGATGAGGCATACTTTTCTTTGGAGTGTTTTGTACAATCCAGTTGTGTGGCCTAGACTTCCTATTTGGAGGGTGTCATTTTTTGACATCAACATGGAGACACTTGAGAATTATTAAAAGACATCACATATCATTCTTCTTCCCACAAGGTATGAGAAAACATCATGCATATCATTTTTGGTTTTGTTTCTTCCTAAGGGGAGGAACAATGCTTGAAAAGATTGGATCATCTTCAACATTCAATGTTGAGCTTCTACCATTGCAGGAAACTCACCGTTAAGGGGATATTGCATGGTCTCTCTTCTTCTTCTCTCTTATAGGGGGTTCTTTTTCCTCACATGGGTTTTTGGCCTTCTCATGCATCATCGAGATTTTTTTTATATTTCATCTCTTTAGGGGATGAGTATTTTCCCATTGGGTTTTCTCATTTTCTCCATGTGTGAGAGATTGCATTTGCATTTGTACATGGGTAGCCAACATGGTCTAGTAGTCGGGACCCATCCTTGCATCTTTGCATCAGTTACATAATAATCTTCTCCCTAAGCTACACTTAAGGGGGGGTTTTGGTGTGAATAAATGTCTTGTACCTAGTTAATTCACTTACTAGGGACCTATGAGACATATTCACATGTTAAGTTTACTTACGTCCTAGGAATATTTCTAGAAGACTTAGCTGTCATATTGAGATCTTATCTTTTTTTACTTTTATGTCAAGTTAGTTGTCTCATGTCATAAGATTAAGAAACTTGGTGTAATCTTATGACATCTTATGTCTCACCTTGGCTATATAACTAGGTGGTCTCATATGTAAAATATATTGTTTGTTTGGATAATCAATTCCATTTCAATCTTGAGAATTACATATTGATCTCTTTGTTCTTTCCATTTGGCCTCTAGATCTTGGGTATCTCCATAACCAAGTCTAATAGTAAGAGTTTGAAATATCTAGCTTTACATTGTAAATTACACTAAATATAAAGTGTCAACATTTTATTTTATTTTGTGGGAGGGGGTCATTTCAAAAACTAATGAAAAGGGGGGTGTCTTTTATGCTTAATTATTTGCACTTCTTTTTATTTTTCATTTCAATATACTTTTCTACACACATGGATGCATCAACGATTCATGCTTTAACACCATAGAACTATTTTAATGGAAAAGAAAGATGATAATCTACCTCAAAATATATGGATATCAAAGTGTTATAAATGGTATTGAAATATAATCTAAAGATGATGCATAAAAGATAAATTGGTTCAAATGATAAATGTTATGAACCAAACTTACTTTTTCCCAATGAATCTACCAGTACACAAAATGGAGTGTGGACCACATTGAAAATCTTATTTATTAAGTAGGATGAGTTAAGGGCCCATCAATTGGAGAATGAACTCATATGATTAATTCTTCCCAATTTTGACACTATACATGACTTCTTCACAAAATTGAAAGTAATGAGATTATAATTAAATTAATGTGGAATTGAAAAGAATGATGAAAAATTTATCCTGAATATTCTTCCTAGGCTTATTCCTAACTATTTTGCATTTTTTTTACATTATATGCTATAAAATGTTCCCTAGGTTTCACCTACAATATACCTTCTCTATGTGAATTTGTTGCAAAAATCATTAGAAAGAAAGATAATTCAGTTCAAATGGCTACAATTGAACCCTATAAATCACATGCATTGGTTATAAATCAAGGAAGAGAATACAAAGATCCTGGAAAATAGGATAAGAAACAAAAGAACCAAGGAGATAAGAAGGATGAAAAACCTACTACCTCAAATGCACCTTACCAGACCTCTAAATCAAAAGGTGAATATTTTTTTGTGCCTTGCAGACATGTCACATTAAAATGAGGACCAACCTTTCTTCTTTCTCTTGGTTTTATCACTTTTTTAGATTTTAGATTAGTGTGTTATAGGTTAACTTCCCTTTTGGTCCTTATTTGTTTTGGTTTTGTGTCCTAGTTGTCTTTTGAGTTCAAGTTTTCTTAAGGTTGTAAATATTTGAGGGTTGGTCAAATGACCCTTGTTCTTCTACAAGGTTGAGTGACCTATACTTTTATTACAGAGTTGAAGAATCTCTACTTTTCCATAAATCCGCCATTGTGTGGATCTGACCTTGACTCGAACAAGGTCCCCCAAGGTTTATAAGTGTCCAAATTTCCACAAGATCGAAAGGGGTCAAGTTTTCTATAAAATTGTGAGCCTATATTAGGTTTTTGCAAACTAGTGCTTTCCAACATATATGCTACAAATAATTTATGGTGTTTGGTGGCTAGGGATATATAGCATTTGGCCTTAATTTTAAATTATTTCCCATTTTTTGGAAGTTGGATTGTCGATCTAGATCTCATTAATGACCAAGACAAGTTCTTATTTTCTATTATTCGCATATATTTCTAGTTGTTTATTATCAAATTCACTTTGTATTTCTAGGTTATTCTCTCATTAGAGTATATTGATTTGGATGTGTTTGCATGGTCAGTTGGCTAGGTTTGTGAATTCAAAGCTTATTTAAGGATCATTTAATGCTAGTATATAATGATATTTTTTTGGGGGTATGTCAACATTTCAATGGATTATTGTTTGATTGATATAAATTAAAGGTCTAGGTCAATTTCCTCTAATTCAATTTTGTAGCTCGATGGGGAAGTGCTCTTGGGCATGTAGCATAAAAAAATGTCACCCTTGACAATTTCACACTATGTTTTGCTCCCCCTTAAATTATTGGACCTGATTGAACCCCCTAATTTCCTAAATTATGCATTCTATGGCCTATTTTAAATAATTTCTAAAAAATTACAAGAACAAAATAATGCATTCATTTGATACGTTGCGCCCAATGCATTATTTTTTAGAAAATAGGATAAGGACAATGTTTCCCTATGGCAACAATGCCCCCTATTCTACTTGGTCCCAAATTTGAATATGTTAATGTTGGAATTTTATCATTTCCATTTTAGGTTGCAAATGTCGACTATCGAGATCTAATTTTTAGGAGATTGAATAAGTGCTTATAAATACCTAGTTATTGCATCATTTCAAAATCTAACAAGGAGAATCTAGAAAGCAATGGGAAAAATTATGATGAAGCATTATTAAGAGCACTATCAAGAAAGTCAAGAGCAACATTTTAGAGCTTTATCATAGCAATCCAAGATCCAAGCATCATGTCAAATCCTATGTGATTTTATGTGTGTTTATGTTATCATTGTTTGTGAAGGCTAACCCTTTTGTAGGTCTCCCATTAATTCAAGCAATTCAAGCAAGATCCAATACCTTGAGGTGATGTGCATGACTTTAGTCCTTCAAGGAAGCCGTTGAAGGGTGATGAGTTTCAAAAATTTGTTGATTCATCATTCCTTGCTATCATTCATATTTCTATCATTGAAATTGCCATTGTTGAAGTGGAAACACTAACATGAGGTTTGACTAAAGCAAGCCCCTAATTGACACAACATTTCTTCTCTCTTTGAATATGTAGATTTCAGGTTTAGAGAAGATTAAAGGAAATTTGAAGATCCATTTTCCATTGTTGCATTCAAATCCCTACACCTTTTCAAGCCATGAAAACTCACTTACAAAATTATTTGACAAGTGCTTCGATAAATTTGCAGCAAGAATTGGGAAGCTCACATCCGAAATCAGAGGATTGTGAAAATAGATCTAAAATACGGGCCTACAAGGATATAGTTTCCTTTGGGCGACACTACCCTCCTATTCAAACCGTCTCTGAATTTATAGGACATCTGTATAAGACTCTTCTTTTCTCAAATTTTCTTGTAAATTTTTGTTACAGTCTTTCAATTGTTGGAATTTCACATTTTCATATTAGGTCACATAGTCTAATTAGGTTAATCAAGTCAAATTAATTCCAATTCATTCCTAAGGATCACAAAGATGCAGATCTAAGTCTGATTGACTCACCTACAAGGTTGAAATTCAATCTAGTCACCTTTTTGATTTGCATCCTAATTTTCTATTAAAAAAGAAGATAATGATCCTAGGTTCTTTACATTGGACTTAAAATCCCTTTTTCATCAAAAAATTTTGGTGTTCACCCAACATTTTAACATCATAAGCCTTCTATAATTTAAAATTTCACCCTAGATCTAAGTTTAGCATTGCATTGTTCACTTAGGGTTTCATTCTTGCATCATAAAAAGATATAATAAGTCAAAAAATTGCATACAATATTGCATCATATGTTGCAATAGGATTAGTTTCAATCATTTAGGTCTAATCTACGTTCAAAATTGCATTCACAATTGTCATTTATTATTCAAGCATTGTACATTTGAGTCACATTTTCTTAAATTGAGAAAATTCTAGAAAAATATTCACTTGCAGACCTATTTGCACACATAAACATAACCCTTAGATAGTCTAATAAAAAATTAAACTTTCAGTTCTCAGAAACCCTATCAAAGAGATAGAATCCCTTGGGTGCCTCTATCTTACTACTCTTGGCTCAATGTTTTGGTAATATTTTGACTTTTATGAAATCCTTGGTTGATGTTTCAAGTTGTGTGTTTGGTGATGACCCTAATTCCAATGAGAATATTCATGATCCTTCGCTTCCCAATGCATGTCCTTGTAATGTAGATATCTTGGGACAAGATGAGGAGAACATGAAAGAATTCATACATAATTCTTTACATAACCTCAAGAAAAATGTAGCATTTTATCCTTCCAAGAAATTTCCTAGTCACCCATACAACAACCAACACCTCCTATCATGCCACCACATGAAATTTTTTCCACATTGCATAAGAAAATTCACTCAAGCAACTCATACCCCAACCAATGCACATGGAAACACCTATCAATAAGAAAAGCACATCAATCAATATCTCATCATACGAGTGTAAAGTTACAAACACACCCATTAACTTGGAGAAAAAATATGGACAAGGATTTAAGATCTTGAAAAAATGAGGATGTGACATAAAGAATGAATATTAGATCCACTCCCTTTTGGAACAAACACCATCTGAAGACAAAAGGAATAGGTTAGCAAGGTCCTCCTCCATTACATCAAACAATTATGCCTCCAACCAAGCAATACAAAGTCCATGGTCCTATTAAGCAAGGTGTGTTGCCCTATATACATCCTTTATCAAAGACTGAGAGTAGTCTAGCTACACTTTTAAACTTGGGTTTAATTACACTAACACCTATGCATGAATGAAAAGATAATAAATAAAAGAATACAATAATATATTTAGCAAGATTAGATTGGATATATTTTATCTAGGGATACAATGTGTAAATACGTTCGAAATCAAGGTTAGATTGGATATTTTTCTTGTTGATTATGTGTGTAAACACTTGTAAGGATGTAAATAAAAAATAGAAAAGAGATATGTTGAGGATCTAAATTCTACTAGTTAGAGCTTATTAATTTAGGGGTGCAATTTTTTTAAATTTTAAACCATGGATTAATATGTCATGTACTTATTATAATCTTTAGAAATGTGGTGATATGTAGAGTTTATTATTTACTTTTCTTGTTGATTTTCTTATCTTTTGATATTTATTTATTTATTTTACCAACTCTTCAATCATGTCTCACCATGACTCTTCACCTCCCTTCTACTCATCGAATCTAACCTAACACTAAAATATAAGTACATTTTTGCCTAGGGTTCTCTTTTATCCATATGGGTTTTATTAGTGTTCTTTCTTCTTTCTTGGTCTAGTTCATTTTTAAAGATAGATGAGTACTCATTGTTGGACCCACATGGATGTCCTAAAAGCTAGTAGCTTAACTATAGAAAATAAGGTGGTTTAATCTAGGTTGTGGCATGGATTTTGATAGAAGAAATGTTCAAAATTGTAAAAGAGAGGTTGATGGAAAGTAAGTCATAAAGAAAACAAAAAGATTAAGCATGTAGGGAATGATAGGGGACACAAATTTTAATAATGCAACTAGAATTTTTTATGATAAAGATTAATTGAGCTACAAAAATAGAAAAAAAAAAAACTATCATTTAACTTTTTTAATCATATTTTAAATTTTAATATTGAGATGAGTTTGAGAAAAAATGCAAATCCCTAAACTAAATTACATTAAGCTTTATTTTGTTAATTTAATAGTTACAATTGTCAAACTTTTTCACATATTATAAATAGTTATATATTTTAATCAAAATGAATTTCATATTATATTTTACAATACTATATGCAAGGGGGAGGGGACTTGAGTCCTCTACTTATTTAAATTATATAATAAAATAAAAATACAAAATATAATAATTATATATTAAAATTAAGTTTAAAAAAGTCTACATCTTTCACATTTTAAATACAACTTCAAATATAATGATTTTGATAAGATGATATATATATATACTAAAAATCTAATCTAATGTTGACTAGTCACCCATATATATATATATATATATATATATATATATATATATATATATATATATATATATATATATACTAAAAATCTAATCTAATGTTGACTAGTCACTTACATCCAAACCTACTTCACAAGAGTCATAAAATCTACCTAATCTATTATATATTATAAAAGTTTATGACTTTTTATGAAATAAGTTATCATTATGATTTAAATAGGTTATAATTGATCAATTTAATCATTTATTTTGTTATATTATAATTATTATCTAAATGAAATGGGAAATATTAAATTATATAATTAAATAAAATCTTGATTATAATTAAATTATAATATAAATAAATAAATAAATAAAATTATAAAATATTAAATGATAAAAATTTATTAAATATCAAATACTAAATACTGATTAAAAATATATTTTTAATAATAAAATTTTAAATAATATAAAAAACTCATAATGAAATATTTATATATTTGATAAACTAGATATAAGAAATTAAAAAACTCTTTTATTATAATAATTTTTTAAGTTACATGAGACTTTTAGACTTTTTTTTTATGATAAAAAACGCAACTAACTTCAACTACAATAAATTTGGAATGACGAAATATAATATCTTTATTAAATATTCAATAGCTATATAATTATATCCGTTGGAATTCCTATGTTAATGATTATGTTACCAACCATAACCTACTTCATTAATTCATAAAACGTGGCATAATTAAATGAACAAATAGAAATTATAAAACTCTATTTTAATATGTTTATAAATCAATACAGAAGTTTTAATTATCAAATGTTTATATATTTGAGAAACTTGTTTTTTTAAAAGATATATATTAAATTAAAATATAAATAAATTATAATTAAATTAAAATTTCAAATATTTAAAATTTTGAAGTTGGTTTTTATTTTCTTTCATCATTTTTATTTTGATTTGTTTGTTGTTCAAATCACTTGAAAAACTTTAATAAAAATAATTCAAAAAGATTGATGATAGTTTGAGGACTAGTTTGTCTTTTAATGATCAAATTTTTTAGTAGTCTTTCATATATAATGTTAGAATTGATGTATTGCTCAAATTTTATAAAATATATATATATATATAATGAAGTGGATAAAATAGGATGTTCGTACAAATTATGGGTATGTAATTATTTTATTATGAATTTATAAATCAATATAGAAGTTTTCATTATCAAATGTTTAAAAGATATATATTAAATTAAAATATAAATAATTTATAATTAAATGAATTTATAATTAAAATATATAATTAAATTAAAATTTAAAATATTTGAAAGTTGACTTTTATTTTCTTTCATCATTTTTATTTTAGTCAAATTTAAAGGTTTGTTTGTTCAAATCACTCCAAATGTTTTAATTAAAAAAATTCAAAATGATTAATGATGGTTTGAGGACTATTTTTCTTTTCAATGATCAAATTATTTAGTAGTCTCCCATGAATAATGTTAGTGTCGGTGTATTACTCAAATTTAATAAAATATGATGTAATATAACTTATTATTTATAGATGATTAATTATGTATATATTCAATAATCATGGAGTTGATAAAATAGGGTGTTCGTACAAATTATGGATATGTAATCATTTTATTATTCTTAAGAGAATTAGAAATGTCATTGTAATGAGGCATTGATGAGGAGGCTACATTGTAGACTTGTAAAAAGTCTGACTTATATTATTAGTGTGTATGACATAATAGTGTTTCATGGAGAGCTACTTGAGAGTTATATATACTAGCTTGAATGTTGGAAATTGAACTCTTCTTTAGGAGTTATTTTATATTCTAAGATGGATCGGAACATTTCATAATAGCCTAGGAGAGGGGCCCATAGTGGAGCGGGCTTCAATAGTGGGGATAGAAGTAGTCCTGAGTGGGTCTCATAGTGGAGCATCTTAATATCCAATTGCAAAACACTTTTTATTCATAAGTACGCAAACTGACAAATCATGTGATGCCACATTGATGCATCAATAAAACATGACTTAGTGCACCAATATCGGTCTCAATTTTTTTTTAGCCTTTTTTAATACCTTAACAAAAAACATATTGATGTGGCATCATATTTGATGATGTGACCCTAAAATTAATTTTTTTAAGCAGTTGAGTTGGCAAATAAACTATTGTACAAAATTGGGAATGATTTGAAATTCCATGTAGGATTTTCAAAAACACAAAGTTGGGGTGCTCCACTATGGGCCCCTCTCCCCCAGTATTTTAAGATTTTGTTTGGGCCTATTTACTATTTTTTGGCGGTTTGATTGTCCTTCTTAAGTCTACATATTTGAAGAGAATGGAAGGAAGGTTGTAGAATTATGTTGTTTGTTTTCCACCAAAAGTATAGGGGTGTTGATTTTGTTGAAGTATTACATAAATAAGTTTTGTGAATGTAAATTGTAATTGTGATTTGTTTGGCAATACAATGAGTTATGTAGTACTTTGAAGGCTATATTATTTGAAATGATTTGCTCATGGTAAATTTAGTTACTTCAATTCATCTCCTTTTTTAATTAAATGTAATTTCATATGTTTCTATGCTATTGAATTTTTTTAATATTTGAAATTTATAACATTTTATTCAAAGGGTAATTTGAAAATACTTTCATGCTTAGTAGTTAAGCTTTATTTTAAGTCTAGTTATTGAGGATTTTTTAATTAATTTTGTTAACATTTAATATCAAAGTAAAGGTGGTTCTATGAGTTTCATATGCTTGCATGTGTTTGCATATGCTTACATGTGGGTTGTATGTTCTTGCATGTCATTGCATGTAAGTGATTCTAGGTATTCTTCTATTGTTGATTTCTTAGCCTAGTAAGCTAGAGAGTAGGAAGAAATTGGTTGATTTTTAATGCTTGCTTGATATTTTAATAAATAATATAGTGAGAGCTAGTAGAATGGAAAAAAAAAAATAGAACTAGTGTTGGGCATTGGCATATTAAATGACTTTGACCTAATAATCCTATTTTGTAGTATGTGACTACCCTTTAGCATGGTAGTTGTATTCATCTATCTTGTAGTAATATTTAGTAGAAGAGTGTTCATTTGGGTTTTTGTTTAATTCTTTGGTCACATGGGGAGGTATTAGTTGTGTAGAATATTGTACAAAGTACTTACATTAGTTCTATGGTTTCAATCCCTAGTTATGTGAAATTTCTAAATGATTAGTCCTTAGATGCATTGCAGCTATAGGGTTGGTAATTTAGTGAATTATAATATTTTAGACAACTTGTTTTCTATATTTGTATGTGCATGGTTATAGTTATGGAATTTTTCTTCTACTTGCCTAGATTTCTTAGATATTCCTATAATCCTTTTTGTATTATTCTTGGTGTGGAGGTTTTTGTATGTTTTAATTTTTCTATGGTTTTTTCTTATTAGGTTCCTAAATAATGATTATTCTATTATAGATTTGTAGCAAGTTGGATCTATATTTGTTATGATTCCCAAGACTCTCTTTTTTGTTTTGCTACTGTGATGTTTGAGTGATATAGATTGTATCGTTTAATATCTATGAGTTTGAAATCTATCTAGTTTTGGGTAGAGCACTAGTTGTGCTTTCTGTTACTTTTGATATGTCACATTTGTGCTAATTTTGTGTGTTATTTGTACGTACATGAATTCAATAGTGGATACTTAATGTTTTGTCGGTTTATTGTTGTGGTAGATTTTTTTGTTGGATGTCATGGGTGATCCCACAATACTGGTTTACAATTTTTAGGAGATTCTATTTTTTGTTGAAATCACATATTTTTGAAAATATAATGATTTAAGCCTTCAAAAGTTCCATTTAAAGGATTCCAATTGAAGATGGTTTGATCAAGCCACCTTAGATCAAACCTCCTTGGATAGAACCCCGCTAGTTTTAAACCATACCTATAATGGAGTCTCCTTTACACCTATCAAAATGCTGATAAAAAAACATTTTTTATTTACCTTTTGGGAGATCAAATGAATTCATTTTTAAAAAAAATTGAAGTATGTATTCCTTATTATAAGCTTCCCAAAAAGTATAATTTTAAATAAATTCAATTTTATTATATATTTATTTTTTATTTCTTGTGAATGTAGGTTTTTCACCAAAAATCAAGCTCTCTATTCTATACATGGAAAAATAGCAGATTATCAAAAAAACATTGAAAAATATCAGTGCACTAGATATTGAAGTCCTTGATCAAACAAAAAATTGAAAATTGGATTTTGATACATACAAAAAAAGTTATGTTGTATACAGTTCACCTATGTCTGAATTGTAATTGGTTTGACTTTGAAACTTAAGGAAAAAATATTCAATAAAACACTATGAAACCAAATGAAAGGGCTAGATATCATAGTTACAAATCTAAATTTTAAAAAATTAGAATTTTATCCTTCATGGAAAAAAAATTATGTTGTATACAGTGAGTATCACTCCTTAAAAATGGTGTTTACTGAAAAAAAACTAGTTTTCAAAGGAGATGGATAAAGAAGTGTAATCTGATTCCAAAAATTTTGAAAAAAATATATTTAGAATTTGTAGACAAAATTTAACAAATCACTAGTTTTCATCGTCTTCAAATTCCTCACAGTTTAACCACTATAGGTGCTCGAAAGTGAAGATTTAGTTAGAAAAAATTAGTTCATTGTTTAGTTTGGCCAAAAATTGTAAGCCAATATTGTGGGATCACCCTCATACAATTGTATATTATATGTAGTTATATATTTTTATTGTATTGTATTAGTATAGTCATTGCAATGAGACACATAAATAGTTATTTGGAGTTCTCAATATTGTTTTGATTATATTGGAAAAACATTTTTTGAAGGGACCTAAAACCCTTTACAACACAAAAGAGGGAAAGATGCTCAATGAGAAAGAAACTAAAGCATCAATAGCTGCCAAAATCCAACCAACAGCCAAAAAGTATCAACCCAAGAGTGAAGAAACAGAAATAGAAAGCAACATAGAAAAAGAGTTCTCAATATTGTTATACTTTATGTATGACATATTATTTGACTATGGTGTAATGAGAGTCTCTAGATCACTATTTAGTTTGATCTTTGTGTGGTTACATAGTCATTAGTTTCTTCTTAGTATCATATCATGATATTACTTTACCTTTTGGGAGATCTTGGTGTTGTAGTTAAGTTATATAAGTATGTGAGGGTCATGGGTGATCTTAAGTTAGGATATGTTTATCATGGTATCATTTGTAGATTTAGGTCATCCTTAGTGGGAGATTTTCCAATGATGTGTATTTTTCCCTTTGTGATAGATGAATTTTAGTGGTATATGTTGTTTTCATGAGGAGCTCTTGGATTCTATATTTGTAAGTAGTGAAATTTTTTTGATAGTTCCTCACTCTATGTTGAGGATGGATATCTTCATATTTTATGAGGATGTGCATATCTCATTTCTATGCTGATATCATATAACTTTTATTTGAGAAATGATAGATTATGATGCCATATTAAGTTCTTGGATTTCATATGAATTATGTAATGTAATATTGTTTAGTGTTTTATTTTAATCTACTAAATGAGTGTTATGACAATTTTATGTTGTGATCTTATAGATGTAATTTATGGTTATTTTTAGTTAGCATGAGATGATTGTTCATTATCTTATTAAAAAATAAGGTCAGTACGAGAGATCTCTAGCTTTTAGAGATCATTTGTTGGAGTGGTTAGTTTTTTTACTTGGTTTCAACTAAAAACTTGGGAGCCTACACCAAGAGGTGGAAGTGAGTTTATCATGGACTTATTACTTAAGGATATTAAGCTTCATTGATGAAACAATCTTATATCACACTCTTTTTCCACATAGTGGTGAATGATCTAATTGGTGTTTCCCACCTAGTATTCACATGCATTCTCTCTATGTTTGTTACTTTATCATCTACATGGATCTTGGGTTGTCAATGCCAATCCTATGGACTTTTTAAATTATTACATATATATGGTTATGTTTTGTGTTTTCTCCTTATGTTTGGTCTTGATTTGTGGAGTTAACTATATAAAGAAGTTATTATTAGGAGTACAAGAGATGTTTAGAGGATTTGGGTATATTCCTTTCTTGAGATACTAATTATCTATTTGATTTTTTTTTAATTTGTGAATATTAGCATTTATTGCTACCATCTTTGGCATTGAGGTTGAATGATTATATTTTTTTATAAATTTTTTATATTTTATTTTTGGATGAGATCTTAATTATCTTAGCTAGACCACATGTTGGAGTTGGAAAAGGGAAATTTGTTCTAGTTTTTAAATGTATTTCCATGATATATAGTATATCCTACAGGCGTGTTTCAAATCATGTTGAAATTGATATTTCTACAGATTCAAATGATCATTTATTTTTATTGTACTTTGTTATTATTTTGTAATAGCAAGCATGATTAAGGATATTTAATATTATTTTTCTATGTAAAATGAATAATTTTGAAAATTAAATTTTCTAGGTGTGTTGATTAGGGGAGATACTTCTACAATGGTTTTGTTTGTAAATTTGTAGATTGGTTAATTTTTTGATAGTATGTGCTAGAGGACTTAGCCACATCCTTTACATGAGTTTTCTTGGTGGACTTTTTGATACTCTTGTTGATTTAAAACTTAAAAAAATTTATGCAGTTAGAGTCCTTGGGAGCTATATGTGTCCTTTGACTATGATATGTAGAAGTGTTTAGGTATTTTTTAAGTTTATTTATTCATTACCAACAAATATAGGGTTGGTGTTAGACAATAAATATACTTGGAACTTTTATTGTGTATTGGGTTAGAAAGTTTGTAGTAGAAGGTATAACTATGTTGTTTCTACCCTATTTTGAGGTACAATTAGTTAGATGTGTTAGTTAGGTTATGGTCACTAACCTAGCTCTTTTGTTAAGTATTGGTATATTACTTGGTCCTATTCTAGAGGAAGTGGATGTTGGTGTATATGTTTGAGTTAAAGCAAGATATAGTGTATTTTTCATCAAATCTAAATTATGGTATTTACTTTATTTTATTATCTTTCATGCATAGTCATGATAAAGGATGAGTCATGAAAGTTTATTCAATATGGTGTTCACTTGGTAGATGTTGTAGAGTCTTTGTTGAGATTGTGATCATAGAGGATTCAAACGGTGCACCATGGTTATAACCTTGGTCATTAATTTTTATTATATGGGAAAAACAGGTTTTGAAGGGACCCGAAACCCTTTACAACTGAGATACAAAATGTTGCTCTAAAGATGTAACAATAAAATATCAGCAACAACCATCAATAAAAAACCAGAAAAATAATAGGAAACTAATAGAAACCCATTAGCAAAGAAACTAAAAAAGAAAAACACAAAACAAAACCTTGGTCATTAGTTGATTTTGTTAAAGTTCCTTCTTTTTAATATGGCTAAAGTAGGAGAGTGCTAGGAGTAGGTGTGTTATTCACCTAACATATTCTTAGGTCTAATGCAACTTAGTGTCTATTGATAGTTAAATGTATACATATGTCTCCAAGAATCATGGAGTGGGAAAAATGGGATGCCCATGTGAGGGTAGGAATATAAGTAATTATTTTATTATTATCTCTCGACTTAGAAAGATTTTCTTAATTAGGAATTAATGATGGGTTGCATTGTGAACTTGTAAGAGAATATTTTATTATTAGTGGATGTAGGATGTAACTAGTGCCTCATGGAGGAGTGCTTAGGAGTTACATATCCCAACTTGAATAATGAAATTCCAAAGATGTTTGTGTAATATTTATTTTTCATTTTGGGACGGATCCATTATTTTAAGGGTTATGAGAATTCATATCATATTATTTTAAGGCCTTTCTTGCACACACGGTATTATTGTTATGTTTCTCTTGGTCCCCTTATGTCGATGTGTTAAATGCAATGGATAGCGATATATAAAATGTATTTTATAGGATGATGTTAGTTTTCCACCAAAGGAGTAGGAGCATTGATATCATTAAAGTATGATGTTGGCACCCCAATTTTTTGTGTTCCCTTTTTTCCCTATTCTACCTCATAGGGTCTACATTGTATACTTTTTCCCATTTTATAATAACCAATCTACGATACTTTATGTGGGTCTATTTCTTTATGTTATTTTCCCTTATGTTGCCTTTCACTTGGTATTTTAGCCATTTATCCCAAGCTTGAAGATACAATAATTGGTTGTATTTTTTTGGCTTTCCTTGAGGTTTCAAAAACTTTATAGAAATCCAACAAAGGCTTCAAAACCTTTGTTGAAATCTAATGAAGGTTTTGAAAACCTTTGTTAAAATATGATGAAGGTTTTTGAACCTATTTGTTTTTCCATAATTGTCTAAGTATAAAGTTCACCAACTTTATTTGGAGGTTTTTAAACCTATGTTCTAGGGTTCAACAAGGTTGTCGCAACCTTTTCTAGGCTTGAAGTGGGTTTCATAACTCTATTTTATAAAAGTGATAAGTCCTTATTTTGATGATTTGGCATGGTTTTCAAACTTGTTTGAGACCTTGACAAGGCTCTCACAACCTTGTTAGAGCTCAACAAAATTTTTAAAAAAAAAATTAAGAGTGAAGTTTGGTGAAGGTTTCAAGTGTTCATTGGTAAATTTGTAAGGTTTTACAACCTTTTTTGGATCCTAAAAAGGTTTTCAAAACCCTATCAAAGTTTGACATGGTTTTCAAAACCTTTTTGAAGAATCAACTATTTCAGTACTTTCAATGGCTTGTAGCAAAGTAAGGTGGTTTGTGAGCCTATGTTGGATCTAACAAGGTTCTCACAACCCTTTTGAGGCCCAATGAATCTTTGTAAAAAAAAATTAAGACCCCAATGAAGGTGTGTTACTAGGATTGATATATTTTAAAGATAGTTTTGTAACCATCAAAAGTTATTGATGGTGTTCCTTTTGCCACCATGTGTCATTGATTGTAGAAGAAATAAGTGAAACATGAATGTTTATACTTGTTAGATTTATTGTGCTAAGGGGAATTAACTCACCCACATAACTATAGTTTTTAATCTATCAAACTACCCCTCATTTTCTAAGTTACATTGAGACCAAAAATGATGTCTACGAGTGGGTATGGGCTTCTACACTCCATAGGTATAGTAGGGCTTCTACACTCCATAGGTATAGTAGGGACATGAATAGGAATTTTCTAAGAGGTAGAAATGATTGTGAACTATAATAAGAAGGCATGGCCACCACCTACAACTATAGTGTAATGTCCCCTTTCTAGTGGGAGCACTTAAACCTGAATCTTACATTCAAAGTATTCCTTAAAGAGACATTAGAAGCGTTAGAGATCAATAAATTTCAATGATAATATCTAATAAGATCAAAGATGATATAAATATTTTATTCTTGTCAAAGGATTATTCATTTCCTTCTTATCACTCCTATGAATGATTCTTCTATATTACATTTCCTCTTCTTTATATATTTTAAGTGCAATTCTCTACTTAGAAATATATATATATATATATATACTCTATTTAAATATCATTGTGTAAGTAGTGCATATGTGATCTTCCCTATTTTATTATTTATATATGTGTGATATCTAAATATTAATAATCACATAAATAATCATCATCCATTACATGAGCATAAATATTTAACCTTTCAAACAATATTACTTACTGATTATCTTGCTCAGAACATACTCACGTATTCCTGATTTCTCCATTGCTCAGAATATGCTTATATATATTCTTTCCCATCTTCCTACCCCATATTATGTAGTGTCCTTATAATCTCCTCTCTATTTGATTTCCTCTCCCCTTCGTTTCCCACACTCCCCTCATTTTATATCTTTATGTCTCTTTAAAGAGAGACACCCCTTTTGAATAGAAAGGACCTTTCAAAAAGACACGTCCCTTTATTACACTAGGTAATCATGGCTGTTGATTGTATATGTGTTGTTGCTTATTATATGTTTTAACATATTATTTTTTATATATCTTTGTATTATTATATTATAATATAATAATATCAAATTGTTAATAATTATTTTGTATTGTTAATATTTATATTGTTATATTTGATAATTATAATTATAATATTATATTTGATAATTATAATTATAATATTATGTTATGATAATTATAATTATAATAATATTAAATTGTTAATATATATATTTATATTTTTTTATATTAGTTTTGTTATTCATTTGTATTTCAATGCTTAGTAATTTTAATTTTTCAATTCGGGGACATGACATATAGGAAATCATAAATTATAGAGTTCCCATGTAAGTTTAGACATTTCCTTTCTAGAAAATTCTTAATGATTATATAGAGTTTAATTTTTATTTTCCAAGGGATGGGAAAATCAATTGAATCATAGTAGAGAGAATAGAAACACTTATAGAAGATCTTATTTTTTTCTAATGAAGAAACAAACATTAATTTTATGTTTTGATGACTTGGGTTGATCCTAAATTTGTAATGAAGCATTGTAATCATTGAAGCAAGAGTTTTAAACTATGGAATCAATATTGAGTGAGTGTATCCACTAGTATTGTGTGAGGCCTGCTATTTTGATACACACTATTTGGTGATATTTTGATCCAAGCACTTTTGATACTATATGTGTATTAGACTATTTTGGTTGATCACGAACATTGGACATTATGCGTGTTCCTATTTATGATGCTTATGATGGTTGTATGCATGATATGCTTTAATTATTTGTTATGCTCATGTTGATTAGGTTATCATGATAGAAATGGATAATTATCTATGAGATAGAATTGATAAGATGTTAAATTTAAATTAGGTGATGATGTGATTGTTTATAACAACACCATGACTAGACATGCATTGGTATATTAATTACTAGAAAAAGAATAATTGTAGATATTGAAGTTATTGATTTTGGGATTTGATTGGGTTAAATATATATATGGATTTGTTAAGTTGATTATTGATTATCATGCATTGGATATATCAACATGTAGATTTGAGTGTGTAGGTACACATCCATGGCCTATGGGATTGTAGGTAACCAAGGGTACCTTAATGATAGCCATGTAAAACCAACTATGGTCCATTTGGAAGGACCATAGTCTTATTGTGTTCTATTTTATTTTGTAATTAAAAAATTCAATGTTTAATCATGATATTTATGTTTTAAAAGCCAATTAGGATTTTTATGGGAGTTTTGGGATATTTTGGGTTACTTCCATTATGTTCAAAATTTGATTTATTTTTGTGAGTTTGAATGGTTGAATAAATCTTTAAATTGTGTTAATTGACCCTTATTTGACCCCTAGGATAATTACCTAAGGTTTAGGGGTCAAATCATGCCCATATCTTTGAAATTTTGCAATTTGTGACCCTTCTTAATTATCCATTAAGAAGAGTGAGGGATTTGGGAAAGGGTTGGAGTTTGTGCTTCAAAATATCATTTATGAGATAGGAAAGTTTTGGTTGAGTGTGGAACACTCTTTGGCTCTTCACTTCCCAATGAGTTCTCACACATGTGTTTGAAATTGTGGAGAGGTGTGTCCATAGGAATGAATGAGAAAGTGACATGTGTCACTCTCTCCTTCAAAGGATTTCAAACCTTTTCTCCTATTTAAATCCTTTGGAAAACCAAAGGAAGGGTTGTTTTCTTTTTCTTAGTTTTCTTTCTTTTAGGGGTTGGTCGGGAAGAAGAAGGATTGGAAATGATTCTTAAACTCTTCTCCATTTGGGCTTGCATTTGAGGTAGGCCTCATTCTAATTATGGGTATGTGTTCTTTCTCTTTTATATGAAAGTGTAAAAAATCAATTTATGTTATTTTATGTGTATGTTTTATGTGTTATTTCATTTAGATGTGAATTGGATTGGGTTTGTATGAGGATAATCTCACCCAATTTGGGAAGAGAATCTTTTGTAGAGGATAAAAATGAGTAAGAACCTCCATGGGTAAATGATTTCCACCTTTGAGAAGGAGAGGAAAAAAGGGTATGAGTACCTAAGTTAATATGATGGTATGGGTGTATGGAGTTGGATGGTATGGAGGATATGTTGTATGTGAAGTATTGGAGTATTGGGTTATTGAGAAGGAAGGAAGATGAAAATGATATGCTAGTTATGATTCTAGTGAACTAATTTTCCCCATGTGGTAATGTAGTCCACCTCTATCCCCATTTTGGGATTCTTATAGAACATTTTATAAATGTGGAACATTGAATGGGAGTTCTTGTTGTTTGTACTAATTTGAAATGGATTGTTTATGCTATTGTTGTGTGTACCCACATACTTGGTTACCTCCTAACTCGGGGGTGGTTTTTGAGAAAACCTATGGTTGGGAGATGAGCTTATCTTAATGGCCATGGGAGAAGATCTTTCTATGTATATTTGTAGGTCCATAATTATTATAGCTTACAGTTTGAAGAAAACCATCTCTCCCTTGTACAATAGAATAGTGAGATTTGAGCTTTAGATACATTGTTTGAAACACATGTTTATAATTTCATTTTGTTGTAAATATAACTACAACTTATAACTCCTTTACTTCAAGAATAGTGTTAGATTCAAGTAGTTGAAAGAAATGGACTATGGATTTTTCTTATTGTTGTTATGTATTAAGAAGAGATAGATGTTGTTATTCTTATTATAAGGGAAAATGAATGCATATTGTTTTGAGACTGCAATAAATTTCTCTTTTGGAGGGAAATTCTTGTTGTATAAATGTTGTGTCGAAGTTTGTACTAGCCCATGTTAGAAAAGAAAAATAGATATATGTATTAATGATGATAAGTTTATCAAGTACTTGATAATAAATGTATTTTGAATTATATAGATATTAAGTTATATAGACTGTTATTTTTAAAATGGAATGGTTATCTGTGTTTAGTATAAAAGATGAAAAGTAAAGGAGAAAATTAGTATAATCTTTTTTGTTAGTAACTTGTTCTATGGAGTAGGTTGTAAAGGCCTTGCATGATTGGTGTAAAGTTTGGATTTATTATAGATGTGTTAGCGAATGGATTGTCCTTTTTAAATATAATTCAAATATCAACTCTATTTCTCGTAGTGCATTGGGATGAAACTACTAAAATCCTCTTGAAATGTCACAACAACATTTGTGACTTTCCTCTGAATTTTAGAGTTACAACTCCCTCGTGTGATTCAATTAATTATGGGTATGCTTTTAACTAGGAATCGAGAAAGGAAACAAATGCTAACTCATGAAAATGAAGTTAATGCTCAAGAGAATTAAAAAGAGACCGCAAACCATTTAGCACAAAGAATAAAACAATTAATGATCATTAGGAAAGCAAATGGAAATCAATCACAGTTGCAATAAATGAATACAATGCAACAAAGGATGCCTCACACAAAAAACGTGCTCAAATTATGTACACAACACATAGATTGGTACAATAAAAACTAATTCAAGACCCATGATTCATAGGTTGTGAGTTATTGAAAACATGAATGAATCAAAGGAAAATAGAAAATAGAGGTTGTTCCTTTTCCTCTATTACAGCACTGTGCACTTGAGAAAATCCAAACCCTTTCAAAGTCATTATTATCTCACATATAGGGAAGTAGTTTCCCTAATCTTGGTAGTTATCAAAATGGTTACCAAGTATAGTGACAATTTCTTTCCAGCTAATTGTCCACCCTAGAAACCAATCGCATTAATGGTCAAGGGTAATTATGATTATATCTTCCATTAATACATGTTCTTCAACATTCACCCAAACTTTTCTTGATCAAAACATTTCTCCATGGAAATTGAATTCACAATTGGTGCAGTTCCTAGGTACTGCATTAAATGACCAATCCATGCTAAGGCATGTTGCATGCGCAGGTTTTCAAGACGTAGATACAACTTGGAAATTTAAATTTAATTCCTTGTCATATCAGCATTAATCTCACATCACCTTACATTCCTTTCAATTGCCAAGTCCTGATGAGATCCAACTTAGATTTGCCTCTCTTTATTTATATAAATTCACTTGAGATAGTCATTTTAACCAACTCAAATGACAAATTGAAAATGGTGACTGCACAAAGCAATGGTGTTTCAATGAACAGTTTCGTTGCAATTGAAGATTTCAAGTGTTTCCCTTTCTTTAGGTTTTTGTTGGATCAATTGAGGGAAGTCTTTTCCATTTAGAACAAAGTAGAGGGAGAAGTCCTACACAGTATCTTGGGAGAGATATTTTTGAAACAAGTTCATGTGCATAACCACAAACTCCTAGAGCACTTTATCTACAATGTGGTCCGTAATTTTGAACATCAGTGGGAAATGAGGGTAGCAAAACATATAGTTAGGCCTAAGTAAGTACACAGAGTGAACATTACCATCAAAGGGCTCAGTCACTTTCCCAAGACTAGACTCATGGGAAATGTCATCTACATTGCAACTACAACCTAGCATGAGGCTATCAAAGAAGTAATAAACCTCCTTCATGAGGGGCTAGTGTGGAACGATATGGGACTATTTGCTCAATTTCTGCAATCTCATGAAAATCTGTTTTCACCAACCCAAATTGAGCATCTCTAGGAAGTAGTGGAGGGAATCCATGTGTTGATGTTTATCTTATGTACTTGACAATGCTTGTTCTGGAAACCCTAATTTTGTAATACACATTATCAAATTTTTTAAACACCAATTATATGATAATATACAATATAATATTTTTGTTACTTGGTTGTTTTTTTCTTTCTAAATGTTTATATGCTTCAATCTAGATCTGATAATGATATTTACTTGTGTTATTATCCCTATATATGAGCACTTTGTATTTTTACCATGTTATTTTTGCATTATTAGTGCTCATTCTGATAGTTTTGAGAACTCCCCTAAAATCCACTGAAGTTAAAAAAACCTGCACTCTTACTACCTTGTCCCATTTGAGAACCGTTCTCTTTGATTTAGTAGAATAAGGAGTTCACAAAACCCTAGTGAGAACTACCAATGGTTTCTGAACTTATCATAAATCTTTCCAATATTGTAAAACCCTTATTTTTCCCTCACCAATGGACCTTTGAAAGAGTTATTAAATATTCATTATGGATTGCCAACATTTAGAAGTCTAAGGCTCAAGATTTCACAACACTCTTTGGTACTTCGAAAAGTTATAAAAACTTACCAACCTACCACCCACACAAAATAATGAATAAGTTTTAAAGGGAAAGTGATGAAAGGGAAAGTTAAGGTAACCTAAGTGACACCTACCAAGATTAGTAAAACCCGATTGAAAATTGCTAGGACTTAGACTTAGCAAAATTTAGAGTAGGGGCGAAGATTTTTAAGGTCGATGACCAAAATCAAAGTAATAAGATGCAACTTCCAATATACATATTTGTATATTTTAAAAAACGGTGTCCTATACATTCCAAGTTTAGTTAGCACTCCTTCAACTCTTTCTTCACCATCAAGCCTTTCCTACATAGAGCCCTACACCTCTTTCCAAATTTAATGAACTTACTTCTTTGGCATGAGTCAGATCTGTATTAATTTTTACACTTAGTTCCTATACCCTGCATTTTCCAGAATCATAACTCCAAACTTGTTATCGAATCCCAAAATTGTGCCTCGAGTAGATGTTTATCGCTCAATTAACATAACTTATTAATGTAGGTTGTTTAACCTTAATGATTCACAAAAACAAGGTGAACTAGTTATGGAAATTGATGCTTTCCATGTGTCGCCAATTTGTTTACCTTCATTGGTCAACCAAATTCAATGCAAGCTCCTCATGGAATAGTGGATTTTTTCCAATAGTCATACTTGTCAGAGGTTGAGGATCGTTAATCCCCCTTACCCCATTTTTGGAGAGCTTAGAAGGACTTAAATAAATAAGTTTGAATGCCTAATTCTAAATTTCCTTATCACCTATTAGGGTTTGGAAACTGGCCTTACCCTATTTCTTCTACCTTTCTTACTCCATCACAAGACAATGTTGAACTAACTCCCGAAACCATGAAGTCCAAAACTCTGACTTTGATTGAAGTTGTCAGAAGTTGAGGTTTAGGGTTTCACCTTACCCCTTCCTTTACTTCATGTTAAGGAATAAACCTTAACACCAAAGATCGATGTCTGAAGTTATCAAACTTAAATTTTTCTATCTCCTTTTAGTCAAGGCATTCAGTAAAGGGTATTGTGGATGCTTGAAGTTTGATGTTTTTGGACTTGATGGTTTCATTCTTCTTTCTTTAAATTAAGGAATTTAACAAAGGGTATTTTCAAAGCTCAAATTTTGACATTATCGGACTTAACCATGTTGTTTTACTTCCTTTTGTTAGGGCATTCAACAAAGGGTATTGTCGAAGCCCAAAGCCCAATGTTTTCAGACTCAACCTTTTGGTTCTTCTTCCTTTCGTTAGGGCAATTGGAAAATGGCCAATGCCTGAAGTCTAACATTTTTTAACATAACCAGCTATATCTTCTTTCAATTGGGAATTTGATATGAAGTATTATTGAATCCCAAAGTCTAACATTATCAGACTTAACCCTTTTATTCTTCCTTTTGTTTTGGCATTCAGCAAAGGGAATTTCCAATGCCTGAATTCAGACGTCATTAGACTTAAAATTTTATATCTTCCTCTTGTGGTTAAGCCAATTAGTATGAGGTATTATCGATGCCTAAAGTCTAATGTTATCAAACTTAACCATTTGTTTTTCTCCTTCATTAAGGGAATTTGGAAAGCCCAAAGTCCGATATTATCGAACTTAACCAAGTTGTTCTTGTTCCTTTTGTTAAGGGAATTCAACAACGGGTATTTCCAAAGCCTAAAGTCTAATGTTTTTAGACTTAACTTGTTGGTTCTTCTTCTTTTATATAGGGCATTCAACAAAGGGTATTTTTGAATCTCGGAGTCTGACATTTTTGGACTTAACCCTTTTGGCCTTATTCTTTTCAATGAGGCATTTGGTATGAGGAAAATTACCAATGTCCAAAGTCCAATGTATTGGACTTAAAATTTTCCATCTCCTTCTTTAGATTGAGGTAACTAGTATGAGGCATTACCAATGCCCAATGTCCAACATAATCAAACTTAACTATTTTTCTCTTCTTCCTTTTTGTTAAGGGAATTCAATATGAGGTAATGTTGAAGCCCGAAGTCCTCCCATAATTTTGTAGGAAAAGGAGTTGGTTCCACCATGGAACTTTCAAGATAGCAAGGCAAAAAATATAATGAGGCTCTAAACTTAGGAAAAATTAAAGTCTCTCCATTTATATTGGATGGAAAAAGAGAAGGTTATTATAACCTTATCGGGGATCAATGGAAGTCCCCTAACATGGCTGAAACTCTGAAATGACTTGACTTAAGAAAAACTTTTAGAGGTTACAACAATGCTTTTAGGAACTAAAACACTTTGGGACTTCAAAAAAGATGAGCCTCAAACTATAAGTTTTAATGTGTCGGAAAAGGGAATGGTTATGAAAACTTCGGCGGTGATCGACAAAGTTTCAATAACCAATAAAAAGACCAGTGGCTTCAAGACTTACCCAAATTTTGGGTAAGCTTCAGAAAAGGGAATGGTTATGAAAACCTCAGTGGTGACCGAAAATTTTTGGATAACCAAAAGAAAGACCAACAGCTTCAAGACCTAGCCAAATTTTTGGTAAATTTTAGACTTAACCATTTGTTTTTCTTTCTTCCAATTTGTGGCATTTGGTATAGTACATTCTTATGTTATACACAATTATCATTACCCAAAAATGATTATATCATACTCTTTTTATAAAAATTCCATTCATTCAAATCCATTATCTATTTTCTCATAGATACAATCCTCATTAAATGCTCACTTTCATTATGAAGAGTATTATGCTTTATTTAATCAAATTTTAATATACATACTAAGTTTTCTCAAAATTATCAAGGATCAACTCTATACCTCTTATCTTTTCAAGATATCCTTAACAATTTTTTTGATCCCCAGCCTCACCTAAGTGGGTGACAGCTGACGATGAAACTATCAAGGGAAAAAGGACACTAGAAAGGGTTGTGTACCCACTCACAATTTATAAAAAGTAAGTCGAAACATGAACTTCTGCAACCCTTAAAGGCTTGCACTGAAACTTCCATTACATAAAACTATGATGCCCTAATTATATCTATAACAATCATATATCTAAGAAAACATGTAAATAATAATTTAGAGCTAGCATTTGTTACTCTTTTGAAAAAAAAATAGTTGTGTTTTTTCCCTTATTGCAAAATTTTGGGCATGAAATTTTGGTATTAGAGCCTAGGTTCCAACACCAAGAACTCTAGGAATATTTTTTCACCATGACTAATAATTCTCTACAATATTATCATGGAGGATGGCATTGAGGTTGTGGAGTCACTGAGAGTGTGGTCATGGATGTGATCACAAACATGGTGTAGATTCAGATCGATCATAGGTACCACTAACACCTCCACACATGTCTGAGTCATCACAGCATGATCCACTGCGTAGTTCCTCAATTAGTAGATCCTCCATGCATTAGATGATTTTATTGGGGTTATTCATGCTTAACTTCCAGTGGCAGAAGATGGCCCTAGACCAAAGTAGACTCATCACTCAGCCGAGGCACAAGAATTAGAGTGTAGAGAGTGAAATAGGAGTTTCCCCTTCATTCCTATCAAGTATGATGAGGAGGGGGAGAGGGGATCGGTCCACTTAGATCCTCCACCATAGGTACACCATCCTTAGGTATAAGTCAAGGATAGAGCATATCGAGATCCAGGAGATCATGTTTGAGAGCTACTATGACTTAAGCCACTTAATTTTAAGGGATCCATTGATGGAGTAGAGGTTGATTCATGACTTCTCAATATTGATAGGTGTTTTGGACTATGTACATATGCAAGCAATGTTAAAGAAAATTGTGTGATATTTTTTCTTAGAGGTACAACCTCTACTTGGTGGTGCCAAGAGGAGTGCAAGCACCACTTATCTATCGATACTCTCTCATGGGAGACATTCTTAGAGTTGTTTTGAGCATGCTATTTGTCTAAGCATTTCAGATAATGCCATATTGATGAGTTACATGACCTCCAACAAAGAGGACTATCAATAACATAGTACGAGATTTTGTTTCTAGAGCTATTACAATATGTGGACTATCTCCAAGATGAGAAACTTATCCTCAACTATTTTATTAGGGGACTGAATGTAGGCATATCAGGACCCATACATATGGCTGATCTAGAGAACATGTGGGTTGTTGTGGGGAAGGCCCTCATAGTGCAGGAGATTCAGAGGAAGTCCTAGGAGGCACCGGAGTGGTTTCAGAACCATAACCAAAGTACTCAATCACAAGGTTTTTGACAACCTCCCCTTCCTTTGAATGGAGTATTTAGGCCTTCAATAGGACCGTCTAGGCCACCACAATAGTAGTAACAACATAGTCAAAGGCCTAGGACACAACAGGGCTTTCATGGTGGCCACTCTAGTCCATGGTGACCACAGGGTCCTAGCAAAGATCAACATCCTTAGTTACAAGGTGCTACCCAAGCATGTTCATAGTATTCTAGCCAAGGAGGACATAGTGGTTCTAGTAGAACTAGAGGACAATAGTTCACCAGGACACAACCACCCTAGGTTTACACTAGGGGTCCTTGGTATGTATGCAAAGCAATGGGAAGCCTAGCCAGGGATTTCCCTCATGGTCCTATAGTTAGAGGAAAGTGCACAACAGGATCTGAGAAAATGGTGGGAGATGTGGACAAGTCCCACTGAGTATTTGTAATAGTAAAGAACTACCAAGTTGAGCACCAAGCCATAGTCGTTGAGACCCCGAGTATGATAGGTGATACTCATGTTACTATTTTATTTGATTCTGGGGCATCTGATTCTTTTATATCCCTTTATGTAGTGGATCATAGTAGGTTAGTGGCATCTAGGAAGGATGATAGGTGGGAGGTATAGCTAGCCTTAAGGGCTAAGGTGTTCTAGTAAATTTTGTAGTTCATAATTGTCCACTTTGATTTGGAGGTTTGACTATAATGGTTGACCTTCGTGTCACAGCATTAAACTCCTATGGAGTGTTTTTGGGTATGGATTGGCTTGATGCACATCAAGCTAAGGTAGAATATCGCTAAAAGGAGGTTGAGTGTGTGGATGACCATGGTTTAGTAGTGGTGATTGCAGGGGTGCAGAGGCCTATTTCCCTTCACATGATATCTGCTATGCAGTTGAAGTGGTGTCCATGGAAACGATGTCAATTGTTTGCAACCATCCTCAGGGATATGGATGAGGAGATGATAGCTCAAAATATTTGGATGACCACCCCATTCATACGGATTTTTTCAATGTTTTTCCTTTTTATTTTCCTGGTATTCCACCTCGTTGTGAGATTGATTTTCATATATATTTTGTGCAAAGGGCAGAGCCGATATCAAGGGAACCCTATAGGATGACTACACATGACCTTAGTGAGCTCAAGTTGCAGCTAGAGGAGTTGCTAGAGAAAATTCATATATGTCTAAATGTCTCACCCTAGTGCACTCTCATCATCTTCGTTAAGGACATATCCCTTTGTCTATGTATAGACTATGGAAAATTGAACAAGGCAACGATCAAGAATAATTACCCACTCTCAAGGATTGATGATTTGTTTTATTAGATGTAGGGAGCTAGAGTGTTCTCTAAGATTGACCTTAAGTCTAGATACCATTAGTTATGGATTGCAGAAGCGGATATTCATAAGACCACTTTTAGGACTAGGTATGGTCACTATGAGTTTACTATTGTACCATTTGGGTTGACAAATGCTCTTGCAGTATTCATGAGTCTCATGAATGGAGTATTTTGTACCTTCTTGGATTGGTTCGTGATTATTTTCTTAGAGGAAATCTTGATTTATTCACATAATGAGGAGGATCATGAGGGTCACTTGTGGCAAGTTTTATAGTATTTGAGGGAGCATAAATTATATGGCAGCTTGTCGAAGTGTTCCTTTTTTCTTCCAAAGGTCCATTATCTTGGTCATATTATATTTGGTGATGGAATTTTCATAGATCCATTGTATATTAGAGCTATTATGGAATGTCCAACACTTACTGCAATGATAGAGGTCATGAGCTTCATGAGTTTGGAAGGTTATTACCATCATTTTATAGAGGGTTTCTCTAAGATTGCACATCCTATCACTTCCCTTTAGCTGAAAGTGAATAAGTTCAAGAGGATAGATCAGTGTGAGACAAATTTTTAGACCCTCAAGGAGTGTCTCACTAGCAGCCCAATATTAATAGTTCTAGATACATTAGAAAATTTCATGGTTTGCATGGATACATCTATTGATGGCTTAGGAGTCATACTTATTATAAGGAAGCTAAGGTAGTAGAATAACTTCCTACACTAATATTGAGAGGAGAATAATGCAAAACCTTTACAAATCTTTAACAATTACAAAAACTTAAACATAAATAAATATAAATATCATGCATACCACAACACAATGATTTACATGGGGAAAACCCTTTCGAGAGAAAAACCCCACACTCCAAAAGCCGCCCAATATATTATTCAAAAATAAAAAATATTACAATATACTTGTAGAGAAAGCTTCTCACAAGAGTATCACCAACCAGAGATCCAGAGGAAACATGACCACTATCAGACTCTTAGAATACATCACAATACATTGCTATAATACAATTACCTCATAAAATAGGGTTTCCTTCTAGGGAAAGTCAAGCTAATAAAATATCGACCATCAGATATGAGACATAATGATGAATGACACCCCCCCTCGCACCTCCCCCATCATTAGATGAATAGTAACTTATGTATTAGCAATAACGTATGTAATTGCAAGAAACATTTTCCCAACACTTATGTAGGAGGGTAGAGTGATCATGTATGTGTCATGAAAACTCAAGACCCATGAGTTGAACTACCCCACACATGACTTGGAGTTAGTTGTGGTATTCCATACTCTAGTTTGATGGAGGCATTTCCTTTTGGGTCACCACCAACTTTGAGTTGCATTTAGATCACCAGAGCCTTCAGTATATATTCACGTAGGTGAATCTAAACGCTCGTCAAAGGCATTAGATGAAGTTCTTATGTGAGTATGAATTTTATGTGTGTTACATCAAAGGGAAGGAAAAAATGGTTACAAATGCACCGAATAGGAGGTGACATGAGCTATCATCCATAACATTGAGCATTTACTTGAGGAATCAGATTTTGCAACACCTACCAAAGGATGAGTGGTATATGTTGGTTCAGTAGGAGATCTAGTCACAAAGTTCCCTTGAGGGAAAGTTTTTCAAATATAATTTGCATTCTTATGGATTACTATGTCATAGAGGGTGTATCTATGTACCTAGTGTGGGAAACCTTCACATAATCATTTTATCAAAGGCACAGAAGGAACCTTATGCAGCACACCCAGGGATGAAGAAGATGCACATCAATTTGAGACAATTATATCATTGGGTAGGGATGCGGTGAGACATTGCAAATTTTGTGACTCAATGCCTTGAGTGTTAGAGAGTCAAGGCAGAGCACCATTATCTAGCAGGACTTCTTTACCCACATGACATTCTTGAGTGGAAATTGGATACCATCTCGATGGATTTCATTATCCATCTACCTTTGTCCTCATCAACCTTCACATATTCTTTTAGATCCAATTCCACCTCTCCTCTGATCTCTCCTTTGACATCAATAACACTCTTGACATCAATGGCAACCATATTGCTAATAAATATTATAGCTTTCTGAAAATGAGAAAAAAATCAAGAGATCCCTAACCTCATCATCAGAGGTTACATTTACAGAACTTAATTGACTAGTAACCTATTAAACTTATTTAAATGCTTAACAATAGACCCACCTTCTAGCATTTTCATATTAAATAAATTTTTTGTAAGTGTAGAGAAGGTGGGTTCGCTACTCATGAGTCTCTTTATTCTCAAGAGATTCCCACAGGGCGAACTACCCTAAACTACCTCAAGGAACAATCTGAGAGTTCTAGAATCTAAAGGAGTAAAATCACAAAGGTTTTATGGATAGATTAACGAGCTCCTGGCCAAAGGATGACAACATAGAATAAGGATGATAGTGTGGCATGTTGGAGTCCAAGAGGTGTCATAGTGTCTCGTATAGACTAGAAACTGAGTTTATCATAGAAAATAATAGAGCAACTACTAACAATCATATTGCTACTTAAGAACTTACAAAATGTGGGAAGGTAACAAAATGTAACAAAACTGAAATGAAGTACAAATGATAAAGTTAAAGCTTATGAGAGATAGAAAAAGCTCACAAAACCCAAGTAATGGAGCCTCTATTAAATGAATTTCTTCAATACCTACATTTATAAGATCTGGAGAAAATATTGGGGTTGTATAGGGGTTTTCCTTAGTCAAACCCCCGTTTTGGTATTCCCCCCTCTACAGACAGCCAAATAGATAGATAGACATAATAGGAATGAAATGAATGCAAAAGTGATAAAAGAAATCCCTACTCAAGGAGGAGAACTTGTATCGCAGGGATGTGATAAATCTCAAGTTGCTTGCAAGCCAACGATAAGAGAGATATCAGTTGCAAGGCTTAAGGAATCCAAAGAGAGAGGAAAAGATAGTTGCAGGAGAAAAGAGAGCTGCAAAGATTGTTTTAAGGACATGAGAGTACTTGAGGCTGATGCAACAAGTGAGAGATTTGTGCAAACAAGAGAGTAAAGAGGGAAAAGAGAGAATCCTAGAAGCTAGAGAGAAGCTAGAAAAGCAAATGAATTGGAAATATAGCATTTAAAGGGAGAAGAGGAAGAAAAAGAAGCTTCCTAAGTGGTTACAAGGTATCTTGAGCCATTACCACCAAAAAAATTAGTTGAAAAGTGGAAAAAATGCTCAGAAATGGAAATTTGAACATTGAAACATCATGGGACACTAGCGCAACATTCGAATGTCTGCATGGTGCGCTAGTGTCTAGACACATCATGCTACAAAATGACAAGAATGGGAAAAGCATAAGGTTTGATGCAAAGCTGACGCATGAAGGTAGCTGCTGAAAAGGGGTCTTGAGCATCTTGAGAGGGGAAAAAGGTTGATGTAGGGGTTAAAATGAGCCTACACAAATTCTAGGGGAGTGGACACTAAAGAAAATGCAAGGGGTGCAATTTTATGACATTACATTTTCCCCCACTTTAGCAGGCATATGAATCTACACTATTATGCACACTAAAGGAAATATACTAAACATAAATAACATAATAATGCCAAAAGGATATTGTAGAGGAAGCAGATGACTCTTTGAACAATGGAAGCATGCCCCTAGGTTGAAGACCTACAAAACAAACTGCTACACCCTTAATATTATTGTACATCGGGTTATGAATAGTCGGCTTGTGGCTATCTTAACTCTCTATTAAGTCATATTATCATTAGTATATTGTTATTTAGTTGTTTAGTTTGGCCTAAGTCTTATATAGGTGTGTCTAAGTCGGCCTAGGTGATATCCTTGGCATAAATAGGTATATATAGGAGGTTGTCTTATTTCATCATCAAGTTGTGAAGTGTGTTCTCATTAGAGATATTTGGAGGTTTTCCCCCTCGAAGTGGCTCGTTATTCTCAGTTATTATCAAGTATTTGTAGCATATTTCATATCATATTCTTCTATTGTGCAAGTTATTTCCTAACAAGTGGTATCAGAGCATGATCTTGGCACCATAGAGGCAAGGTTTTTCTCAATTTTAAAGGCGATTTTGGGAAGAGCATATATTTCAGATTTTGGCGAATTTTTATCTGATTTTTAAAGGGTTTTTGAATAACATATTGAAAAAGCTACAGTCCGTATTTCAGAGGAATTGGAATAGAATTAAGATAATTATTGCAGAATTAGGGTTTCTACATTATTTTTTTGGAATCTACATATCTCGCGCATCTTGTTGAATTGAAGTCTGATTTTAATTGGGTTTTTGAAGAAATACCAAAGGATATTATAGTAAAAATTTCAGAGAATTTAAGTTTCATTTGTGTGATTTATTTCAAAATTAGTGGTTTCCATCATGACAGGGCCTGCAACAAGGGGTAAAAAGAATGTTGTCACTCTGGGGAAGACTCCTAATAAGGATGGTGAAACAATAAAGGATGTTACTCATAATGAAGAAATCAATAAGGTCAAGGAATAAATTTCCTCAATAAAGATGGATATGTGTGACCTAAGAGGAGATATATCAGACCTATGAAACATGTTGAGCGCCTTTATGAATAAACCAAGAAAGGAGGTCTCAAGCAGCCAAGAACCAGAAGAAGAAACAAATGATGAAGAAGAAGAAGAAGAAGAAGAAGAAGAAGAAGAAGAAGAAGAAGAAGAAGAAGAAGAAGAAGAAGAAGAATAGGAGGAAGAGGAAGGAGGAGGAGGAGGAGGAGAAGAAGAGGAAGGAGAGAGAAGAAGAAGAAGAAGAAGAAGAAGAAGAAGAAGAAGAAGAAGAAGAAGAAGAAGAAGAAGAAGAAGTCGAAGAAGAAGAAGAAGAGGCATATGTAGAAGTAGAAGAAGCAACAACAGAAGAAGAAGAAGCAAAAGACCAACCAGAAGAAGAAGAAGCAGAAGAAGGCAATGAAGAAGAAGAAGAAGTTCCTAATCAAGCTATTCAACCAATGCAAGGGTACCATATATTATTCCTCACCTCTTCCTCTATGACACATCAAAAGGTTCAGGTAAAGGAAGAACACATTCATCGCCATCAAGATCTTGATGTAAAGGGAAGACACATCTTGGAGCTGAAGTTAATTTTCCAGACATGCATGAAGAAGCTGGTGACATCAACAATTCCAAGTTACCTCATTACAAGGAAATATTTTCTAATTGAAGATGTTGCATGGGAGGATGAGAAGTTCATTCAAAAGAATCCAAACTTGATTAGCATTGGGGACAATGCTTCTTTGAAGAAGGGGGGCATGCTACGCCCTTAATATTATTGTACATCGGGTTATGAATAGTCAGCTTGTGGCTATCTTAACTCTCTATTAAGTCATATTATCATTAGTATATTGTTATTTAGTTGTTTAGGTCGGCCTAAGTCTTATATAGGTGTGTCTAAGTCGGACTAGGTGATATCCTTGGCTTAAATAGGTATATATAGGAGGTTGTGAGTCTTATTTCATCATCAAGTTGTGAAGTGTGTTCTCATTAGAGATATTTGGAGGTTTTCCCCCTTGAAGTGGCTTGTTATTCTCAGTTATTATCAAGTATTTGCAGCATATTTCATATCATATTCTTCTATTGTGCAAGTTATTTCCTAACACAAACACATTAGACAAGAAAGATCTTCACAAGACAACAATGTTAGAACATAAAAAACCATTACATCACGGGGTTAGAACATATAAAAACACATACACACAGGCACACAAAAAAACTAAATGATTTGAGTCAGCAAAGTGAAAGAGACCTCAATGCAAAAAGTTTTCTCAGTACTATGCATTGTCCCCAAATTAAAAATAATAACACAGAATAACTCTAAGATGGAGAGAACAATGCACCCAAAAGTTAGGGAAGCAATCAATATTAAAGAGAGAAAGAGCATATAGTCAGGATGAAGAAGATGTAGATCTTCAATCCAGTATACACAATTGAGAAGAAAGAGAATTTAAGAGAGAGATGGAGAAGCTAGAAAGGAATGAAATTTCCAAAAGAGATGGCTCCATAGGTCCTCAGACACAAGGAGATTTAAACAAATGTGTTGCAGATTTGTAGACCTATGGAAGGTGAAAAAAAGGCTCTATAGGTACTCTCTCCTACAGAGTTGAACAAATTGCAGTAGAGGCCTGCATACTAATGGTGAATAGATCTTTCAGGATGAAAATGCTTTACATGTCCTTAGACTTGCAAAGAAGGAACCCAGGTACTCTCTCCTAAAGGAAGCCTGATGTAATGGGACTCCGCAGAGTCAGATTGGGTCCTCACAAGTGATCAATCGTACAAGGTAAGCTTGAACAGATCTAGTTGGGCTTCCCCCAAGCTAGATGTTGGGACATGAAATAGGTCTAGTCGAGTTGCCCACAAGCTAGACACCATAGAACTCATTTGAGACAAAAAGCTTCAAAAGGGGTCCCTTGGGAACCCTTCAAGACAACAAGGGGCCCACTCAAGGGGACACTCCAATTGAAAGATAGAGAGAAGAGAGGTCCTTCGAAGGACACACATCTCTAGAACAAGTTATCACTACCTCGAACATATAGGGGAGGAGAACCATGCATGATACTTAGAACATACAAGATAGAGGTAGACCTCGATATAACCTATCATTCGAAGAAGAGTTAGGTGCATCAAAAAATAAATGAGTGATGGCACTTGAATCAAGAATTTTTTGTATTTTATCTTCCAAGGCCTTACATTCACTAGTGGAAAGGCCAGGCACTCGATGGTATGCACAAAAAGAATGTTTTACTTTATCGTGCTTATGAAATTTCTTACCTATAGGAGAAGGTAGAGTAATCAAGTGGGATTTTAGAAGCCTCAACAAGATACACTCTTGCTCAGATAAAAAATAAGGATCAAGAAGTGACCCATTCTATTGTGAAGATCTTGACTACTCACCAGAAAAAGCTACAAAGATAGAAGATAATGGAAGATGAGGTTGAGGGGAAACCATGTCGACATTCAACCATGATTTCCGTTTAGATTGTTCATTTGAGCAACAAAGCCCCAAATTACACTTATGAGGTGTGAATTCTATAGGGACTTGAATTCCTTGTTCGTTACACCCACAACCTTTACGCCCATAACCATATTTAGAGACAAGCTTAAAGCTAGGGCCATAACATGTTTGTAAATCTTGATAACTTGGAGGAAGATCTTCATAGAGAGAATTACACCAACAATGGGGATTATACTCCTCTACGAGATCACCATCATCCTTCATGGTAGTACTTCCAACATTAACCTCCTTAAAATAGAAGTGTGATCATCTTCCTCGAAAGGAGGAAGATTAACATTAAGGACATTACAACTATTGCTCACATTATCCCGTGATATAGAAGAATAATCATCTTTAACAATAGGTGTGGATGATGTTATCAAAAATTTTAAGTGGATCAGGTCAAATTTATGTTCTCCAATGAAAATTTTCTAAAGTCTAGAGAACCCTAATCATCACCAATACATACATTCTCAAGAGGAGAGGTAGAAGGAGAAAACTTAGGATTTCTTGCTTCAGAAGGATCTTCTTCAGGGACATCTATCTCAATAGTATCCTTTGTAGTAGGTACTATTGGAGTAAACCTTGACACATTGGAAGAAACTAAAGGAATAGGAGTAGGCAGAGCTAAAACCTAACCAACAGTTTCCATTTCACATGTGCATAGCCTCAGGGTTAGCCCTAACTATGACTACTCGGTTATTGTAAATGAAATTAATGGATTTATGCAAGGTAGATGAGACTACACCCATAGCATGAATCCACGGCCTACCAAGAAGGAGGTTATATGGTAATTTTTTTGACATGAGTGATCCCACAATACTGGTTTACAATTTTTGGCCAAACTGGACACTAAACTATTTTTTTCTAACTAAATCTTCACTTTCAGGCACCTATAGGGACTAAACTATGAGGAATTTGAAGATGATGCAAACTAGTGATTTGTGATATTTTGTCTATAGATTCTAAATATGTCTTTTTCAAACAATTTAGAATCAGATTGCACTTCTTTTCCCATCTCCTTTGAAAACTATTTTTTTCAGTAAACACCATTTTTAAGGAGTGACGCTCACTGTATATCACATAACTTTTTTTCCATGAAGGATAAAATTCTATTTTTTAAAAATTTAGATTTGTAACTATGATATTTAGTGCTTCCAATTTGTTTCATGGTGTTTTATTGAATATTTTTTCCTTAATCAAGTTTCAAAGTCAAACCAATTACAATTCAGACATAGGCAAACTATATAACACAAAAAAAATTGTATGTATCAAAATTCAAATTTTTTTTGTTGGATCAAGGACTTCAATATTTGGTGCACTCATATTTTTCAAAAAAAAAAATTGGTTATCTTCTATTTTTCCACATGTGCCGAATAAAGAGCTTGATTTTTGGTGAAAAACCTACATTCACAAGAAATAAAAAATAAATATAATAATTAAATTAAATTTATTTAAAATTATAATTTTTGGGAAGCTTATAATAAGGACTACATATTTACAAAAAATAAATTTTAAATGAATTCATTTGATCCCCCAAAAGGTAAATCAAAAGTAATTTTTTATCAACATTTTGATAGGTGTAAAGGAGACTCTATTATAGGTATGGTTTAAAATTAGTGGGGTTCTATCCAAGGGGGTTTGATCTAAGGTAGTTTGATCAAACCCTCTTCAATTGGAATGATTTAAATGTAAATTTTAAAGGATTAAATCATTATATTTTCTAAAAATATGTGACTTCAGCGAAAATCAGAATCTCCCAGAAATTGTAAACTAGCTTTTTGGGATCACCCACATAAGATATACAAGGGTGTGTATGGTAATGGGTCCCAAACTCAAAGGAAATATTATTGTGCCTAAAGCTTGTCGACTAACCTTATCGAACCCACAAATGATGACAAAAGAAGCATTAAGAGAAGATGAGTCAATATTAATCTTAGGCAATAGATCAATGGTACACACATTGAGCGTCGAACCGGTGTCAACAAGAGTACGTCTAATGCCAATGTTGTTAATATTACTATAATAATTAGAGGATTTGATTGCTTATGCACTTCTAAAGGTGAGAGTTCTTGTGGATAGAATGTAATATTTAGTGAATCCAAACAAATATGAACTATTAACACATTAACATTCATTGGTTTAGCGGAAGAAGGCAAGACGATCTTCTACAATGCTTCTTGAAGCATACCTTGATAAACCAGAGTTGGATAAAGCAAGTCCCACAACGAGATCTTAACTGAAGTAACTTTGAGTTGCTCGACAAGATCATAATCACTGGGTGCTTTAGTTGTAGGTTTAGGAGCTGAAGGAAGGCTTGGTTGAGAAGGTGGTAAAGAAGTAGGTTGATCAACATTTTGTTTATTCCTTCTATTATTATAAGTATGGGCTACCTCTCTATAAGAGGGAGCCTTCGTGTAAAGATCTAGAGAATCATCATCAAATGGAACACCATTAATCTAACAAATCCTTTTAGAAGGACTAGTTGGGGTCAGACAAATAACAGGTCTCTTAGGCCTTTGAGGGGCAACAAAGACATAGATTATATTTACAAACTCATCACAACTAGTGGAATAATTATTTGAAGACATATTATCAACATCAATCTGAGGAGGATCAAATGTGGAAGGAGATTCATCATTCACTAATGCATCATCTCTAGAGGAGAGTGCATTGGAATAGAGAAGAGATTCATCATTCACAAATGCATCATCTCTAGAAGAGACTGCATTGAAATGAAGAGAAAGTAGACTAACATTAAGAAAAGTATCAATGATTCCATCTTCTTGCAACAAAATATCCTCCATCACAAGAGGAATTTCATGAGAAGGATCAAAGATACCAGGTGACATGGTAAAGCCAAGTCACCATCATATGCATGAAATGGAACGTCATTAACACTTTGAATAGAATTAGATATTGAACTGATAAAAGAAGATATAAAATTCATTTTGAAAATAATAAGTTAAATATGATAAATATTGAATAAACAAGTTAGTTGATCCGAAGCAGTCGAGGGGTGATAGAACTGAGAAAAACCAAAAATGCAGATTTTTTGATTTTTTGAATGGTATTTTCTAGGTTCTAGTAATTTTCATTTTTGGAGGTCTTCAGAGCAAAATTTGGGGTCAAAACTTGCACCGGTCCCTAAAATTCAACTACCAAAGGCACAATATTTTAGGGATTGAATTAGTCCTCTTGGAGACCTTTCCAATGGTGTTAACGATTCTGAATTTTGAGTACCAAGTCAAAAGTTATGACCCCACCAAGTTGGGGTAAATAAATTCCTAGTTTTTTGAAAAATACTATGGTTCATATCGGGTTCACCAAATGTAGAGAAGGGGGATTTGCTACTCATGAGTCTCTTTATTCTCAAGAGATTCCTATGGGGAAAACTACCCTAAACTACCTCAAGGAACAAGCAAGAGTTCTAGAATTTGAAGGAGTAAAATCACAGAGGTTTTCTGGACAAACTAATGGGCTCTTAGCCAAAGGATGACAATGTGGAACAAGGATGATATCATGGTGCACCGGCATCTCATACAGACCAGAAATTGATTTTATCATAGAAAATAGCAAAGTGACTACTAACAATCAAATTGCTAAGAACTTACAGAATGTGAGCAGGTAACATAATGTAACAAAACTAAAATTAAGTAAGTAAAGTACAAATGATAAAGTTAAAGAGGATGAGAGATAGAATAAGCTCACAAAACCCAATTAATGAAACCTGCAACAAATGAATGTCTTCAATACCTACATATATAAGATCTAGAGAAAATGTTTGGGTTGTATAGGGGTTTTCCTTAGTCAAACCCTCATTTTGGTGTTCCCACCTCCACAAATACCCAAATAGATAGATAGAGATAATAGGAATGAAATGAATGCAAGAGTGATAAAAGCAATCCCCACTCAAGGAGGAGAACCCATATCATAGGGATGTGATAAATCCCAAGATGCTCGCAAGCACAAGTTAAGAGAAATATTAGCTACAAGGCTTAAAGAATCCAAAGAGAGAGGCAAAGATAGCTGCAAGAACCAAGAGAGTTGAAAAAAGTGTTGTAAGGATGTGAGAGTGCTTGAGGATGCTATAACAAGTGAGAGATCTATGCAAGAAAGAGAGTAAAGAGGGAAAAGAGAGAAGCTAGAAGCACAAATGAATTGGAAAGATAGCATTTAAAGGGATAAGAGGAAGAAAAAGAAGCTTTCCGAGCAGTTACAAGGTGTCTCGAGCCATTACCACTGACAAAGTTAGTTGACAAGTGGAAAACATGCTTGGAAATGGTTGTTTGAACATTGGAATGTCATGGGACACTAGCATGGCATGTTTAAATCCTTGCAATACGCTAGTGTCTAGACACATCATGCTACAAAATGATGAGAACGGGAAAAGTAGAAGGTTTGATTCAAAGCTGATGTGTGAAGATAGCTGCTAAAAAGGGGTCTTGAGCATCTTGAGAGGGGAAAATTTTTGATGTAGGGGCTAAAATGACCCTACACAAATTCTATGGGAGTGGACACTAAAGCAGATGCAAGAATGTATGTGAAATTGTAAGGGGTGTAATTTTACAACATTACAATAAGAAATACCTTGTTGGAAGTTGAGTATTTTTCATATAGTTTAGTAAATGTTGACATAAGATCCACCATTGTCATTTCTTTTGATATATTTAAATCCACTAAAGCTACTAGGCACAATCATATCAATTACAGTTCCTAGTTCCTTTCTATCAAGAACCTCTTATTCTTTATCTATCATATTTTTTAGCTTCTTTGATTTTTTGCCTAATGGTAAGAAAAGATCCTTCTAATTTAGATAGTCCTCCATTTGCATCTTCCATGTTGATAGTTTTGGCCATTGAACTTCTCAAACCTAAACTTTCCTTCTTACACCATTGCTCTCACTTGAACCAAGAACCCTCCTTTTGATTTTATCAACCAAATAAATGTATGACTTTGATACCAATTTCTAGAAATATGATCATAGAGAAATATACAATAAAACGAATGTAAAATTAAGATATAAAATAGCACAAAAACATAGAGGCACAAATATATGTGGTTTAACCAATATGGGTTGTACATCCACAAAGAAACAACCAGTCCTTCCTTTATTTCATCCAAAAAATGAAGGGATAAAACCTACAACACATCCACTATAACTTCATCTTCTCTCTATCATAGTCTCCACTCGAAATACAATTACATAGCCAGAATACAATGCTCTCATTAAAGGAGGTTTCCTTCTAAGGAAATAAAAGACCAATATAATCTAATCCTTAGATTTATGACCTAATGGCGAACAATCCAAATTTACAATGAATAAATATCATCAAATGTGGCTTTTAGGGGCACTACCCTAAATCCCCCATCAGAGAATGTATCCTCTGAACCGTGTGCCAAGGGTATGGTCCCCCAAAACCTATAGGGGTACCCTCTTGCATCCACTATGTTGAAATGATCTCAAGAACCAATAAGATCAAGCTCCATAACTAACAAATTTTGATGTTTGGCAAGCTTAGCTATGTGCATAGAGCCTAACTTATGTGTGTAGTTAAAAGATACTCTTTTATGGTATATTGATTAAGGTGTTAATTTAAAGGGGATTTAAATTATTGCATTCTTTGATGTATGAGAAATTTAGACTTTTTTGTCTAGCTATATACATGTGTGTATTTTCTTCATGCTCAACCTCCAATCACACCAACCCACTAAACAATTAATTTAAACATCATTTCATATTGTATTGTTTTATTTTCACTCACTACCATGCCTATATGTGCATAAGAATACTAGGGTAACTTATCATAGGGTGATCCCACAAAACTAGTTTACAATTACATTTAGGAAGGAAATTTGCAAAATTGCTCCCAAAAACAAAAATTCAAGTTTTTAGGGGTTCACTCAAAGGATGTTCGCTAGAAGGGGGATTCGAGCAAACCCCAAAAAAGGGGGTTCACTCAAACCCCCCTCGAGCGAACCCCTTTTATAAGATAGGTTCACTTGAACCCCTTTGGTGGGGTTTCTCTTATCAAATAAAGGAAAATGGAGGAAAATGGGGGTTCACTGAACCCCCTTCTAGCAAACCCCTTCACTTCACTCAAAGGGGTTCACCCTTTTCCCCTTTCCCCTCTTCTACCAAATTTATACAAAAAATTTCCTTTCGAAGCTCGAATTAAGGATGAAAATGGAGGAAACTTCAAGACCCAATTGGATGATGGTAGTCCTTGGAAAGTTATCCATTGAATATAATTTTAATATATTTTGGTTTTATTATGTATTTTTTTTAGTTTAATTAAACATAGGTTTTTCACTGAAAATGAAGCTCTCTATTTTGCACATGTGGAAAAATAGTAGATTATCAAAAAAAATCTGAAAAATATCTATGTCCTTGATCCAACAAAAAAAAAATTCGATACATACAAAAAAAGTTCTATGATAGCAAGTAAACCTATGTCTGAATTGTAACCAGTCTAACTTCAAAACTTAATTAAGAAAAAATACTCAATAAAACATTATGAAATCGATTGCATGCACTAGATATCGTAATTAAAAATATATATATTTATAATCTATAGACAAAATATCACAAATCACTAGTTTGCATCATCTTCAAATTCCTCATGGTTTAGCAGTTATAAGTGCCTAAAAGTGAAGATTTAGTTTTTAAAAAAAATAGTTCAATGTCTAGTTTGGCCAAAAATAAACACTTTGCATGGTAGTTCATTTGGTTTACAAAGGTGTAGAATTTTACATTGTCAAACTAGCATACAAATGCTTAGCGACAAACAAATTTGATTATACTATGCACTAGGTATGGTTTATGTCAATATATACATCTATTTTTAATAATTTCATATATTCTTCCACCTCAGAGAAGCCCCCCTCAACCTAGAAAATCCTAAAGTCAAAGGTCTTACCCACCTTAGTAAATTGGTCCATAGTTTCCTTGCCTAATCATAAGTTTGAGGTCTTTGTCTTGAGTTTGACACCCCTAGCACTCATGAAAAGGTCTAACCTTAAGGAAATGAGAACCAACACCTTTGAGCACCAATAGGTAGTCTACTCCCCCTCAAAGGAAAGTTTATATCTATAAGAATGATGCAGTTATACATTTGTCTTTAATCATGAATCATGAACTATGAATCTATTACCTTTGATTAATCCCCTACCTAGTTGTGGCATTTTGGTCCCCTCATAATGCATGATCAATTTTCTTCATAGCAATGGTGGATGACTCTTGATGTATTAGATGAGCATGCCTAGTGGATGGTTCCTATGAGTGATGATCATCTTTCAACACCCCCTATAGTAACAATGTATACTTAACCATTTGACTCTTGGGGTGTTCCTTTTTACCACCCATCCTTTTTTGGTGAATATGTATCTTTATCTTTAAATTAATATAGATAGCTACCTATTCATAAAAAAAAAACAATGTATATTTAAGTATTATTTTATTTTTAGACTTTTGTAAGGTCATAATTTTTTTAGACCATAAAGACCAACAAACCACATTTTTATTGTAAACCACATTTTTTAGACCAACAAAACTATGCATTCCTTCTTATAAAGACAACAAGAATTCTATGAACCCTCTCTCCATCTAGAAAGGAGGCAACCTTTATCACTTGTGGATTTCTTTAAATCTCCTAATTGGAGATAATAATAGACTATTTATGATATCCAATAAGAAGTGGACAAAGTCTTTCAAGCTCAATATGAATTGTAAAAGGTGAAATGATACAAGGACTTCTGAAGGTCATAACTTTTGACCCGAGAGTCTGTTTGAGTTGAAGTTTGGAGTGGAAAAGTGTCTCAAAGAGTTGAACACAATTCCAACATAACTTTTTTGGTTGGAGCAAGTCTCAACACTTTGTTGAAGCCTTTTTCAATCATCTAGGGCCTTAAATTGAGGTCTTAATGATTTTTTTGGATTTTTCCAAAATGTTTTTTTTTTTTTGAAGTAGTTTTTAACTCTTGCATGCAATTAGATTAGAAATGTGACGATTAATCTGTCTTCATTTAGTCTCAAATAAATGGAAACTTTCATGGCCACGTGAATAAGCATACGAAATTACCAAAAATGGTAAGTCTAGAAAATTGTTAAAACTTCCAAAAGGTAATTTCATATTTGTAGTTAAAATGAGTTTGTTTAAACTTTCCTAAAATGAATGTTGATATTTGATGCTAAATGTACAACATTTTGAAGGACATGCATGCTCGGATGATGAATAACTCTTTTGTGGGTGAGAGCTCTAAGCTCAAGAAAGTGAATGGTTGTTTGCCGCGGAGTCATGCTCATCTAGTTTTGGTTATCTCTCCAGAATCGGTGCATGAGGATTTCTCTTATTGGACTCAACATGTTCTGATTTGCAAGTTTTTGGGTATTCGTGTCCCCCTCTTGGCTTTGGAGGCCTGGATGCGTCGTTCCTGGCAAGTTGAAGGTGATTTTGATATTTTGGTGGCTGGGAATGGCTTCTTTATGGTTGATTTTTCTTGTATTTTAGATCGTAATCGTGTTTTTGAGGGGGGCCATATTTTTACAATCATGTGGGTTTATTCATGAAACCCTGGCATGGGGGTTTCAATGCGGCTGAGGACCTACCTTCTCGGGTTCCTGTATGGGTTCGCCTGCCATGGCTACCTTTGGAGTTCTGGAGAGAAGATATTCTGCAACGGATAGCGGCCTTGTTGGGGAAGCCGGCTGCCATTGCTCAGAATACTTTGGATAAAAAGGTATTTTCTTTCGCTTGCATTTGTGTTGAAATTGATTTAAATAATCCATTGCCAGATTCTTTGGAGATCTGTATTGGCTCTGCCTCGTGGATTCAACAGTTAGATTATGAGTCCCTTCCTTTTCGCTGTCGGTTTTGTCATGAGTATGGACACCTTCAGCGTCAGTGTCCTCGGACATCCAGAACGGCTGGGGTCCCTTCTTCTCCATCATCGGGGCCTTCGGTGGAGAAGGCAGATAAAAGCAAGGTGTCTATGGCTGAAGGGGGAAAGGCTGAGAGAGGGCCTGATAAGGATGGCTTCATTCCCACTAAACCGAAAGCTAAAGGGAGAGGTCAGAAGCGACCCTATAAGGATAAGCAGAGTGATCAGGGATTCAATCGCTTTGAGGTTTTGGATAATCAGGCCTTGGAGGAGGGGATTCCTGTTGAGATCTTGTCTGGGGCTACTGGTATGGATACAAGGTTGGAACAGGCAATTGTTGTTAGGGACACTTCTCTTCCTTTGGAACAGGGAGGGTCTGGGCCTGCTGACACTCCGGCTGGTTTAAATGATGATATTATTTTAGCGGACTTAGCTAAGGAGGCGTTGTCTTCAGGGAAAGGTCAGGGATCAGCTTCTTATCTAGGAGTGCTCCAAAGCCCTCTTAAGAAGGGGAATTTTGATAAGTCTCCTAAAGTTGGTCGCAAGAAGGATGTGGACAAGATTAAATCTACTGGGGATTTGTTGGTGGAATTGGGCTCTATTAAGACCTTGGACGCCCACTTTGCTCAGCCTTCCCCATGATTATTCTTTCTTGGAATGCAAGGGGGCTGAATAGCGCCTCCTGTCAAAAAGCTATTCAGGATTTGATTGGGGTACATTCTCCAGATATTTTTTGTGTGCAGAAGACTAAGCTTCAGGTGGACTGCATGCTTCAGTATGCTCCTTGTATTTGGTTTTCTGGTCAGTGTCAGTGTATTGGCTCTAGGGGAAGTTCTGGAGGTTTGGCACTTTTTTGGGATCCTCGTAAGGTTGTTCCTCGCTGGTGGATTTCTAGCCATTCCTCTATCTCAGTGGTGGCCTCGGTTTTGGACTCTGGTGAGACTATTTTGGTTAGCAATGTTTATGCTCCGGTTGACATCCGTGGTAAAAGCCAGCTTTGGGCCCATATCACGTTTGTTAGGTCTTGTGCTCCTTATTTGCCTTGGATCTTAGCTGGTGATTTCAATTCTATCTTGTGTCTAGAAGAGAAAAGAGGAGGATTGCCGAGACTAAGTCCTGCTTCAGATTTGTTCCGGGCTAGTGTGGCTTCTCTTGCTCTTGTTGATGTCAAACCTTCTAATGGCTTATTTACTTGGAATAATAGGCGGAGTGGGTCGGAGGCGATTTCTGAGCGGTTGGACAGGTTTCTTGTTTCTAGTTTTTGGGTTGGGGGCAGTGTGGTTATTTGCTCTGAGATTCTTGATTGGTGTGGCTCTGATCATTGGCCAATTAAGTTTTCAGCTTCTCCTTTCCCTAATCCAAAGAATCCTCCTTTCAAATTTCAGCTTATGTGGCTTCGTGATTCTTCTTTGTATAATCTTGTTGCTCAGTGGTGGCGGGATGGAGCCCCTGCGTATGGTACAGCTATGTATTCTTTTGTTAAGAAGCTGCAATGTGTTAAGTTTCATCTTAAGAGATGGAATAGGCTATGTTTTGGCAATTTTCGTGCCAAGAAAAGGGAAGCGCAGGAACGTCTTGCTGTTATTACTCGCCAGATTAGGGATCTTGGTTTTTCAAAAGCTCTTGGGCATGCTGAGTCCCAGGCTCTTAAATCTGTGGAAGAGTGGGAGCTTCGTGAGGAGATATTCTGGAAACAGAAGGCTCGGATTGACTGGCTTCAAGAGGGCGACAAGGAATACTGCCTTCTTTCATCACTCTGTGCAGGCTCGTCGGAATAAGTGTTATATCTCTTCTCTCGTTAACTCTGAAGGCTTAGTTTTATCCTCGCAACAGGCTTTATCCAGAGAAGCTCGCCTGTTCTTCTCTGCTTTGTTTACTGAGGATTCTCTTCCTGCTGAGGTTGATGAGAATATGATTCTTGCTTGTATTCCTTCTTTGATCTCTAATGAGCTGAATGCTTCTCTCATACGCCCGATTACTCTGTCTGAAGTGGAAGAGGTTGTGTTTGGGATGAATAAGGGGAAGGCTCCTGGCCCTGATGGGTTCCCAGTTGAATTTTTCCAGGAGTTTTGGGAAATTGTGAAGCTGGATTTGTTGGAGGTTGTCTGTGAATCTTTTCATAACAAGCAGATGCTTCGGGCCCTGAATGCTACTTTTTTAGTCCTCATTCCTAAGAAGGAGGGTGCTGATAGGTTTGAGTTTTTTCGACCTATTGCGCTCTGCAATGTGGTGTATAAGATTATTACGAAGCTGATTGCTGAGCGGCTTAAATCTTGCTTGCCTGTTGTTATTTCTGAGGAGCAAGGAGGTTTTGTGGCTGGTCGTCAAATTTTGGATGGGGTGGTGATTGCCTCTGAGGTCATTCATTCCATGGCGACCTCCAAGGATAAGTCTATGTTCATCAAGCTGGATATGGCAAAAGCGTATGATAGAGTTAAATGGAGTTTCCTTCAGAAGATCTTGTTGGCCTTTGGGTTTTCTTCTGAGTGGGTGAGTTGGACTATGAGTTGTGTGACTTCCTCCTCATTTTCTGTCATTGTGAATGGTGAACCTTCAGAGCTGTTTGGTGCTACCAGGGGCCTTCGTCAGGGGGACCCACTCTCTCCCTATCTGTTTATTATTATGGCAGAGGGGCTGGGTCGCTTTCTTAAATCTCGGGTCTCTCGAGGTGTGATTCATGGTTGGTAGTGGGGGATGGGTCTGCCTACTCTTTCTCACCTCCAGTTTGTGGATGACACCTCTCTTATGGGGTTGGCTCGTCTTCGTGAAGCTGAATCCTTTAGGCAAGCTTTGGACATCTACCTTGCTGCTTCGGGTCAGAAAGTTAATGAGCAGAAGTCTTCTATTTTTTTCTTTAATACTCCTTTGGCCATCCAGAGGAGGATTGCTGCTATTTTGAGGTTTCAAATTGGATCTCTCCCCTTTGTCTATCTGGGGATTCCTCTTGCCGTTGGTCGTCAACCCAGATCCTCTTGGCAGATGTTGCTTGATAAGTTGAGGAAGAAGGTAACACATTGGACTCATCGGTGGTTGTCTACTGCTGCTAGAGTTACCCTCCTTCAGTCTGTTATCCAGGCCCTTCCCATCTACAGGTGTTTTGTTCAATCGGCCCCTATGTATTTCCTTCGGAATTTGATGCTCTCTCTCGGCAATTCCTTTGGAGTGGTAACTTGATGACTTCTAAGTGGAGCCTTGTTAAATGGGATTCTGTGTGTAGACCAAAGCAGGAGGGTGGTCTCGGTTTACGCTCTTCTATTTTGAATGGGCAAGTTCTTGCGGCGAAGCTTTACTGGCGCTGGTGTACTAATCAACACCAGTTGTGGGCTTGTGTTCTTAACTATAAGTATCTTCGTGGTGTTGCTTCTCATGAGGTTCCTCGCTATCCTCTGGAGGGGAGTGGTTCTATGATTTGGTCTACTTTGAAAGTGGGAGCTCAGTTGATTAAGCGTGCGCTTTTTTGGATCTGTCATTCGGGATCACAGGCTCTTTTTTGGTGGGATTCTTGGGATGGTCACCCACCTATTCTTTCTGCTTTTCCTCATCTTCAACCCCTCTGTGATGTTTTTACTGCTGCTGGTTGGGACACCGTTGAGCATTACAAGATTGCTGAGCATTGTGGCTCTGTTGTTTCTTTTCGCTGGAAGCACCCTTTCTGAGTGGCCTCCTGGGGGCTCTGAGGGGGATAGGCGGGAGCTTGCTCAACTTTTGGCTTCCCGGGCTTGTAATTCATTGAGGGGACCTGATATTTTAGCTTGGGATGGTTCTGATATGTCTGGGAAGTACTCTGTGTCTACTGGCTATAAGCAATTGGGTCGACAGTTGTTTGGGGATATTGAGGTCCCTTGGTGGAAGTATGTTTGGCATAAGTTGTCTTGGCCCAAGTGCAATTTCTTCATGTGGTTGGTGGCTCAAAACCGGTGTCTTACTTGGGATAATTTATGCAAGCGGGGTTTCCAGGGTCCCTCTTTTTGTGTGTTGTGTCGTGAGGCTGAGGAGTGTGCTTCTCATCTCTTCTTCCAATGTTCCTATGCTCGGGAGATTTGGCATCTTTGGTGGCGGGTGTGGAATATGCCCTGTACGCATGTTTCCTCTTTGGCTGAGTTTGTGGATCGGGGGAGTAGGGCCCCTGTTTCAACTTCCTTTCTTCAAGCTGCTTGGGCGATTGGCCCATCCTTCATTATTTGGAATCTTTGGTTGGAGAGGAATCGTCGGATTTTTCAGGATGTGATGATGGGGGCCCCTCGCTTGTGGTGGAAAATTTTGCATTCTTTGGGAGAAACGATCGTGGCTAAGTGTGATCTGACTGATTCGATTGCTCCTTCTGATGTTGGTTGTTTCAACCGCCTTCATCTTCCTCCTTCGCATCGCAGCTTATGCGCAACAGGTGTAGGCATCCAACACCGAAGGTGAATAGGGAGGGAAGATGGTCTCCTCCTCCTCAAGGCATCCTAAAAATTAACACGGATGGCTCTTCTCGTGGAAACCCTGGTCATGCTGGAATTGGTGGTGTTGGTCGGGATAGTTCTGGGGATGTTCAATTTATTTTCTCTATTTATAAGGGTCTTCATACTAATAATCTTATGGAGGCTCAGGCAATTTTACTAGCTGTGGAGCGTGGCAGTCAGTTGGGGTGGCGCAGGATTATATGTGAATCTGTTCACGATGTATAGGATCTACACTAGTGCAGAATTGAATGCTTATTTTTTTACAATGATTATTCCAAGTTAATTAAATCAAAATTAACAGGAAATAACAAGATGAAATAATAACAAACTGAGAGAAGGTGAGAGAAAGAAGAAGTGCAAACAACATTTGATTATGGAGTTTCGCCAAATGTGACTACGTCTCGGAATCCGCTCCAATGAAGCGTCGATTAACTCCAAAATCAATTACAAAAGCACCACAACCATTCTCCAAGCACTTCAGTAGCATAACAGTGCTCTGGCATACAAGAATGGCTCAAAGAATCTCCACAAGACCTCTCTTTCATGTCACCACAACTTCAAGACTTCATCACCCTAAAAAAAAACTTAATTCCACTCTCACCTCACACCCCTTTTAAATACATAAAAATTTCTCAAATTGGTTACTAACCAATTGATTTTACAATATTTCTTATCTCTCCATAATATTTTCAAATCTTCCATAATCCCCCCATTTTACATAATAAATCTTTGATAAATCCCAAAAAATAAATTTAAGCCCTTTTAGTTATTCATTCCTGGGCTGATATTGTTTTGATGGTTTTGATTTAATCCTTTAAAAGGATTATTGTTTGTTTTAATTTCAAATGCCATGTTGTGCCGCGTGATGGCTAGTAATAAGACTATCAATGGAAATTTATATATTTTTATGCTTTGAGACTCTTGATATTTAAAATAAAATAAATAATTGACTTGTACGATGATGAAATACTATCATTGTAAAATGAGCCCTCGGTTAATAGATGTTTGTGTGAAAAGTGAGAAAAATAAATAAATCCGTAAGATCATACGGATTATAAGCGCTTAGCCGTATCCCATTTACTCTTCGAAAATGTGAGAAAAAAACCAGACGGCCAAGAACATTTTAATCGTCTTGCTAGAGAAACTAGAGAAAGTTAAGACGTTGATCTATGAAATAAGCTTGGTTCACTTCATAGAGGGAACGTCCTCGGCGGCGTAATGAAATGAGGATTCTCCATTATGGGAGGAGAAGCGGGGCACAGGTTGTGGCCACCCCCTACCTATCATATAAAAATTTTGTAGCCGGTTTGTTCATTTAAATGCTGTCACTTTTCACGTTTTATAAGAAAAAATTCAACTGTCAATAAAACATTATTGATTTTATTAATCATACATATTAAATATGATTTTTTTTTTATAAATTTCTATTTTTAAGTAACACAAGTAATTTGGTTTTTTTTAAAATATTATGTATCATATAAATTAATTAAGTATTTTTTAATAGGAATCATAATTCTTAAAAATATCAATAAATAATAAAAAATATAATAATTTGATATAAACCTACATTATATAATTTGCATATATTTAAACACAAAAAACAAATTTTCGAAAGAAATGAACTATTTTCTTTTATTATTTTTAAATTGAGATGTAAAAATTAACAAGAGTACAGAGTGCGAAGTTCTTGCGAGAGTTTTAGAATAGTTTTGTTTTATTTGTTGAGTTTACTATGTTTTAGGAACAATTGGTCAAGATAAAGCAATTGTCACCTAAATTTAGGAATTTGATCATTGATAGAGTCAACTTTTTCTTCCATTAGAAAATGACTCTTATAACAAAATAATTTTGCTCACTTCAAAATTATCATGCTCTGTTTGTGCTTTTAGGCATGAAGAAAGCACAATTTACATGTTGCTAGCATTATGTAAATATTTATGAGTTCAAATATTTCCTTAACCATTTAGCATATATGATAAAACATCCTCTTTCAAAAAGCGAATATCTTTAGAACTTTCATTGTATGTAGAGTCATGTATAACCAACTTGCTTAAATGTTACAGTTTTTTGCACAAATAAAAATGAAAGCATATAGTTCCAAGTCCTCTTATAGGTTCCTAATGTCTCCAAAAAATGTCTTACGATAGAAAATGATCTTTTTATTCCATTTAGTAATTTAGATAACTCATTTATAAGCCTAATAAAACTTATAATGTGAAGTCTATTGCAAAAGGCCTAAATCAAACATCAAAAATATCAATTGAACCCATATGCCCATTTTGATGATTGTAGAGTAGTGGGAAAAAGCATTGCAATAGTTATTGGACCAAGACCACATGGTAGACGATTAATTGTTGAAGCTATTCTTGAAGCCTCTTCATAGGAAACATGATTGACTAATTTTGGTATTCTCTTTTAGCACTAGGATCATGCAAAAGTGGAAGCAATAGTTTTAATTTGCTATATATTAACCATCTTTTACTTACAAACTTTTTTTGAAAAAGGAAGTTAGAAGGTGCCATACCTCTACTGCATTTAAGCTAAGATCAACTAGTACTACACTAGGTTTTAGATAATGACCATAAACCAAATTTGGCACACCTGCTGCAGCAATAAGAATATCTACTTCATGAGTAAAATCTACATAGAAAATTCTTTCCGTTTTGAGTAGCTATCCAGTCTAAATAATTTTTTTTGGGAACATGGTTTAAAACTTTAAATTAATACTTAAATAAAGATAGTCTATATGTTTCAAATTTTAGAGCTATTCAATAGAACATGACAAAAACTTTTTTAAGAAGAGATAATGTAGTCCACCCTTAATCAATGTGTATTTATTTATAGACTAAACATCTGTACTTATAAATTTATACATATTTATTTTGCCAGATAAATTTTGTCCTTATACCAAGCAATCTAAAAATCAACTAAGCATTGTTCATTTATCAATATTTGTTGACCATTTTGAAGTTGAGATAACTTATAAGGATTTGGGTGCATTATCCTTTTCAAACCCAAATCTTCTACCGTCTCATTAGACATTATTGTAACACAATTTAACTACTTGTGAGATTTTTTTCATCCCAAGTTTTTGCAAGTAAAACTCAACAAGTTTTTGATGAGCACAAATATGAATGGATTCCCTCTATCAATATTTATTGTTTCCTCTTTCTAATTAATGTTGATTGCTATTTTATTTCAAGTATTAATCAAACCTCATATAATATTTGAAATATGAGGATTGAACCTCATTTTCCCATTAAATTTTAGCCAGATATAGTGTAAATACATTGTCTTCACCACTAAAGTATGTGATGAAGTGAGCTCAAGCAAGGGCCATGTAAAACAATAGAAAGGCCAAGTCGAGGCCATAAAAAAAGTCCTCATTTTAGTTATAACATGTGGATTCTCTTGGTTTGGTTAAAGATTCTACGATCCTTGTTGTTCTTAATTCCAACCCACTTCCCATCCCCATTCCCCCTAGTGTCATGGATACCAAGACCAAACACTTGTCTATGAGAATACTATTACCATCACTCAATTCAATCAAGCTTGGATGAGAGGAATTTTAATGAAAAATGGATGAATGTCAGGGATCTTATTCAGAGGAACTTAAACTAGATGTTGAGGACTTCTCTATCTTGAAAGATCACAGTACTAACTTTATGTTCAAACCTTGTACTTTCTTTAGCAAGATGGTTTTTCTCTTTGATTTGTAGGAAAATTGAGATTATCGATGGTTTGATTAGATTGGAAAAATAGCAATTGATAGTTATATTTTGAAAGTAGTTTTGTTTGACAATACAGATAAATAAAGGAAAGAATAGGACATAATTGATCAGAATAAATATTTAGGTGAATTAAATAAGTAATTTATTACATAAATTATTGGTGTGCATTGATAGTAACTACTATTTCTAGGACATAGTTGATGAAGATAGGTGTTTAAGTGAACTAAGTGAGAAATTTCACATTTAAGTTATCATTGTTCATTAATAGTGACTACTAATCATAATTATAATGATTTTAGAATTATAATTATTAATAATAATTAGGGCTCTAGAATTATAATTTAATTAATTTATAAAACTAATGTTGTAATTAATTATTTGATTATAAAAATTCTCACGACTAATTATTTAATTAAACATTTAAAATAATTATTAAATAAGATATGGTTATAATATAATTGATTAAAAAATCTATAGCTATTTTTATAATTATTTTAAATTTTAAAATAATTATTAATAAATTAGAATTATATTTATATATTCTAATCCTAAAGTTAAATAATTATATAATTCTAATTCTAATTCTAAATTACTAAAATATCTAATTGTATTTTAGTGAACTATAGCCCTAATCATAATTTAATTAAAAAATAATATTATTATAATTGTAAATTAATCTATATAATATAATTATAATAAAATTAATTCTAAACCTAATTCTTAATTATTAATATTTTCAAATTAGATTATTTTGATTATATTTATGTAGTATTAATTATAACACTCACCTTAATAAAATAAATAAATAGCTTTATTATTGCACACCCTTGCAAATATATGGAAATCAACTTAACTAAGGCATATCATAAATTTTATCTATATGAAAATTTTCTAATACATTATGCAAATTTTTGTATTAATACATGGTGCAAATTTATGTATTAATAAATTATGCAAATTTATGTATTAAAGCAAACAAATATTTTAATTGGTGTATCATTTCATTAGTTGAATGAAGTTTGCCTACAAACCCTCCTTAACCGTGCTTAATTGATTTTCTTTGGAATAATGAGATGAGGGAAAAAAAATCAAAAATTAAAAAAGTAAAAAATCAAACATTTTACTTTAAGAAAAAATAAATATAATGAAATTAACATTGTTGTGGAAAATATCTTAAAAAAATTATATAATATTTTCTTTCTTATAAATTAAAAAAAAATATTAGATTATATATGTTACATATTATACAGTATATATTATTATAATGCCATGCTAAAATTAATATATTACATATGAATTTAATAAATTAATATAATATATAATCAAATATAATAGATTTAAAACTAGCTATATTATATTATACAACCATATTATTATCTTATATCATTATTAATAATAATTTATTTATTGACAAACAAAAAATTTACAACTAATCTCCCATGACTCACCAATTCTCTTCAAAATATAAAATTTATAATTTCATATTAACACCATTTACATTGACAATTAAATAACTTCTAGCTTCCAAATTTTATGTTGGCACAACAAAATCATGGAATGTTTTGCAAACACAAAACACACCCTCGAACTAGATTTCAAGAAATATATTTTAATTTATCAAAGGCAAATGAAAATTAATATATATTTTTATATTAAGTATAAAGGAGTCACTGAGATTACAAAAAGATTCATAGAGCGAACAGCTCAGCCCAAAAGAGGCCGAGCCTCAACTCAGGAGCAGATAGTCGATCAAAACCGAGGCAAAAAGATACAAATCCGTTACAAAATCATTACAAAAAGAGCACCAGAGAGCAGAATGCTACTGAAGGATGTCATCCAGTCTATCAACCCAGGCAGTCCAGCCTTTGGCACCTTCCATCCAGACAATATATTTCATCTCTTGAATCTGGGCAAGCATACTAGTCATGTCCTTGCTGGAATTTCTGTTGTTCATCACCTCCTAGGAGAGAATCTTACAAGTGTTCTCGAACAACTGCCGATTGTTTAGCATGTCCCTCCAAGCGTAGCCTCCCTTCATCTCGTATATGAAGAAAGTGGCGTATCCGTCCTTCAGAAACCTTCTGAGTTTTTTCCTTTCAATTATCATGGTAGTGCGAACCTACAAAAAAATTTTAAGGTGAGTTTCTGAAAGGACTCAGTAAGATCACGGGGGTTATTCTGATATCTTTCTTCATTTCTGCACTTCCAGATTTTCCATAAAACATTAGAGGAGAGAATCTTCCAAAAGAAATTAGAATCATGCTTCAGACCATTAATATGACCAGTAACAATATCAAGAATAGTAAATAACATAGGATAGGTAACACCAAACATGATCCAAATTTCCTTTGCAAAGATACAATCAAGCAGAATGTGTCTAGCCGTCTCGGGGAGTCTACAGAATTTACAAATGTCAGCCTCAGTATGATCCCTTCTGATAGGGAGTCTATCAAGCAACAAAAGCCAGTTGAAGCACTTAAGTTTTGGTTCGGTAGGACCTTTCCACAAAAAATCGAAGTACTTCTTCCAAGCATGAGCATCCAGCGTGGCGTACCAGACCGAATTAACATGATCTATGATGGCTTCCGAGTGGCCAATAATATTGTAAATGTTCTTCGCTTTGACCTTGGAAAGCATAGTACCATCAACCCACTTACAGTCAAGGAACCTATGAGAGTCAACATGACAAGAGGTGGGGAGGTCTTTAGCGGCTTTGACAATCATACTATACGTTTTCTTTTGGGAGATGGGGAGGTCATATTTGAGTCTGAGATCCTCCCAGCTGATTAAGACGTCATGCTCAAAGAGGTCAGCAAGTTGGGAAATGCCTTTATTCGACCAGTGTCTAGCGGAGCAACCTTGGGAGAGGGCAAGGGGTTTGTCAGAGGAGCAAAGATTCCACCAAATGGACCTTTCACCAAAGAGATGGCAGTCATCGTGGAAAGCCTTGTTAGAGACAAACTTCTTAACTTGGCCCCACGCTTTCCAGATGGATCTAAAAACCGCAGACCCTTGAACAAGAACAGGAAAGTTGCCAATGACAAGGTCAGTAAAAGGAAGATTCTTCCAAGACTTCGCATTTTTGGGGAAGCCTCTTTCAATGTTGCTTCTAACAAGGACCTTCCAAGGATCATTGCCATCAAGGGAGTGAAAGATCCACTTGGCGGCAAGGGCAATCCCTTGGAGCCTGAGATCCTTCAACCCAAGCCCCCCAAGGAGCTTATTGATATGGCACCACTCCCATTTGACAGCGTGCATTTTCTTATTTCCTTTACCATCAGACCAGAGAAAGCTCCTGACAGCTTTTTGGATTTCTAAGATTTGATAATTGCTGAACAGATAAATTTATTTAACAAAAAAATAATCTTCAAAAAATTTAGCATAGTTGAATTTATTAATATCGAGAACTAGCAAGGTTTGTATTGCAAAAATAATTTGAATAATTAACCTATATAATTTAAATTACATAGAATATTTAAGAAATTAAATAGAATAATTAAGTTAAAAGTAAAAGTATAGGGGAATTTATTAGTATTTAGAGTTAGTTAAATTTAGATTGCAAACGTAAATAGAATAGTTAAGTTAAAAGTAATTTTCATTTTCTCTGCCCTTTCCATCTCCCACTATAATCACAACTCTGATAATGGAGCCAGGAAAATTGCCCTTATCGCTCAAAAGTTTTGAGCCAATAAAATTGAGGAAAAATAATTTTCACAATTTGAAAAGTTAAAAATTGTGCATTTAACTTTAAAAAAAATTAAAATATAATGTATGAAAATTGAATTATAATGTATAGGAAAGAAATTAATAGAATTTGATTGGCTGCAAGCAAAACAATTAATCACTAGTTAAGTTCAAGGGTCACCTATAGTTCCATAACAGAACTAATAATGCATCACAGAAAATAAACAAAAGTAAATGTTATCAAAGATCAAGAACTTTTCTTGACTTTGTATTCTTCCATATTTGATATACTTTATTCCAATTTACATCATTTTCTTGAGATCCATTTAAAGACACTCTCATTAATGCATCCAATGTAAACAAATTGATTTTATTTTTCATATACATTTTAAATTCAATTATCTAAAAACACATTTAAATATCAATTTCAAACCTACAAAGAAATAGTTATATAAAATTAAAATTAATTTAATTTTTGAATTTGTCTATTTAAAAACACATTTAAGTATCAATTTCAAATCTAAAAAGAAATAATTATATAAAATTAAAATAATTTTAATCCTTACTCAACTCATTATCTAAAATTTCAACATGCTCACCAATAAAACACAGATGTATTATCTTGGAAAAAATCAAAGCTCGCGAATCACCTTGTAAAAAAATACTTTATAAGCTGATAAAAAATCAAAGTTGGGAATCACTGTAAACAAAATGCTATAAAATAAATGTTGTTGAAATAATAGTGAAAATTTGTGTTATGTTATTATTCATATGGACATCCTATATATATTAAAAAAATGTAAAATTAGAAAATATTGATAATTACAAATAAATGTAAAAATCTTAAATTTATTGTTACAATTAACAAGAAGTTTCTAAATTCATATAAAAAATAAATCTTGTTAAAATATTCAAAAAGTTAAAAAACAATTATATTCTATTTTGAAAAGATTTTGAATTAATATATATTTTTATAATAAATATTATAAATCATATATATTAATATAAAACAATGATAACTATTAGTAAAATATCAAAATCTTAAAAAATTAGAAAGAACTATATTTAATATTGAAAAGATTCTATTTTGAACAGATTTTGAATTAATAAAAATATTTATAATAAATATTATAAATCATATATATTTTAATATAAAGTGAAATTAGAAAGAATTATTTCAATTTTAAACAAATATATATATATATATATATACAATAATTTTTTACGGTTTAATAATAATTTTAAGTGTCATATTTACGGTTATATAAAAATATAGCAAGTCAAATAATACGGTCTAATAAATTTTTAGGTTGTAATTTACAGTCCAAAATGCAAAAACGGGTCAGATAGACCATCAAATTCCAGGCCTGGGAGAGTAAATAGATATTATATCATGAGGATTCTCCATTATCTGAGGAATATCTCCGACCTAGAGAATAGGCTTTGTTCCCCCCACAAATAGTCTCCATTTAATCTAATGGATAAACTTCTAACCCGTCGACAGATTCCATCTCCCGTATCTTTCTCCTGTAACTTCGTTTCATGTGAAATCCGCAAAGTCTACCCAATCTCATTTTTGTAGCAGACATAAGCGCCGCAGTATTCGTCTCTAATTACATCGCAGTATTTCTATTTAAGCTTAATAAAACATACAGTCCACACCCCTCACCCTGGTTTGCTCCAATACAGCAACATTCTACCCTTATGGAGTTACCAAGTCTCCATGTCCAGAAAACGGGCCTAATCAAATTAGCCCTTGTTTTACTTTTCATTGAGGCTTCGTTGGCTTTACAGCAGCTTCATTACAATGGTATTGATAAGTGCTGGAGAAGAGACCCGAATTGGGCTCAAAATAGAAAGAGGCTTGCATCGTGTGCCAGAGGCTTTGGAACCCGTGCCAAAGGAGGCAAATTAGGAGAGATTTACACGGTAACCAGAGAGGATGATGATCCTGTAAATCCAGTGCCTGGTAGTCTTAGATATGGTACATCTCGCCATCGACCAATGTGGATAATTTTTGCAAGGGACATGTACATAACGCTTCGCATGCCTTTGTTCATTACAAGCCGCAAAACTATTGATGCAAGGGGCGCAAATGTTCACATTGCAGGTAAGTCGTGTTTACGAGTATGGAATGTCACCCATGTTATAATTCATGGTCTCAATATCCATGACTGTAAGGAAAGCGCACCAGGCAGTGTTATAATCTCCTCAAAGAGAGGGGTGGAAAAGATATATCCTCAGGATGGAGATGCTATATCTGTGCAAAGTGCTAAGCATGTTTGGATTGATCATAACACGTTCTCCAATTGTGATGATGGTCTCATAGATGTTACGCTTGGTTCCACTAGTATCACAATTTCTAACAACTGGTTTTTCAATCATAATGATGTAAGTGCTTTTGAGTATAATATGGTTTATTTTAAATCACTATTTCCGATGATTCACTTGAACAAATCAAATTTAATCCGTTCATTGTGGATTGTGTGTTAGATTGCATGCCTGATCAAATGTTTAACTGATTATATGGGTGTATCAAAATATGACAGGTAATGCTTCTGGGCAATAGCGACAACGTTGAGGCCGACAAGAACATGATGATCACTGTGGCGTTCAACCACTTTGGACCAGGCCTCATGCAACGTATGCCAAGGTACTTCTAAATGAACTTCCTCTCAAACGAGATGAAACAGTAAAACTAACTGAAAATGCGAAAATAAATTGAAACATTAAACGTTATAATCCTCAGCCCGTGGAATAGAATACAGGTTGTTTTCTTTAATCTATAAAATCCATTCAATTTAGTTGGATTTAATCAGCAGGTACAAGTATAAATAACACATTAAGGTTGTTAAGGGTTTTTCATTTCAATTTTTATATGATTTAGAATTATAGTATTACATTTTTAATAGTGATTTTATATTTGACATTTTTCTAGAGAAAAAAATCAATTCTTTTTATCATAAACTTTGATTTTCTACGAATAAAACTAACTAATTATGTGACATTACCTCCACAGAATTAGAAAGGGGTATGCTCATGTGGCGAATAACTACTACGAGCCATGGGGAATATATGCAATTGGAGGAAGTTCTGATCCAACTATATTGAGTGAAGGCAATGTGTTTGTGGGTCCAAATGATTATACTAAGAAGCAAGTCACAGAGCATAAAAATTGTGATGGTGCACAGTGTGTGCGGAGATCAGTGAATGATAGATTTTATCAAGGGGCTTATTTTACACAATCTGATTTAGGGAAGCCGCTTCCAATGCCAATGTACAAAGACCGTGAGAGTTTTCGAGTATTAAGGCCTAGATTAGTGCCTTACGTGACTAAAAACGCAGGAACTCTGACTTGCATTCCAAATGTTTCATGCTAATGTTTTGATTGACAAAACTGATATCAGTTTGTAATATAGCGTGTGCATTTTACAAAACTAATTTTAGTTTTCATTTGTACAATGAGATTACAAAGAATATGTTCATAATTGATGCCAATCCTTTTGTGCAATTATTCATATTGTAATTATTCAAACATCATTTTCTATTTGTTTGTCAAAATTTATATCAATTTATAATATAACATATGTAGTTTATAACATTTGTTTTCTTTTTTTTTAATTTTTTTTTTTCTTTTATGCTTCTATACATTTTGTAATTCTGTTCTGGCTCTCCTAGTTCCAGGTTTGAGTTTTATTTGGACAGTTGT